>CAMAPE010000005.1:45182500-45575000 GCA_945859875.1 Cuscuta europaea
CATTCTCTTAGTTTGATCTTACTAGTCAGGTATTAAGCATTCTTTGAGTTTGATCCATTGCTCTTTAACTATTCTGGTAGCCTAGTTTTAATCAATGCCCAACTCTTCAGGTAACTACTCCAATGCTTTTGAAGCTAATACTTGTTGTGGTGCATCTCAGTGTGCTACTTAGTTGGTTTACACCTGATAGGAAAAATGAGGTAAATAGTACACCTGATACATTCACTCGGTCACTCGGAAATGTGTTTTCATGTAAACACACTTCTCTGGGATTCCGTTGGGCCTCCGGTCAGATAGTGTTAAACAGAGGATTGCCTCCATATCAAAGGGTCTCTTGATTCATGAAGTTAAGTTCGTAGCAAAAGACTTACGTTCTCTAGCTGAATTTAATCTCACACAAGTGAGAAATGGGATTTGAGTTATCCATGGCATGACTGAATATGCCTCTATGTCTTGTTTAGCTTCTTTTACTTTAGCTTGCTTAATGTGTTAATTTGGCTTAACGTGTTAACTTGTTAGTTGGATGTACATATAGACATTTTTTAACATCTTTGAAAGTAGTGTTTTATTATACATATCTTGTAGTTACATGTGCATATGTACTCTTTTAAGTTGATGCATTTAGTTGAATTTAAAATTCCAAGAGGATGAAACTTCCACATGAAACTGTTGTACTATGCAATTTTCAAAAGCCCGTATGTATATATTAATAGATATGACGTCAGTAATCTATCTAACCAACGTTGTATGTATTATTATTTTTTAAAAAAAATATGGACTTATTACGACGGTTATTGAACAAAACCGATTTAGTATGTTAATATTAAAATTACTTTTGACGTCGGTTTTGCACTTTTGCGTAAGAAACAACGTAATAGATTTTTTCCCGGAAAAAGCACTTTTCACGACAGTTTTATGTAAGAATCGACGTGGTAAATTTATTTATTTAATCAAAAACATACTTTTCACGTCGGTTTTAGAACCGACGTTATATGTGTATACCTATAATGTATCTCACTTACATGTCACATACATAAACGACATGAAAAGGTCAAAATAATCGACGTGAAAAGGTCATTCTCTAGTAGTGACCCTATACGGTTTTCTAATGTTTCAGTTGGATTGAAGGAAGCAATTGCAGGAGATATGGCGCCCCATACAATGTCGATCATGTCTAAACTCGGGCTTGAGTCGAGTTTCATAAAAGCACCTTATACATAGTGTTTATTTTTGGAATTTTATCAATCTGGGATCTGAAAGATAGACGAACTATCAATTCGGGACCTGAAAGATGAAATGCATCGGTATAAGATCCGAATGATGGAAAACTATCAATCTGGGACCCAATTGATTGAAAAGTATCAATTTAGGACCTAATTTTTCATAAATTTTATTTTTATTTTTATTCTAAAAAATTTAAATAATATTTAGTTTTATTAAACTAATAAACTTTTGTGAAGAAAATTTCATCAAATATTAGCAATGGAATTAATAAAAAATTAAATAAATCAAAACCTATGAAATGTTAGGTCCTAGATCGATAGTTTTTCATCTTTCGAGTCTTATACTAATACAGAGTACATTTCATCTTTCAGGTCCCAGATTGATAATTCGTCTATCTTTCAGATCCCAGATTGATAAAACTCATCTATTTTTCATATAGCTTCTTTAAAATTAAATGTTTAAAAATAAAAAATACAATACTTAAATAAAAATCCTACATTATGATAAAAAATAAATAAACACATAATTTAGTGGAATCCTTAATATTATATAGGGAAAATAACTTTAAATAATACTCCCTCCGTTCTTTATTATCTGTCCTCTTAGGCTTTGACACGGGTTTTAAGAGGAAAATAATAGGGGTGGTGTAAAAGGTGTAGTGGGTTGTGTGTAAATGAAAAAGTAGGAAAGATAAAGGGGTAATGGTAATAAAAGTGGGGTATAAAGGTATTTTGATTGAAAAAACTTACCAAAAAGGGAAAGAGAGACAAATAATTAAAAACGTCCCAAAAAGGAATACGAGACAGTTAATAAAGAACGGAGGGAGTTCAAACTATCTTTCGTGAACCAAGAATAATACGTACTTTGAAAATAAGTTTTAATAATACCAACTATTTAATTATAGACCAAAAGTGATATAGATCATTTTTTACTAAAAATTCAACCATTTAACTCATCAAAAACTTGTATCAAAATATCTAATTAGTGAATATATTTGCAAATGATCGAATTTTTTGTCAAAAAATGACTCCATATTATTTTTGTTTTACATTCAAATAGTTGGTATTATTAAAAGTCATTTTCGAATTTTGTATTATTATCGATTCATGGATGATAGTTGGTATTATTTAAAGTTATTTTTCCTATTATATATTAGTAGTTTTCTCTATATAATACAAAACATATAATTTGATTCGTTTGAATTCCATTATTGGAATATAATAACTCTAATAAAAAACAAGCAAGAATCAACTTGTCTTCAATTTTAAATAGCATTTGTTTAAGCAAATACCTGTAACCAGTAATCCCCAATAGCCCAACTATTCCAACCAATAAGGCAATAATATAACAATAAGTTTATAATTATATCATTTAAAACCTTACAAATTAACCCATTCCACATTTACACATGAAAAATATCACATTAGCAAATCAATATAAAATTAGAAAATTTATAAAAAACAAAAAAATAATTAAAGAAGCAATTAAAAATTTAAAAAATAGAAGCTAGAAGTCTAGAATCTAGAAGAATAAAAAAAAAGTTACGTATGAAGCCAGAGAACTGAGAAGTCAGAACTTCCTCTTTTGTTCAGTTCGTTGGTGAGCAGAGGCTAGGTTAGAGAGCCAGAGAAGCCAGAGAGCAGGATGACGGACGGCCGAACAGACATATTGTTGAACAGGGACTCAAACGGTCACACCTCTACGGCCCTTCTGATGGTTCAACCGTCCTTCACTCCTTCGCAGACCGCATTGGTCGAGTTCTTTCGTCAAATCCTCGTATGAGGTTTAGCGGGTTGCGGACGATTTATATCAACAAATGCATATGTATAAGGAAAATGTATATAAAATTTTGGTTCCCTAATTCTTCAATTTTTTGGGACTTTGGGGCCCAAGTCTCTCTCGCCTTAGAGAAGGACCTGGCCCCATACTTCCCAATTTGAAAGACAAGATTTGTGTCGAAGCTTGGCAACGGAGATTCTCGAAAATGTTAAATATTTAGGGGCATTTTTGTAGTTTAACAAAATATTCCATTAAAAATCTCTCTTTTACCACACTCCAACATTAACTTTTTCACCTTAATCAGTTCTATATTAAAACATATGCACTCAACTTTTGCTTTTAAGCATTTTCTCTAAAATCACTTTAAAGAAACATTTTTTCAAGTTGAAGCAATCCCAAACAATCCCTTAGAGATCTAGTGAAGTTGATGATGTGATATTATGAACATAAAAAATACATTTCCACAGTTGATATTAATTGGTTTAAATTTTAAAAAGAGCAATTTTATCATATTTACATTGGATAAATTTGACTCGAGAGTATTAAGGGAAAAACCTATCCAGTAAAATTTCATAAAAAGGTTAATAGACCCCTTAAATATGAGTATATGAGTACTCCCTCCGTCCCGCAAAGAACTTCCTGGTTTGACCTACACACATATTAAGGAAATAAACTTACCAGGGGGTAAATTTTACTGTTTTGACACTGGTTGGCACTGTTTGGCACTGTTTGACACTGTTTTGCACTGTTTGACACTGTTTTGATGTAGATAACTTCCCATTTAAGGAAAGGGGAACTTCTTTTTGGGACTGCTAAAAAGGAAAGTGGGAAGTTCTTTGCGGGACGGAAGGAGTATATTGTAAGGGAAAAACCTATTGAGATTAGTAAGGGAAAAACCTACTGAGATTGAATATTGTAATGGATCTGTTCTATATGAGTATATTTCTCAAATCTTGAATTAATTAAATATCAAGCAAAGGGAGCTTCTAAGAGGACGTTTGACTAGGAAAAAGTGAGGAAAAGTTCGAAGGATTAAGGTAATGACCCCATAATAATTGTTTTCTCTTCCCATCAAATATCATATGACATATATATCATATGGCCATATGGAGAACCCATGAGATTGTTCTACATGTTTAGAAGTATAGAATGAGGAGTTGAAAGGTTGTTCTAAGTCCAAGAATGGACTTAGAAGCCAAAGGTTACCGGTTCGTCGGAAAATAACCTTTAGAGGTTATTTGTATTAATATGGGTTTTGGGATGATGAAACCTTGATAGGGACCCGACCAATGTGTTCGTAGTGTTCTCGTGGGGTTGAGATAGTTGCCGGAGGTATCGTCGGAGTTCACCGAAGTTCACCAGAGTTTCATCGGAGATCGATCACAGACGGTAGAACTTCTTAAAGTTCATATTGGGTTAAATATGAGATTACCTAAATAAATGCTAAATGTATTCACAATGATGTTTAAACGAGCTTAAACATGTGATTAGGCTTATGTGAACTATACAAGAATATGCATGTAAAAGGTATATGTTGGTAGAAAATAACCCGGGTAGAGAATTCGGCAGCATTTCAGCATAGTGAGAATAACTTACAGAATACAAGGGGTTGATGCCCACCAATTAAGTGCTACGTGGGTCTGGCCCGATTAATCTACTATTACTAACGCTAATGGGCCAGCAAGCCCAATAAGTAATTGAATAATCCCGGGCCAATATCCGCTAGCCGAACTGTGATGTGAGCTTGGTCGAGCCAAAGCTCGGGTGTAATGGGCCGATAGTCTTGGACCCGTCCCATTATCCCAACACGAGTCCCCCACTCCCTTAGTCGAGTAGTAGACTCGGCTAAAAGGGAGTAGTTAAGCTGTTTTGGAATTGGTCCGATTCTTGGTCCGGTCGGTCGGTCATTGGCGAGCCTTGAATTAGATCCAATTGCTTGTGAAAGAATGGAGTCTTCCTTGTTCCGACTGGGAGACCTCTTCTTTTGTTCATGATGAGGGGGTGCCTCGTTAAAACCTTACTAGGAAAAAACCCAGTGGGAAAAAATCCCAGTAAAGGAAAAAGAGTACACCGGAACCTTAAAATAAAGCAAAGGAAGGCTAGTCTCCTCGGTTCTTGATTGAGTGTATGCTTTATTGGTAAGTTGAGATATGTTTCGAGAAGGCCAGTCCTACGGTTGTTTGCCCGTGGAGGCGGTCGAGCCAAGGTATGCTCGGGAGAGACTAGTTGCACAATTGTCTGTTGATGACGCAGAACCGAGGTGTGCTCGGGAGAGGCCAACAGCTCAACTGTCTGTCGATGATGTCGAGCTGAGGTGTGCTCGGGAGAGAGGCCAACAGCTCAGTTGTCCGCTGATGGTTATCAGGTGAAGCATGCTCTGAAAAAGCCGGTTGCACGCTGTCCACATTATTCCCCGCTGCTTGCGAAAGGATTTGCTTTCCTTCGTCTGGGTAGCAGTCCGGGTCTTGTTTGTTCGACCAGCAGCCCGGGGTCTTGTTTGTCAGATTAGCAGTTCGAGGTCTTGTTTCTCCGTCTAGCAGCCCGGGGTCTTGTCTATCCGATTAGCAGTCCAGGGTCTTCTTCCAAATTCAGCAACAAGGTGAGCCCTCCGAGCATTGCGTGAAGCTGCAACGATCGCCATCTGCTAAGGGAATGGCAAATACCGGTCTTCACTTGTGACAATGCTCGTCTGACGTTCTCAGAAGGATGCTGTGAGTAGTCCACCATGATAAGTAGTCCCTATTGATTGTTATTACTACGGTGTCATTTGTCGTTCAAGTTTTCCCAGGGTGGATGTAAGATCCCAGACTGAGAGCGATGCTTGGAGGGGGGACCCCCTAATGCAGAGTAAGGGAGCGATGCTTGGACGACCCCTTGAATTGATTCAGGGAACGAGAGCAATGCTTGGGTGACTCATTCCTTGTCATTTGTTGAATCGATGAGAGAGTTCTTTTGTAGGTCTGCTCATTCATGCCAGTGATCCGAGGGTTGCACCTATTTTCTCGTGTGACGAGGAGCCCAAGGTGCCCCCCACCTGCTGCGATTCGAGGGAGGTCGGAGTGACATGTCATCTTAATGGTCTCTGAACATCATGGATGGTGAGGAAGGCAAGACTTCCACTTTGCTTCATCTTGATGAATGATTATTGACGAGGGTGGCATGTGATTGCATTCGGGCTTCCAAGCTATGCATCGATATGTGCCTCTCTAACATTGTGAGAGCATCGCTTGATCGTAGGTGGTTTGGAAAGATAGACAATCTCGTTCCTCTGCACAAACATGGCCATATACCAGGATGACGAGCTTGACGTAGAAGATGCGCAAGTTACGGAATCTCCACCTTGTGATGGCATGTGTGACCGACCATGATTTATTCTTAGGAGTGAGAGTCCCGAGCTCGGAGCTCGGGTGGGCTCTCACTTATCGATGAGCCCATATGTAAGCCATGCACTGTCACGCGCACACAACCTCGGTGAGGGGGCAGCCCTGGACGAACTTGACTTGGAGGTATCCCTGCACGAACTTGGGCTGGAGATGAGTGTGCGTGACTCGACATGGATGGTGAGGTGATGATCGGTGGGCTCGCCATGACCACGTACTTGGTTTGAATTGTAAAGAAGAGCTTGAACCAGCTTCAGGTAGTCTAGGCTCAGGAGTGGATGGAGAAAACATAGGATGCCTTGAAGGTGCACATCTTGCCTGGGAGAAAATGATCGGAGCATACCCAAGCGTGGCTGCGACCAAAGATATGAAAGTTTCATCTGAGCCTGTATCAAAGTAAGACCAGCTGGAGTCGTTGTCCTGAGATGCAAGGCATAAGGTAGTTGCAGCGTTAAAGCATTCCCAGTGATTTCAGAGTTCGCAAGATCTAGGCTCGAGGCCCGGCCACCAAAGCATGTCCGAGCGTTGAGGACATAGTAGATGAGGCAGTTTCCATGTTCAAGGTCTTCCTAAAGTTTCCGAACCTTGTCAATTCTTGGATCGAGGATCAGCGTCCGGAGTATGTTGTTCGAGCGTTGAGGACATAGTAGATGAGGCAGTTTCCATGTTCAAGGTCTTCCTAAAGTTTCCGAACCTTGTCAATTCTTGGATCGAGGATCGGCGTCCGGAGTATGTCCAAGCTCAGTTGCGGACCAAGGAGGGTTGCAATTGGCGCGAAAGGAGGCCTTGTTCTCTTTTAGATGTGGCATGCATGATATGCAGACTACCCATGATGAGGCGGAGAAGATGGGCAATGATGATCTTGGAGTTGTTCTCCGCGATTCATTTATCGCCTGAGCTTGTATGCATCATTCGTTCTTTCAATTTTCTTAGTCATTTTTCATTCAAGAATACTTGGAGAACTAATAGGGGATCTGGCTTCCCACCTAGGCCGTCAGGGGCGGAAGGTTGGTAGGACCGACCTTGATCGCACCCTGCTTGGTAAGGCGGGTTGACCCGCACACTATTGATCTATGACTAATGAGTGTGCAAGTTGTTCGGCCATCGGTTAGACAACGGATGTACGAGAGGGGTTCGGGGCCTGATCTCTCGCATACCTTCGACCCGGAGGCCGGTCTTACATCTTGACTTGTACAGCTGGTTTCATACTTAGGAAACATTTTGGCTATTCCCTTTCTGAAAGTCGAACTGAAGTTGGCCAAACGTAAGGGCAAGGCCCTGCATGATCAGACCAGAACGGACCCGCACCGTTGATCCTGTCAAGCGCGTATACGGGCTGCTAAGCCTAGCAACGTTAGACAACTGATGTACGAAAGGGGTTCAGAGCACAACCTTTCGCATACCTTCGGCCTAGAGACCGGTCATATAGTTGCCGCATTGTTGATTGGATCATACGTGCATGCGAGCTGTTTAGACGGCAACGTCAGACAACGGATATACAAGAGGGTCTCGGGGCACGACCTCTCGCATACCTTTTCGACCCGGAGGCCGGTCTTATGGTCGCCATGACCGAGAAGCTATTCCTAGACTTAGAAAATAGTTTGATCATTTCCTTGCCCGAGGATTGAGCCATGGTCGTCTAAACACCGAGAGCGGGGCATCATAGTATTTTTTTCTCTCTCTTTTTGCGTTTTTTTATTTGTTTTTTTTTCTTTTTTTTTCTTTTTTTTTGTTGCCGCCGCCCGTTCATTTCCAAGTGAGGTCGGACCTCATTAAGTTCCAGACTAGAAAACGAAAGATTTTCTTTTTTTAAGTAATAAAAGAATTTGAGAACTTGAGGAGTTGCCTCGAGTTCTACACTTGATTTACAATTTGTGATGATGGACTCATAGAATGAGAGAGAGCTGATCTGCAATCCACACTTGATCAACGAGCTTGCGGTGCCCCGCTCACAAGATTAGAAAAGGTGCCCGGCGCTCAGCATTTGATCTGCGAGCTTACAGTGCTCCGCTCATAGAATTTGACAAGGTATCCTACGATACATTCTTGATCAACAAGCGTGCAATGCTCCGCTCCTAAATTTTGCCAAGGTGCCATGCACTTTGTACTTGATCAACAAGCTTGCGGTGCTCCGCTCATAGGATTTGGCAAGGTGCTCTGCACTCGGTCGTGAGTCTTGCACCTAAGTTGACCTTCCATTCCGGTCTCTCGGGGTTGACCTGGATTTCTTCGACTGGTCATGCTCAAGGTGTATGGCTGCACGTCAGTGAGTCACAGCCGACCACCCGGGCCATAGAAGATATGTGACATCTTCATCTTCAATCTGTCATTCTCCGCGCGTAGGAGGACTGGAGCATGGGAGCACGGGCGTACGGGAGAACGGGTGTACGGGCGTACGTGAGAACGGGAGCATGAGCGTACGGGCATACGGGAGCACGTGCGTACGGGCGTACAGGAGCACGGGCGTACGGGAGTACGGGCGTATAGGAGCACTGGCGTACGGGCGTACAGGAGCACGGGCGTACGGGAGTACGGGCGTACAGGAGCACTGGCGTACGGGTGTACGGGCGCATAAGTGTACGGGCATACTTGGCGTACAGGCATACCGGGTGTATGAGCGTACGGGCGTACGAGTCACAACCGACCACCCGGGCCATAGAAGATCTATGACATCTTCGTCTTCAATCTGTCATTCTTCGCGCGTAGAAGCACGGGAGCATGGGCGTACGGGCGTACGGGAGCACGGGCGTACAGGCCTACGGGAGCACGGGCGTACGGGAGCACGGGCATACGGGCGCACGGGCGTACGGGCGTACGGGGGTACGAGCGTACTCGCTATCTGACCCGGACAAGCTATCTGACTGAGAGGCATCATCATTGGCAGGAAGAGCGGGGTTCTCAGGCGGGCCGCTTGGAGCAAGTTGGGGACGGTTTTTGGGGATGACGATTTGCATGGCTGGTCCGCCCGACCTCGATGACATGGCTGGTTTTTCCTTTGGCGTTGGACCGAGTTGACGTACGGTTGGCGTATCCGTACGAGTGTGGGCGGCGTTATTCTCATGCATATGATTTCGGACTTGCGCTCCAGGACAAGGTTGTGCATCCGGGCCTCCCGGCAGAGACGGGCCTCCTGATGGAGATCAGAGGTTCACGTCGTCGGGTTACGCCTGTGCCACCCAGCTTCGACGTACGGGCGTACCGACCCCGGGCTTGCGCTCCAGGACAAGGTTGTGCATCCGGGCCTCCCTCCAGAGACGGGCCTCCTGATGGAGATCGGAGGTTCACGTCGTCGGGTTGAGCCCGTGCCACCAAGCATCGGCGTACGGGCGTACCGACTCCGGGCTTGCGCTCCAGGACAAGGTTATGCTTCTGGGCCTCCCGGCAGAGACGGGCCTCCTGATGGAGATCAGAGGTTCACGTCGCCGGGTTGAGCCTGTGCCACCCAGCTTCGGCGTACGGGCGTACCGACCCCGGGCTTGCGCTCCAGGACAAGGTTGTGCATCCGAGCCTCCCGGCAGAGACGGGCCTCCTGATGGAGATCAGAGGTTCACGTCGCCGGGTTGAGCCCGTGCCACCAAGCTTCGACGTACGGGCGTACCGACCCCGGGCTTGCGCTCCAGGACAAGGTCTTGCATTCGGGCCTCACGGCAGAGACTGACCTCCTGATGAAGATCGGAGGTTCACGTCGCCGGGTTGAGCCCGTGCCACCAAGCTTCGGCATACGGGCGTACCGACCCCGGGCTTGCGCTCCAGGACAAGGTTGTGCATCCGGACCTTCCGGCAGAGACGGGCCTCCTGATGGAGATCGGAGGTTCACGTCACCGGGTTGAGCCCATGCCACCAAGCTTCCGGGTTGTGGCCTCACGTCTGCCTCGCCAATTGGATCCCGCGAATTATCGTCTTGATATTGCTAATTTGCTTTGATTCTGTCCTTTTGTTGAATTTTGACTAGGGCAAAATTAAGACCCACTCAAAGAGAAGTCTAACAGTGGCAGTCATCATCTTCCACCAAGATCGGAGCCAGAGAAAAGCGGAGCTCCAGATAGCGGCCGATCCCCTGAATATGACACTTCTCCTGCCTTCCCAACTCGTCGGCCAACAGAGGAGGGATCAAGGCGGAGACCGGCGACGCAACTACGGGGTGGAGGAGCGGCCTGCTATCTGCGATGCTGTGACGGATGTGGACGGGCGAGCTACAAGCGGTGACCACAAGCGGTTGAGCGTCGATTTCCATGGACCTGGTCGAATATTTGGAGATGAACCCTAGGCTCGAAGTCCCGGTCGTCGCTGCTGTTAATATGCAGAGGAAAAGAGCTCTGACCTCCGTGAGGAGGCTGCGACCTCAGGATCTGGCCGGCCTAGGAGAGATGGCGGCGCTGAGATGTAGACATGGCAGTGAAGAAACGGGCGAAGCTTGGCGTCGATGACTCAGCTCCATGGCTTGGACGGAGACGGCCCAGATGGTGACCTCACATGGCTCAGATCTGGAGGAACGAGCTTCGAACGGCGTCTGAAGCGTATGATTGGCCTGCAAATGTAATTGCTGCGATGGAAATGGACGCCTCTGGCCACGAGACCAAATTCTTCGGTTCCTCCATCAGATTTGAAATCCCAAATCGGTATTGTAGCTTAGGGCAACCCTTCGAATATAATCGGTATTTTTTTTAACTAAGGGGTTGAGCAGCGATTGGTAGGGCCACTGTAGCAAAGCGCGATGGGGTCAGACTCGAGATACCGAGGCGATCTTATGACTGCGGAATGCTTGGAAAGGCGGACCATCCTTCAGCTTCGGCAAAAAAAAAGGATGCAAATTCCAGATTTCTTTTTTATTCAATTGTTTTGTTATGAACTAATTCAAGTTTCTTGAATTTCGTTGGGAATTGGGATGAATTTTCAATTGATTTTTTGCTCAAATCTCTCCCCGTTTCTACCGGAAAATGTGAGAGATGACTCTCAATGAAAGCACCAATGTTGGTAGAAAATAACCCGGGTAGAGAATTCGGCAGCATTTCAGCATAGTGAGAATAACTTACAGAATACAAGGGGTTGATGGCCTATTTATAGACGTATACAATATGCCCACCAATTAAGTGCTACGTGGGTCTGGCCCGATTAATCTACTATTACTAACGCTAATGGGCCAGCCCGTCCCATTATCCCAACAGTATAAAATGTATATAAAAACATATGTGATCTTTTGAATGTCAAAATAGCATATATTGATTGTTTATGACTCAATACACGTTGTGTTTAAATTTCAGAGCAATCGAAGTTGGTTCGGGTAGTCAATGAGGCGTTGACCAGGTGGGAGACAGTGGACCGACGCCGTCCAAGGCTGTAACCGGCGTCGGTTTGGTCACTGCCTGCTCAATCAGTAATAATATTTCCGTTCTCACATAGATGCAGAATGTTACAAAGTAAATTTAAAATTATTAACATGACATACTTTGACTGTATTTTATTTATTAATGGATTAGAAATTTAATTTTTGAAAAGTATAGTTAAATTCCTTCCATATTAAATTTTTAAAATCTGAATATTTTAATTTTACAACTAACAAGGAATGAAATATATCTGATAGAGTATATGGGCACCATGAAGCTATCAATATCAATGGTAAAAAATAGATGTTAATGGTAGACTTAGGATGTTTTAACTTGGACTCTAATTTGCTGGTTTGTTTAAGTCTGGTCTGGTCTGTTTAAGTCTAGTCTGGTCTTGTCTGGTAAATGTGTAGTCACTGTGTATTTTATAACTACGGAAGTCAAATCTGGTCTGGTCTGTTTAAATCTGGTCTAGTCTGGCCTGGCCTGCTTGTTTAAGTCTAGTCTGATCTGGTGTGGGACCGAAAATAGTCTATGTAAAAACGTCCTTATAATTTATTGAAACCAGTGGAGAAAGGTGTTGATTATTTAGTTTTGTTGATGACTAACCTTAAACATGATTGAACACTATCCTTGGGTCCAAACAAACTGACCATGCAGGAGGAACCCTTGGATAGAACTACTATTGGAACGTATCTTGTTCTGTTCGTAATTATCATTCTTATCCATACTAAGTGTTTCGCTTATCTATGCTTGCCTATATTTTATTTGGACCCACTTTAGACTAAGCACCCACTTTAGAGAGCTGACCCTCATTATGGTTATTGCACGTTATGGAAGTAATCACTACTTATGCTAAATGAATACATTGTCATATTTATAGTTGTCCGTAGCATGCTATACTTGGTAAAATCATCCTTGATTGAAATATTAAATGAAAAAATCTTTTAGAAAGGATCTCGGAAATATGGAAATCATTGTAGCTCAATTTAAGTTGATTACATGAATATTTTGCTGGTACTTATTCCCTTATATGATGATTCGTGAATCATGAGTCAATGTACTCACATTTGAGAACGAATAAGAGGGAGCTACTAGAAGGAAAGTAATTCAAATGATATCAATGCAAGTTCCAAATATGGAAGCTCAATTACTCAAAGAAAGAGACACCAACGGACAAATCACGGTGGCTTATATATTCGAGAACCAAGAGGAAGAAGGGTGTGCTAGACCGAGCAATTGCAGAGAGAAATACTTACAAAGTATTATCAAGACCAAGGCACCTGGACCTGCTTACGAAGTTATAGATATAGTTTCCTCTCCCATCTTTATCTTGTAACTAGATTTTGAGAAAAAGCTAAAGTGTAGCTTCCTCGGGTTGGGGTCGTGTGTGTGAGAGCTTTGTTGTAAAGCTGAGAGGCACTCTACCCGCAAGGTAGAGATGCATAACTCTTCCTAGAGAGGATAGAGTTGGGGTGGCTCAAGGGTAGACTAGGAGAGTTTCCCTTGTAATCATTCAAAGGCTTTTTAGTAGAGTTGTTTAAATTCCTCCGAGGGAGGTCGAGGTTTTTTAATCCCTTTGAGCCAAGGGAATTTTCCTCGTTAAATCCTTGTGCACTTTACTATTTCGCATTTCCCTGAACCCCACACTAGAACTGTGCGAAAATCTGTCACAGTTCTACACACACACAATTCACCCCCCCCCCCCCCCCTCTTGTGTTGCTAACCATTTCATCAATTGGTATCAGAGCCGGTCTTCACCACAGAAAGGGTAAAACCTTGGGAAGAGATCCGGCAATATGAATACGGTTGAACGATTGGAAGAAGGTTACTCAACTCAAAGACCACCGTTGTTCAACGACAAATTTTACCAATTCTGGAAGAGTCAAATGGAGAACTTCATCAAGGCTGAGAACTATCAGGTATGGAACATAATTGAGGCAGGTGATAACATCATCACTAAAGTGGATGCCAAAGGTAAGGTTGTCCCTAAACCTAAATCTGAATTTACTGCTGATGATTATCGTAAGCTCGAGCATAATGCCCAAGCATTGAAGTATTTGATTTGTGGACTTGGTCCGGTTGAGCACAACCGGGTTCTTGGATGCAAATCCGCAAAACAAATGTGGGATTTACTCGAGGTTACGCATGAGGGTACCTCGCGTGTAAAAAGATCCAAAATTGACATATTTATGCGTAATTATGAATTGTTCGTGATGAAACCTAAAGAGTCAATTGGGGATATGATTACACGCTTTACTAATATTATAAATGAGCTTTCAGCACTTGGAAAGGATATTACTGTGGAAGATCAAGTGAGAAAAGTTATGAGAAGCTTGGCCTCCGCATGGAAGCCCAAAACTACGGCTATAGAAGAAGTTAAAGATCTCTCTGCCATGACGCTAGAAGACTTGACCGGTTCACTCATGACATATGAGTTAGGCCTATAAGAAGAACAAGATGCCGAAAATGTGAGGAAGGAGCGAGGAATAGCTCTCAAGGCTCGAGAAGAAGAAGAAGAATCCGAAAGTGAATCGGAAGAAGAAATGAGCATGTTTGCCAAGCAATTCGGAAAGATGTACCGGAAATTCAAGGGCAACCGGAATAAGCAAAGTAAAAAGAATTTTCAATCTTTTAATAACCAAGGTTGTTTCGTTTGTGATTCCTTTGAGCACAGGGCAAAAGATTGTCCCCAAAAGAAAAGTGACAGAACCTACGACAAGAACAAGACCAGTTCCCACCGGAGGTCCAATGAAGACAAAGGGTTCAACAGAGACCTCAAGAAGGCAATGATGGCAGCTTTGGGAGACTCGTCCGATGATGATGAGGAAGAAGGTGAAAAGAGTTCCAATCACGCAGGGTTATGCCTCATGGCTAATTCCGACGAAGAATCCGACCAAGAGAATTTCGAGGTAAACTTAGAAAGCTTTCTATCTAAATTTCATTCCCTTTCTAAAGGCAAGGTTCGGAAAATTTTTAAGAGAATAACTATCGAGCTTAATCAAAGTCTTTCTGAAAACGACCTTCTTAAATCACAAATCACCGAACTTGAGTCTAAACTCGAGGAAGCCACTAGAGCCAAGATAAGGCTGGAAACAAAAGTGGCAGAGTTGATAGATGAAAGGCTCAAGTACAGTGAAGTGGTTTTAGAACAAGATAATCTTATTTGCTCACTCAAGCTCGATAGCATGAATAAACAAGTTAATGATGAAGAAAAACTACTAAGAAAAATTCCGGACATTGCCTTGCTCATTAGTCATCTTAATCGCCTCGAAGACGAGAGACAAGATTTCAAGAATAAATTGTAATATCAGCCGTATAGTACCAAAGATAGACAGAGATCCAGACATTATTCTGGAACTGGACCCTCTCGGTACAAAAGGAAGGAAAACGAGACTGAAGGTCTCGGATATGTTCCTAGAGACACCCAAATGAATCAAAATCCGACTTTTCAGAACCAATCCTTTTATGGTAATAGAACTAGAGGACAAACCAGTTCTAGGCCGTATCAAAGGCAATCTAGAACTGGACCAACCTGGTTCGATAGATTGGTTCAAAAGCACAAAGCTGGTTATGGACAAACACCTAACCGAGAGTTTCATAAAAGGGGCAAAGAATTTTTTAGAAATTGGAAAACCAAATATGTTGATACATATGATAACCAAATTTGCGGACATTGTGGCAAAGATGGTCATCTTAGGTATCAATGTCACTCTCGGCAACAAACCTTAGAAAGAAGCTTCAATTTTAGTAAATATTCCTCAAACAAATACAAAATGGAACCCAAGTAGGTCTGGGTTCCACACACTAAACCTTAATCCAAGAACAGCGCTGAGTGAGGGGGGACAATCATTGGTTCCTTGACAATGGTTGTTCTAAGCACATGACGGGAGATAAATCTTTATTCCTCTCACTTCGGCCATTTAGCGGAGGAAAGGTGACATTTGGAGACAACAGCAAAGGAGAAATCATTGCTGTGGGAAAAGTTGGAAAGTCGCCTGACCATGCAATAGACAATGTTTTTCTAGTCAAGGGTTTAAAGTTCAATTTACTTAGTATTTATCAATTTTGTGATCGAGGTAACAATGTAGTTTTTGATCATAATGTATGTCGCATTGTTAATAACGAATCACAACAAGTCATACTGGAAGGCAAGAGACTCGAAAATACCTATAAGGTTGATCTTAAGTTATTGCCAAGAATAAGTCTAACTTGTTTAAGCGTTATTGACAATGATCCCCTACTTTGGCATAAAAGGCTTGGACACGCTAGCTTTTCATTAATGAATAAACTTACAAATAATGATTTGGTAGTTGGGTTGCCTAAAATAAAATATTCACTTGATCATATTTGCTCCGCTTGTGCCACCGGAAAACAATCTCGATCATCTTTTAAAACAAAGAATTTCGTGAGCACAAGCAAGCCCATAGAACTAATTCATATGGATTTGTGCGGTCCAATGTCAGTTCGAAGTCGGGGAAACAAAGAGTATGTTTTAGTTATTGTTGATGACTTTTCACGATATACTTGGACTATCTTTCTTGCAAGCAAGAAAGATACGTTTATTGAGTTTGTTGTTTTATAAGGAAAGT
Organism: Cuscuta europaea; assembly: GCA_945859875.1. Classification (NCBI taxonomy): domain Eukaryota; kingdom Viridiplantae; phylum Streptophyta; class Magnoliopsida; order Solanales; family Convolvulaceae; genus Cuscuta; species Cuscuta europaea. The sequence continues at coordinate 45,198,800 of CAMAPE010000005.1, forward strand.
TGAGCATCAAACAGGGTTGCAACTAATTAAGATCCGATCGGATCACGGAACTGAGTTTGACAACTCACTATTTGATGCATTCTGCAAGGAACGAGGCATAGACCACAATTTCTCTGCCCCTAGAACTCCCCAACAAAATGGGGTTGTGGAACGCAAGAATAGAACTCTGGAAGATATGACTAGAACAATGCTGATTTCCAGTGGACTAGCCAGAAACTTTTGGGCAGAAGCTCTGAACACATTATTAATTGAGCCATGATTAATAATGGAGCCATGATCCATTATCCATCCACTCCTAGGGAAAACACCATACGAATTATTCAAAGGGAGAAAACCCAACATTAGTCATCTAAGAACATTTGGATGCAAATGTTTCGTCCACAATAATGGGAAGGACAACATTGGCAAATTCGATGCAAGAAGTGACGAGGCAATCTTCCTTGGATACTCTACTCATTGCAAAGCCTACAAAGTCCTAAACAAACGCACACAATGTGTGGAACAAATTATCCATGTAATTTTTTATGAAGCCCTCTCATTAAAACCAAGGCAAGATGATGAAGGAGATATAGGAATCTCACGCAAAGAAAATCAGACTCAAGAAAACGTTGGAACAAACCTTGATCAATCTGAGGAACCACTGGATAATGAACAAGGCGAGTCTAGAACTGAAGAAGGACCAGGACAGACCTCAACTAGTCAGATTGTAGAACCAGCAGGTTCAGGTTCAGATGCCCTATACGAGCTGGTGGATCACACAAACGCTCCAAGAGGATGGAAGTGTCATCGATCACATCCCCCGGATAACCTCTTAACAGATCTAAATCAGGGAGTAACAACTAGATCTAAACTTAGAAATTTTTGCGCCTTCTTTGCTTATTTATCACTTATAGAACCGGATAACCATGAAGTGGCTCTCTCCGACGCTGATTGGGTTCTTGCTATGCAGGAAGAACTAAATCAGTTCGAGAGGAACAAGGTGTGGCATCTGGAACCAAGACCTATGAACAAAACTGTGATAGGTCTCAAATGGGTATTTAAGAATAAACTTGATGAGCATGGACAAATAACAAGGAACAAGGCTAGGCTTGTTGTCAAAGGCTATAATCAACAAGAAGGGATAGATTTCAATGAAACTTTCGCACCGGTGACAAGACTAGAAGCAATCTGAATGCTCATTGCATTTGCGGCTCATATGGGTTTCACCCTCCATCAAATGGATGTGAAAACGGCCTTCTTGAATGGGTATCTTAAAGAAGAGGTATACGTGGAACAACCACCGGGCTTTGAAAATCCAGATTTTCCTAACCACGTTTTTAAACTAGATAAAGCACTTTATGGTCTCAAACAAGCACCTCGTGCTTTGTATGAATGACTATCTAAATTTCTTTTGGAAAATGGTTTTGAAAGAGGAAAAATAGACAAAACTCTTTTTCTTAAAATAAAAGATCAAGCCCTATTGGTTGTTCAAATTTATGTAGATGATATTATTTTCGGTGCTACTAATGACTCACTTTGTGATGAATTTTCTTCTCTTATGAGTTCCGAATTCGAGATGAGTATGATGGGAGAATTAAATTTCTTCCTTGGTCTACAAATCAAACAAATAAGCAAAGGAACCCAAATCTCTCAACAAAAGTACCTTATGGAACTTCTCAAGAAGTATGGAGCAAGTGAAGGCAAAACAATGACGACACCTATGAGAACAAATGAACGATTGGACACAGACGAACAGGCAACAAGCGTGGACCAAAAGAAGTATAGAGGAATGATCGGATCTCTATTATACCTATCTTCCAGTAGACCTAACACTCTTTTTAGTGTAGGTCTATGTGCTCAGTTCCAGGCGAATCCTAAGGAGTCACACCTCAAAGCAGTCAAGAGGATCCTCAAATATCTCAAGGGAACTATGAATCTATGCTTATGGTATCCACGTAATGAAGATTTTAACCTTATTGCATATTCAGACTCTGATTTTGCAGGTGATTTACTAAATAGGAAAAGCACGTCTCGAACGGCTCACTTCCTAGGTCCTTACCTGGTTTCATGGAGTTCTAAGAAACAAAACTCAGTTGCTCTTTCAACAGCCGAAGCTGAGTACGTGGCAGCCGCATCATGTTGCTCACAATCCTTGTGGATCATGCAACAAGTGAGTGACTACGGGATCAACCTAATTTGCACGCCAATCTTATGCGATAACACCAGTGCGATCAGTATTTCAAAGGATCCGGTCATGCATTCTCGGACAAAACATATCCATATCCGTCATCATTTTCTGAGAGACTGCGTGGAAAAGGGACTAATCAAGTTGGAATATTGCAATACAGACAAGCAAATTTCCGACATCTTTACAAAGCCTCTGGGAAGAGAAAGGTTTGAATTAATTCGACTTGAACTCGGTTTAATCAATGCTTAAAATTATCTTTTTCGGTTTCTCATAAATCATAAATTACTATCTAAGGGGGATCCTTTTCGAGATTATGTTAAAGGGAGGAAAGTTGATCTATGAATCTAATAAATCCTAAAACTTCCAAAAATAACAAAGTGCTTCAAAAGATTTAAAAACAACCGCCCACTTCCTCAATTAGAAAATTATTTTGAAATCCTTCCTGGAAAGAAATCATTAAAGATCTCTTGGGAAGTGATGGATAGTCTACCCGGGGGTATATATCCGAGGGGTTATTGCGGGAAATAACTTAGAGAGAAGTCAGAGTAAGCAAGTAAATGTAGAGAGAGAGTGTATTCAGTATGAGTGCCATTTTCAGCGTGGTTACAAATGGGGAAATGGGGTGCTATTTATAGTAGCAATAAATGCCGGACAGGGACACGTGTCAAGCGCTCATTGGACGAGGGGTCACCTCAACTAGTTGGCGCTGGCAGCCGCATGTGGCCGCATTTAATGCGGCTGTTGGATGGGACGTCTGTGCAGGGTACGGTGATCTGCACGCATGTGAGGCGGATATCTTGTCGAGTGAGATGCCTTCGGCTATAGAGCAGTAGCCGAGGGCTCCCCCAACCGATGGCACTCTGGTGCCGAGGGCTCAATGTGCCGAGGGCTACTGTTTTCGCCGTTTTCTCCCAGTTTCTTAATTTGCTTGAGAAGCCCGTCCTGTGAGAGTTTAGAGCCTTCGGCCAGGGGGCCGAAGGCACCCCTGGCGCGTAGTGCGGGCTGCTTGGTATTCTGGGCGCTGTGATCTGGGCCTGTTGGGCCTTCTGGGCCTGTTGGGCCTTCGCTGGAGTAGTAGGAGTCTGTGGGCCGGGGGTTCCCAGGCCATATACTCCATCAGGAGTCCCTCACTCCTTTTGCCGAAAGGTACTTGAGGGAAAATGAGTAATTTGTGCTTGCCCTTTGATGTTGTCCCGTCGTGATCTCTGAAGTTGGTGAGGAGTTGTTGCTTTTATGTCCCTGCCGAAGGCAGTCCCTCAGTTACCCACATGTCGGGACTTGAGGGCTTGCCTTGTCGTTTGTTGGAATTTCACTAATTTTGTAATTTAATGATTTTCCCGAGGGGGTCCTCCAGTCCCCCACTCCTTGAGGCACTTGTAAAGTGATGAAAAGGAGTAGAGTAGTTGTGTTGCTGTTGTGGGCCGAAGGCTGACGTTTTTCGTTTCATTTTGGGGGGATGCCTCGTTAAAAACCTCATTAGGAAAAACCCTGGGGGGGAAAATCCTAATGAGGGAAAAAGAGTGCACCGAATTCCCCCAACGATGAATCGAAAATGTTCCACCTTGGTCAAAAATGGAGAACAACGGTAATGCCGAAGGCTCTTCCTTGTTCTGAGGGCTCATGTGTTGATTAGCCGAAGGCTTGCTGTTGATGTCCTGGGGGCGCCGAAGGGGAGCCCCCCAATCCGGGGATCGAGGGCCTGCCAGATGAAGGCAGCAGTGGAGTTGTTACCGGGGGGTCCACTGTTTGTTGATTAGTTGGTGATGAAGATACCTGAGGGCTCCCATTACCTGTGTGCCATGGGTCATCCGTCAATGAGGCAATTCCCCGGGGGCTACCCGGTTTTGCAGTGCTGAGGAGGAATCCCCGAGGGGTGCCCTGATATGAAGCCTTGGGTTCTGAAGGAGTGATCCCGAAGGCATCTGCTATGTGCTATGTGGGGCACAACCCGGGGGCGCCTCTGGGTAAGTGTACCCGGAGGCTCTCCTTGGTGTAGCGGAGAGGAGTACAAAACCCGGGGGCTTCCAGAATATAGCCGTTGAAAATATAGCCGTTGGAATATGTAACGTCAGGATATAGCCGTTGGGGGGGCACGTGGCGCGTGATGGCTGGCTGTCCGTGGGCGGCATCACTGGTTGGGCGAAGACGCGGTGTGTAATGATGGTGGTCCATCCGGAGGCCCGGAATCCAGGCCCAAGCCCAGATTCCATCGCCTATAAATACCCCAAGGCCAGGCATTCCTCCGTGTGCGAAAACCTTGTTAGCGAAGCTCTGCCAATTTTTCTAGAGAGAGAAACAGCAGCCCTCGGTTGAATCCTCTGTTCTTAAGGTCAGTTTTCCACTTTCCCTTCAGCTCTTAGCTACCTGTACTGTGCCCTTAGGCTAGGAGATAGGATATTCTAGGAAACCTTAGTTTTCCCGAGCCTTCGAATTAGTGAGCAGATGTCATCGCAGAGCGACTCCCAGGATATCTCGGGGGAGCCTTCGGTAGAGATGGAGACATGCTCAGATGTGGAGTCGTCGAGCGTGAAGTCTTCGGCGGGTGGTGATGCCGCAGTGGCAATGGAAGTGGAGAAGGACCTCTAGGCCGAAGTCGAAGCCGAGGGCTTCGAACAAGAAAACGAGGACAAGGAGCTTGCCCTCGCCGTGCAGACCGCCGAGCAAGAAGAGGAGAGGGAGAGGCTGAAGGTGACGGTCGCCATTCCTCCCCCCCGGGGTGCCGGGGAATCCAGCTCCTCCCGGCCATTGGACCCGACGCCCATAAGTGTGGCTCCCGGGAAGAAACACAAGATGAAGGCGGCCCCGAGGAAGAAGCAAGCGGCAGTGGATGCCGGGCGGCCGGTGGGCATACCCGAGGGCCATTCGTTCTTGAATACTGCCGCTCTAGAGCTGAAGACGAAGGCGTCCCCGGCAGAATACCAGTCCACCCAGATGCTGGTTGGCCCTTCGGCGCGCGTGGTGGAGCCCAGGGCGGATGATTTGCTGCGATATGCGCCCGAGGGGTGTTTTGCTGCTCACACCCTCTCGGTGGAGATGGGGCTTCAGTTCCCGCTCCATCCTTTTCTCTTGGAGTATCTGAGGTTTGTGGGGTTGGCCCCCTGCCAGCTAACGCCCAACAGCCACTCCTATGTGGCCGGCTTCCTCTCCTTGTGTCAGAGCCGGGGGTCGAGCCCACACTTGATCAATTCTTCATGTCCTTCAACCTCTGCCGGGGGAACATTCAAACGCTGAGGGCTTTGCCAACCTTCAGCAGGTACCGGAGTTCCGGCTTTTTGATGATGTGCCCTCGTCCCACAAGGGGTGGAAGGAGAGGTTCTGCTACATTCGCCTCGAAGAGAACCCCTTCCCGGCCCAACTCCGCAATAGCTTCCGGCGCCATCCGAAGGTGGGGAGCGCAGCTTTGGAGAAGAATGGCAAAGTGCTTGCCAGGAAGCTGGAGGGGTCTGACAAGCACGTCAAGATCAGAGACGTCACCCTTCCAGAGGAACTGCTCAGCTTGGGCTTCCGGCAGTTCAGGCCGAGGGGCTCTTCGGATGAAAGATACCCTCCCCTCGATCGAGTCTTCGAAGGAGCTGGAGGTGATCACCGAATGGTTCACTGATGCGTTGATAGTTCCCTCTTATTCCCCATTTTTTTATGACGTAGTGACTGGTAGCCTTCGGTCTAACCCCCTTTGTGTTTCTTTTGTTGCTTGCAGGTAACAATATGGACGTTGGTTCCCTCTTCGCTCTGAAGAATGCGAAAGGGAAGAAGAAGGCCCCGGGGGGCGCTTCTGCCAGGGAGGGGCCCTCTCAAACTGCTGGCGTTGCTGCTGGCGCCGGAGGGTCCAAGGGTGCCGGGCCCGTCAAAAAGAAGATTGCTGGAAAGGGGACCGAGCCCCCGGCCAAGAAGCCGAAGACCACCGCCCCTACCAAACAGCCGATCACCGATGTGGTGGCGATCGTTGACGAAGGGCACGCTTCTGCCTCCACCCCCCAGGAACAAATCAATCAGGAGTTCTTTGGGCGGGAGAGGTTGGAGGCGTTAGTACCGAAGGGGGCCTCCGTGTTGGAGGGCAGTCTGAATCCTTCGGCTCTGATGAGCCAGATGCTGCCGTCGGCCGACCGACTGGCCCTTGCCCGGCTAGACGAGGGATCCCTCGAGGCGAAGGTCCTCCTGAATGCTGCCTCCGTAAGTCACCCTCCCTTCTTTGTCCATTGTTATGTTTTCCTTCTGTACTATATTCATTATGCCTTGTTCTTGCCTTCGTGAATTGCAGAGTTTTATGGGCCTCTGCGAGCACCTCCGAAGGGTGGATCAAATGAGGGAGGCCAAGGGTGCCGCCGAGGGGGAGGCCGCCCTCCTCAGGAAGAAGCTTGCTGAAGCCGAGGACTCTCTCCGTCTGGCCACCGACGGCATGGAGCAGAGGGTGCAGGCTGCAAGGGCCGAAGGGGTTAATGAGGGGCTAGCCAGGGCCGGGGAGGCCGCCCGTATTGCTGCTGATGAAGCCCGCGCGGCTCAAGAAGAGGCCGTCTCCAAGGCCCGAGAGGATGCGGTGACCAGCTTCACAGCCGAGGGGTGGAAGGCCGAAGACCGGAGGGAGTGGCTCGCTTCGGTGGTGGGGGCTTCAGTAGACGAGTGGGTCGGAGGCCCCGGAAAGATGTGGCTTGCTGAGAGGGGCGACTCGTACTACCAAGGCGGGGAGTTCTTCACCCAACGCCTTATCTACCGGAAGCTTGCGAAGCACTTTCAGGTGGCACCGGAGGAGTTCCGTCCCGAGGCTTATGGCCTCCCCCCCCCCCCCCCCCCCCGCCAGCCAGATGTCAGGATCCCGCTCCCCGAGGGGGAAGAGAGACCAGTTCTTGAAGACTCGGAGACCCTCCGGGAGTGCGGCCTTGGGGGCGAAGAGGATGAAGCCGAGAGTGAGGCAATATCTACAGTCCCCCCTTCTTGAATTGTATTCCCCCCTTTTGTGTTGTAATTGTTGGCCTCGGCCCCCTTTGTAAAGCACAATCAAACTTCTTTTTTTTTGAATGAATGAGTACATATGCCCTCGGGCCTTTGATATACAATCTGCTTCCTTTTGACTTGTTCATTGTCGACTACATGCCTTCGTCTTGCTTTGGATGTATGCCTTGATCCTTTGAATGTATGTTTTAGGACTTAGAATATTTTCTGATTGTAGCTTGCCCCTGGAAGCCTTCGGTAGTTGGGCACCCTCTACTGGATATGCACCCGAGGGTTCAGTAGGAATTAGGACTTAGAAGATTTTTCTAAGTGTAGCACACCTTAGGGCCTTCGGGTGTTTGCAGTAACCCAATTCCTAGGACTTAGAAAAATTTCTAAGTGTAGATTTTCCCTTGGGGGCCTTCGGGAGATGGCATCCGTTCCTGATGTGTGAATATTGGACCGAGGGCCCAATGTACAGGACTTAGAAATTTTTTGCAAGTGTAGTATGTCACGTAGCCTTCGGCTACTGTGGAGCCCCAACTGAAATATTGAATAGGCCGGGGGCCAATTCTTTAGGACTTAGAAAATTTTCTTTAGTGTTGATTCCTTGTGTACCGTAGCCCTCGATTGATAGGTAGCCTTCGGCCATTGGGTCCCTTGAGATGAGGGTGAAATATGTAGGACTTAGAAAATCTTCTAAGTGTAGAGTTTCCCTTGGGAGCCTTCGGGAGATGGAATCCCTCCATGATGTATGAGTAGTTGACCGGGGGGGAAAATATGCAGGACTTAGAAAATATTCTAAGTGTAGATTTTCCCTTTGGAGCCTTCGGGAGATGGCATCCCTTCTTGATGTATGAGTAGTTGACCGGGGGAAAAACATGCAGGACTTAGAAAATATTCTAAGTTTAGATTTTCCCTTGGGAGCCTTCGGGAGATGGCATCCCTCCTTGATGCATGAGTGGTTGACCGGGGGAAAACCATGTAGGACTTAGAAAATATTCTAAGTGTAGATTTTCCCTTGGGAGCCTTCGGGTGACAGGTGCCCTCTGACTCCACATCACTTTGCGAGATGCCCGGGGGCTCCTCATTCGGGACTTAGAATTTTTTCTAAGCATAAATTGATGTTGAATCCTGTTGTTGTGAAGAAAGCCAATGAGGAGTGTGTGCCCTCGGCATACGCTTTAAAAGATGTAGAATTTGACCCTTGTCATGGGGAAAAGGCCCTCGGTACTAGTGCGTCACAGATGCCTTCGGTATATGTTTGAAGGTACCGTCTTAGTGTACTTTGGATAGTCCAGTCCCTTTGTATTGTTGAAGCCTTCGGTGTTTGTGTGACCGGAGGTGACCAAGCAGTGGACTTAGCCGTTTCTTGATGCTATTTGTTCGAGTAGTATCCTTCGGGAAATAGGAGCCTTCAGTTACCGGAGGTGTTCCCGTGGGGAGCCCTCGGCTTGTTGTGATCTGTTGGAGTGTACTCTTTGATTTCTCGCTGAGTCTACTCCCCTTCACCCCCTCTTTTTTTTTTGGTTGGTGGTGAAGGGAAGGCATCAAGAAACTTGGTTTCTTGGTAAGGCTGGGCCTATTAGGAGACCATCAGAATACACCAATGGCTCTCCTCCCTCGGGTTAACCTTCCGAGTTCCGAGGGGATCGAAGGTCGTTTCCTGGGCATAAGATATGGTGGTCCGTAACCTGCCTCCCCTTGGGGGATGGCGCGGAAAGCGCCTCATTTTTGAAAGGCGTCCCCTCGGCGTTAGACATAGTCCGTGGCCTGCCACACCCTTGGGGTGGTGGCGCGGGGAGCGTTTCGGTTTGGAAGTCGAATCCTGGGCATTTCTCATGCCTGTCATACCCTGGGGGTAGTGACGTGGATAGCGTTCCGTTTTTGAAAGTCGAATCCTGGGCATTTCTCATGCATGTCATACCCTGGGGGTAGTGACGCGGAATGCGTTTCAAGGAAGGGTTTTCATTTGCACACTAGTTGCAAATGGCCGGGGGCACTACGTGCCGCCGGCACCGATGGTGGCGCCTTCGGTATATGCGTCCTCGTGGGGTACGGCTTTTAGAAACAACACTTGGTGTTAGTTTCGATGTGTTGCCCCTGGTACTTGGTACCGAGGGGTCTTCTGTAGGAACACTTGGTGTTCTCCTTTGTTGCAGTTGATGGAGGTGTCTACCCTCGGTACTTGGTACCGAAGGGTCTTCAAATGAAACACTTGGTGTTTCCCAATAGATGTTTGGAAGTTGATAGGAGAGCATATCCCTGGCACTGGGTGCCGAGGGGTCTTCTTTGAAACACTTGGTGTTTTTTCTTCGTTTCGATGTTTGATGATGGAGGTGTACCCTCGGCACTGGGTGCCGAAGGGTATTTTTTAGGAACATTTGGTGTTCTCATCTTTTCTTTTTTGATGTTGAAGGTGGGGATGTACCCTCGGCACTGGGTGCCGAAGGGAAATGAAACACATGGCGTTCTTTTTTGTGGGTGATAGGAGTTCCCTCCCTCGGTACTTGGTACCGAGGGGTCTTGACTGAAAACACGTGGTGTTTTCACTGTTGTTGTAGGTGTTGATGGTGTCCGCCCTCAGCACTTGGTGCCGGAGGGGGTTCTTCTCGTGGTGAGGCCGGGGGCCTGTAGTCAGTATGAGGGCTTGATGTCTTGAATGTATCTTCATTCTTCGAAATTGAAGGCCTTGGGCCATAGGATAGTACATTCACTAGTTATGAGGGCTTGGCCGCTCTTACATTATTGATAAAATTGGGGCGTTTGAGCTTGTAGGTCCCAGGTTTGATGATGGCTTCTATGATGTAGGGGCCTTCGAATTTTGGTGCCATTTTTCCTCCCTCGGTTGGTTGGCTGGCTTCCCTCCTCCGGAGGACATAGTCCCCCACTTGAAATTCTCGGGTGCGAACTTTGGCGTCGATGTAGCTTTTATCTTGCCTTCGGTAGTTCTCTGCCCGGATGAAGGCCTGCTCCCGGCATTCTGAAATGAGGTGGAGGTCGAGGGCCATGTTGCTGTCGTTGACCTCGGGGTCATATTGGATCACCCTTCGGGTAGGAAGGGTGACTTCCGTAGGAGCTTTGGCTTCAAAACCGTAGCAGAGGGAGAAGGGTGTTTCACCTGTTGCTCGCCGAGGGGTGGTGCGGTAGGCCCAAAGGATGTTGTGGAGTTCTTCCACCCAGCCACCACCCTCGGCCTCCAGCTTCTTTTTGAGGCCCTCGAGCAAGGTCCGGTTGGCGTTCTCTACTTGCCCGTTGCCTTGAGGGTAGGAAACGGAGGAGAAGGTGTGTTTGATGCCCCATGCCTCCAGAAGGGCACAGAAGGGGGCTGCCTCAAATTGTGTCCCATTGTCGGAGATGATCTGCTGGGGGACGCCAAACCTTGTGAGGATGTTCTTGAGGACGAAGTGACGGCACTTCGCCTCTGTGATGCTGGCGAGGGGTTCCACCCACTTGGTAAAGTAGTCGACGGCCACAATGATGTATCTGTTGTTGGAGGTACCCCTCGGCAGAGGGCCCACGAGGTCTATCCCCCATCGAGAAAAAGGGACAGATGTGCTGATGGGGGCATAGTTGACCGCTGGCCTGCCGGGGGCTTTCTGGAAATGTTGACATGCGGTGCACCTCCGGGCAAGGTCAGCACAATCTCTGGCCATGGTTGGCCAGAAGTAGCCCTGGAGAATGAGCCTTCGGGACATGGAGAAGGGTCCCTGGTGAGCTGAGCAAGTGCCACTGTTCACTTCCTCCATTGCGACCTCGGCTTCATCTGGATGAAGGCACCGAAGTAGCGTGCCATTGTAAGATCGTTTGTAGAGCCTTCCATCTTCGATGGTGTAGCTAGGAGCCCTCAGCTTCACCAGTTTAGCACGGGTCTCATTCTCGGGTAGCTGCCCTGTGGAGATGAAGGCGGTGATATCTGAGATCCAATCCTCTTGGCGTTGTTGTATGTTCATAACGGGGCTTGCATGGATGCTTGAGAGGCTGAGTTCCTCAATTTTGGCAATTTTGGAGATGTGCTCGGGGGAGTCGGCTGAGAGTTTAGATAATATGTCGGCCTCGGAGTTCTGAGCCCTCAGTATTTGAGTGAGAGAGTGTGCCTCAAATACCTTAAGCAACTCCTTGGCCGCTTCCTTGTATTGTTTCATTCTTCCCTCCTTGGCCTCATATTCCTCGGAGATTTGGCCAACGACCAACTTGGAGTCGCATTTGATGTGGATCTGCCGAGCCCTCATGTTGGCAGCCAGCCGAAGGCCACATAGGAGGGCCTCATATTCGGCCTCGTTGTTGGAGACTTTGAAGGAGAAGCGGATTGCATAGTAGGCTCTGAAGCCCTCGGGAGTAATGAGGACTACCCCTCCCCCGCATGCTTTGGTCGCGGAGGAGCCGTCGGTGTAGAGGGTCCACCAGTCGTCCGAGGTAGCCGAGGGCTCCCCGTCCGTGGCTGCCCTTGCAGTACACTCCGTCACAAAGTTCGCCAGGGCTTGGCTCTTGATGGCAGGCCTTGGACGGATGTCAATGTTGTACTGGCTCAAGAAGATAGCCCATTTCACCATGCGGGGGGAGCTGGTGGGGCTCCTCATGAGGGCGCCGAGGGGTTGATGAGTGAGGACCTGAACCGGGTGAGCCTGAAAGTAGTGGCCCAACTTCTTGACGGTCCAAACGATGGCCAACACCGTTTTTTCCACATGGGAGTACCTGAGCTCGGCCTCCCTTAGGGTCTTGCTAACGTAGAAGATGGCATGTTGGATGCCGTCTTCCTCCCGAATGAGCACAGAGCTGATGGCCGCCGGGCTGACCCCAAGGTAGAGGTAGAGGGTCTCCCCTACCTTGGGTTTGGAGAGCACAGGAGGTGAAGACAGATATCGTTTGAGCTCGTCGAAAGCCCCCTGGCATTCTGGAGTCCATAGAAAGCCAGTCGTCTTCCTCATGATCTGGAAGAAGGGTAGAGACTTCTCCGCCGATTTAGATAGAAAGCGGTTGAGGGATGCCAGGCGGCCCGTCAACCGTTGAACTTCCTTCACATTGCGTGGGGGCTCCATGTTGATGATGGCCTGGATTTTCTCGGGATTGGCCTCAATACCCCTTCGGCTCACCATGTAACCCAAGAACTTGCCCCCTTGGACGCCGAAGGTGCACTTCTTCGGGTTTAGCCGAAGGTTGAACTTTTGCATGATGGCGAAGATTTCCCGGTGGTCGTCAGCATGGCTGGAAGATTGCTTGCTTTTGACGATCATGTCGTCCACATAGGCCTCCATGGTGCGCCCTAGGACGGCTTGAAAGACCCGGGCCACCATCCGGGTGTAGGTGGCCCCCGAGTTCTTTAGGCCGAAGGCCATCACTAGGTAGCAGAAGATGCCCTCGGGAGTCATGAAGGCAGTTTTTTCGGCGTCCTCCTCGTGCATGAAAATTTGGTGGTACCCTCGGAAGGCATCGAGGAAGGACATGATCTCACACCCTGCGGTCTCATCCACCAGTTGATCAATGTTTGGTAGAGGGAATGGATCCATAGGGCTCGCCTTGTTGAGGTCGGTGTAGTCCACACACATGCGGAAGGTAGGGGGCTTCTGTGCGAGGACTACATTTGCTAGCCATGAGGGGTATTTCACCTCCTTGATGTGCTTAATGGTGAGGAGCATGGCGACCTCCTTCTTCACAAATTCCCTCCTCTCGGCGGAGAGGGGTCTTCTTCGTTGTTGCACTGCCCTTGCCGAAGGGTCCACCGAGAGGCGGTGGGTGATGACCCTTCGGCTGATTCCCGGCATGTCCTCCGGCCCCCATGCAAAGACAGTGGAGTAGGCGCGGAATGCGTCGGTGATACTGGTCTTGAGATCTTCAGGGAGCTGGGTTCCAATCCTCACGACTCTCTCCGGCTGGGCCGGATCGAGCGCAAAGTCTTCTACGTCCTCGGCCGGTTCAGCCCTCGGCCTTCTTTCCTCTTGGTCGATGGTTCCGGTGATGGTGTCAACACGGAATTCCGTCTTACTTACCTTCTTAGTGACTTGAAGATAGCAGGCGCGGGCAATTTTCTGATTCCCCCGGGAGTAGCCAATGCCCCCCTCGGCGGGAAACTTGAGGCAGAGGTGCCTCATGGAGATGATGGCTTCGAGGTCCTCGAGGGCTGGCCGGCCGAGGATGATGTTGTGGGCGCAATCGATGTTAACGACGACGAACTCCACTTCGAGCTGGGCTCTATGGAGCCCGTCGCCGAAGATCACCGGGAGGGTTATTACCCCCTCGGAATCAATAGTGTCGTCGGTGAAGCCGGCAAGAGGGGTCTTAATGGGCCGAAGGGACCCCCTCTCCAGATGCAGCTCTCTGAAGGTGTTGAGGTACATTACATTGACGGAGCTGCCCGTGTCAATGTAAGTTCGGTGAATAATGGTGTCGTTTATTTCGGTCCGAATCACCAAGGCATCCCTGTGAGGGGAAGAAGTAGGAGGGAGATTTGCGTTGGTGAAGGCGATGGGTTCATCCCTCAGTCGCTTTACCGGGGGCATATGAGTGACTTCCCCCACGTAAAGCGATTGAGCCCACTTCTTTCGCTGGCTGGTGGAATCGCCCCCTGTATTGCCACCGGTGATCATGAGGATGTGGCATTTCTTCTCCTGGTAGTGGGGGTACTCCTCCTCCTCTTCTTCCAAGTTTCCAATTTCCCTCTTCTTGCCGAGGGGGATTGTGTTCGGGTTCACCCAGGCGTTCACCTTCGTGTGGTGCCCTCGGGGAGGCCCCTGATGAGAAGGTCCCTCCTGCCGAGGGCTCTGAACAAATTGGGACAGGTGCCCTGCTTGTATTAACTTCTCGATGGCCGTCTTTAGCTGATGGCAGTCATCGGTCCTGTGTCCCTGGTGCCGATGGAAGCGACAGTACGGGAACTGAGGGTTGATAGCATGTACCTCCGGGGGTGCGCGAGAGTCGCGCTCAACGAGGCCCCTCTCCTCGGCAAAATCGAGGATGATGCTGACGGGGTGCGTCAATGGTGTCTGAGGGCGGTCCAGGAGAATGGGCTGTGCCCAAGTCTTAGGGTTACTCTTATAACCTCCCCCGGGCTTGGCTTGGCCTTGCCGAGGGCGGTCATCAGAGGGTCCCGAAGTCTTGGGGTGATTTGGAGGAGCCCCCGGCCCTCGGTTGTTCTTGTTGTCAGCCCTCGGGGGCTGCTGATCCGGATGCTGGTGATATTTTTCCACCTCCTCGGCCTCAGCATATCGGTCCCCCCGCTGCAAAGCCCTTATGTAGTCGCGGGGGGGGGGGGGGGGGGGGTTCAATGATGAGGCTCCTTGAAAAGTTGCCGGTGCGGAGGACGGTTTGTAGGAGGGCCAGGAGGGTCCGTCATCAGCACCGTCGACTTTGCCGGCTTCGGTCCTCCATCGCTCCAGGAAGTCCCGAAGGGTCTCGTCCCTCTTTTGGCGTATTGTTAGGAGGTGGGAGAAGTGCTTCCTTGTGGGACGCCTCCCGGCAAATTGTGTCAAGAATCGCTGGGCGAGTTCTTGCCACGAATCAATGCAGCCCTCGGGCAACCTGTTGAACCATTCGTATGCCGGTCCCTCTAAGGTGGAGAGGAACCAACGACACAAATATTCGTCTGACGCCCCCACCATCATCATGCTGTTCTGGTATTTGCTGTAGTGTTCCTGGGGGTCCGTTTTCCCGTTGTAGGGCTGTATGTGTTGCCCTCAGTATTTCTTCGGGATCCGGGCTGCCAATACCCTTGGGGTAAATGGCGTCCGAGTCCGGAGCTGGATGACGGGTTCTCCGGAGCCCTCGGCCACCTTCTTCTGTAACTCCTCCATTTTGGCCATCATGGCCTCGTATTTGAGATCTGAATGAGGGGTGGAGGTGGTGGCGTGAGCTTTGTTGGACTCCATTTCGTCAAGCCGGCGTTGGAGGGCCGCGATAATCTCGTCCCGGGGATCCTTCGGGAGGGTCTCCGCCCCCTGCGAACGAACCCGGGCCGAGTGGGCCTGGTTGATTTGGTGGCGAGCATCATTGGCATGAAGGGATGCCTTGCCCTTGTCCCGAGGGGGACGCTCCTCGTCTGCCCTCGAGACAGACCCTCCACTTTCCTGAGGCCTTTGGAGTGCCTTTCCTCCGAGGCGGTCTTGGACCCCTCGGCGGTCTGGCCCTCCTCCGAGCCGGTTGAGGGCGGAAGTGCGGGGCCTCTCCCTGTTGTCATTGTGGCGATCCCGGGACTGCACCTCCTGGGAGGACGTATCCTGGGCCACTACCCCTTCGTCGTTCCTCACCCGAGGGGTGGGATTTCCGAAGGGGTATAGCGGAGGGGGAGTATGATGTTTTCCCCAACCTGGGGGTGAGCCGGAGCCAGGGTGCCGAAGGCACCCGGGTTCTGAGTGAGCGTTTGGATGAAGGCGGAGAGCGCCGATTGCACGTCGATGGTGAGAACCGGAGGGCTGACTTGGTCATCGCTCCGGTTTTTCTTCTTGGCCTCGATGCCGAGGCGGGCATCGGGGGCATTTTGTTGGATCTGAAGGCGTAGGTCGACAGCCGCCTGTTCCAGCCCAGCGATGACACCGCCCTCGGGAGCCCTGTGAGAGGCTTCGGGGGCGTTGACGTCGCCGAGGGCCAGGTTCTTGTCTTCTACGTTCTTTGAGTTGGCACGTGTTGTCCTCACCATTTTGATAGAGGGCTAGTGTTTTGTGTTTGGTCGAGGGGGAGGGTTTCTTACTTGATTGTTCGACCTCTCAACGAGAGCACCAAATGATGGATAGTCTACCCGGGGGTATATATCCGAGGGGTTATTGCGGGGAATAACTTAGAGAGAAGTTAGAGTAAGCAAGTAAATGTAGAGAGAGAGTGTATTCAGTATGAGTGCCGTTTTCAGCGTGGTTACAAATGGGGAAATGGGGTGCTATTTATAGTAGCAATAAATGCCGGACAGGGACACGTGTCAAGCGCTCATTGGCCGAGGGGTCACCTCAACTGGTTGGCGCTGGCAGCCGCATGTGGCCGCATTTAATGCGGCTGTTGGATGGGACGTCTGTGCAGGGTACGGTGATCTGCACGCATGTGAGGCGGATATCTTGTCGAGTGAGATGCCTTCGGCTATAGAGCAGTAGCCGAGGGCTCCCCCAACCGATGGCACTCTGGTGCCGAGGGCTCACAGTGCCGAGGGCTACTGTTTTTGCCGTTTTCTCCCCGTTTCTTAATTTGTTTGAGAAGCCCGTCCTGTGAGAGTTTAGAGCCTTCGGCTAGGGGGCCGAAGGCACCCCTGGCGCGTAGTGCGGGCTGCTTGGTACTCTGGGCGCTGTGATCTGGGCCTTCTGGGCCTGTTGGGCCTTCGCTGGAGTAGTAGGAGTCTGTGGGCCGGGGGTTCCCGGGCCATATACTCCATCAGGAAGGTAGGAGGATTTCAGCTTCCACTTATCAATTAGCCGCCCACTTCCAAAACAACTCCCACCTTCCATAAAATCCTCCTCTCTTCTCTTCCCTAACCGCCATGGTCAAAACTAGAGGTTGTGTCCCTCCTGCACTTCGACGTTCAGGATGGAAACGGAACCCACAACCTTCCCCACCTTCATCAGTCACTCCAATTAATCTTGAAACCTCTTCTCCTGCGAGCATGCAAGATCAACACTTCGAGTCTTCCAATTCACCACCACCTTCCCCCGCATCTTCCAAGGGGGGACAAGAAAGAAACCCACCATCCTCAGCCACTCCCTCTCCGGTGAAGCATTCTAAAGAAAAACCCCTCACTCGCGAAGGGAAGATTCTGCCTCGAAAATACACCCGAAAGAGAGCTATTGCAGAAGGTATCATCTCAGGCGAGCAAACAACCAAAAAAATTCCAAAATTAGGGAAGGTGGCGGAAGAAGATGCTCTCAAACTCAAAGATGCATACCAGGAAAGAGGTATGGTAAAGGTAATCACTATCCCCTTCACCGCACTCTCCTCTCAAACTACCAATTTTGTAGGGCTCATTGCCTTTCAAAAATGGGGGTCTCTTTTCGAAGCAAAGTATTGTTGTCCCATCTGCCCTGACTGTCTATCCGATTTTCTTGCTAATCTTATAATCAAAGACAATGCACTTGTATCTCGTGTTCGTGGTACCAAGCTACGCTTAACTGTCCAAGAACTAGCAAAGGCGTTAGATGTTCTCTATTCTGGTGAATGCCCTTACAAGAAGGAGGAGTGGCCTCTGTCAACTTTGACCCAGATGAATGCCATAAAATATTTTGACCCAAATGTTACCAGCATTTCCCTTCTTGTGAGTAATCTGTCTCCCATCCACAAGTTGTTGTTTTACTTTGTCCATTCCAATCTCATCCCTCGACTGGAAGGAAGATTGATTTCATCTAGGCTAGAAGATGCATATATGTATCTCCTAGCCACAAAAACCCCTATTAACCTTCCTGGCCTTATGTTTGCTCATCTCAAATTTACCATCAGTGATCGCGCTAGAAAGGTTGGGATTCCCTTTGGCACTATCTTGACACACTTGTTCATCAAAATTGGGATCTCTCTCGACAATCTGCCTTACCACACCATTCACAAAAATCTTGATACTAAGGGTCTTCTGAGCTACGGCATAACCGCTCACAACTCTAAACTCATCTTCAAGGAAACCATTACACCAGTTCCTTCGTCCAAAACTTCTAAACCTAAGCCACTTCCTGCTGCCTCTCCTGACCCGATGCATTTTGTTACTCTTGTCAAAGAACATCTACACCTTATGGAGCTCACTATGCTACGACGGCTTGATTCATTGGCAGAATCGGTGATCACACTTTCCAGTCGGCTTGATGAAGTACGCAATGACTTAAAATGTTTTCAAAATGAGGTGTTGGCCAGGTTTGAGCAAGACAGTGAAGGGCTCCACAGGAGGATTGTACCCTCATCCGATGAAGACTAATTCGCTATCATAAACACATTTTTCAAATATTATGTTTTTGGGGTGGGATATCATACTTACACTTACTTACTTTCCGACATTGTTTTGGTTATTTTTTGTTTCCTTTTGGTTGATGCCAAAAGGGGGAAATAATCAAGTGCCTCCTTCCTTTAACTGACCATGCAGGACTTGTTTAACTGCTACACTTAAAATTGCTACTACTATGTTTCGGCCTTGTTGTGTTGGTTTAGACACTAATCTCCAGGACTTGTTGTTTCCGGCACCTAAAGTTTGTCATCAACAAAAAGGGGGAATTTGTTGATTATTTAGTTTTGTTGATGACTAACCTTAAACAGAATTGAACACTATCCTTAAGTCCAAACAAACTGACCGTGCAGGAGGAACCCTTGGATAGAACTACTATTGGAACGTATCTTGTTCTGTTCATAATTATCATTCTTATCCATACTAAGTGTTTCACTTATCTATGCTTGCCTATATTTCATTTATATGAAGCTATATTATTTTACACGTGACACATCTCTCATGTATGACAAGCACCCACTTTAGAGAACTGACCCCCATTATGGTTATTGCACGTTATGGAAGTAATCACTACTTATGCTAAATGAATACATTGCCATATTTATAGTTGTCCGTAGCATGCTATACTTGGTAAAATCATCCTTGATTGAAATATTAAATGAAAAAATCTTTTAGAAAGGATCTCGGAAATATGGAAATCATTGTAGCTCAATTTAATTTGATTACATGAATATTTTGCTGCTGCTTATTCCCTTATATAATGATTCGTGAATCATGAGTCAATGTACTCACATTTGAGAACGAATAAGAGGGAGCTACTAGAAGGAAAGTAATTCAAATGATATCAAGGCAAGTTCCAAATATGGAAGCTCAATTACTCAAAGAAAGAGACACCAACGGATAAATCAAGGTGGCTTATATATTCGAGAACCAAGAGGAAGAAGGGTGTGCTAGACCGAGCAATTGCAGAGATATATACTTACAAAGTATTATCATGACCAAGGCACCTGGACCTGCTTACGAAGTTCTAGATATAGTTTCCTCTCCCATCTTTATCTTGTAACTAGATTTTGAGGAAAAGCTAAAGTGTAGCTTCCTCGGGTTGGGGTCGTGTGTGTGAAAGCTTTGTTGTAAAGCTGAGAGGCTCTCTACCTGCAAGGTAGAGATGCATAATTCTTCCTAGAGAGGATAGAGTTGGGGTGGCTCAAGGGTAGACTATGAGAGTTTCCCTTGTAATCATTCAAAGGCTTTTTAGTAGAGTTGTTTAAATTCCTCCGAGGGAGGTCGAGGTTTTTTAATCCCTTTGAGCCAAGGGATTTTTCCTCGTTAAATCCTTGTGCACTTTACAATTTCGCATTTCCCTGAACCCCACACTAGAACTGTGCGAAAATCTGTCACGGTTCCACACACACACAATTCACCCCCCCCCCCCCCCCCCCTTGTGTTGCTAACCGTTTCATCAAAAGGTATTGGCCAGACATTGAAATATTTTTAACAAAAAGTTAAAGAAAACAAACAATATAGAACCTGTTTGATAACAAAATTGATTGAATCTGTTGATTCTATTGAACTTGATGAAAAAATAAAATATATTTTATTAATTAAATTTAAAAAACATGCATGAAGAAAATAACTTAAATGATTTTCTATAGTAACTTCAAACAGAAAAGTAACTGTTTACTTTTCATAACTTAAATGATCTTAAATGATAACTTCAATCAGAAAAGTATTTTTTTACTTTTCATGATAACTTAAATGATCTTCTCAAGTATCAAAATATTGAAATTATGGTTAAATTCATAATTTCCCAAACTTCGAATGGAATTGGAGATTTATGATGTATGTTTACTTGGATCAAAATTTTATGATCTAATCTATTGTGATATGATTTTGATTTGATCTGATATGATCGTACTTAAATTAGTTCAAAGTAAAAGGTGTGACGTACTTGGTCTCCAAGTGCCATACTACTCCGCATTTGTTAAAAAAATTCCTTTTGTACACCCCGTGTCTGTAAGAGTTTTTTTTTCTGTGAATCTTAGTCCACAGATAAAAACTGACTTGTTTTGTCTGTGAAAAATTCTACAGACAAAATAAGCCTATTTTTGTATGTGGCCTGTGATTAACAAACAAAAAACTCTCACAGACACGAAGTGTACTGATGTGTATAAGAAAGTGTACACCAAGAATTGTTTGGTAAAAGATTTGGAGATTTGTCATAAGGTAGATTCTATGGTACCCATAAGGTACCATACCTTTGTTCACATGGACCAATGAAAATGTAGAAGTTGAATTATTTAAAACTAAATTAAAAATAATAAAGTGATGTAGTCTGAAAGGTACAGTAACCCATTTTTTAGAAATTTACCTGAGTTATTTGTCCCTAAAGTACCATACTACTTAGTCACCAAGTCTTCCGTGTCTTTATATATAACGACACCAGACAGGGGAGTCTACTGGGGAGTGGCATATCATTTACAGATCATTTCTACCCCTTTTAGTTTCATTTCATAAAAGCCGCCGTTGTACCCACCGTAAATATAATTCTCCGGCAGAGAGAAACGATGGTGCCGATGGGAATGGGAATGGAGGCGGTGTGGGGGACGCTGGGCTCGACGGTGGTGACCCTCATGCTGGTTTGGGCCACTTTCTCCCAGTACTGCCCCTACGAAGTCCGTACTTTCTTGAAGACACCCACCAAGAAATTTAGAAGGCTGTTCTACCCCTACATCCACATCTCCTTCCACGAACTCTCCGGCGACGATTTCAGGGGAGGCACCTCCGGAAACATGTACAAGACCATCGAGCGCTACCTCGCCGCCAATTCCTCCGATCAGGCTAAGCGTCTCAAGGCGGAGGACATCAAGGATTCCCAGGCTCTGGTTCTCAGCATGGACTATTTCGAGGAGGTCACCGACGATTTTCATGGGATCAAACTCTGGTGGGTCTCCGGCATGAACCCCCCCACCAGCCAAACCATCTCTTTCCGCGGCGGAGAAGAAGTCAAGAAGTTCTTCACCCTCAAATTCCACAAGAAGCACCGCGACATCGTCACCGGAGCTTACCTGAAACACGTGTTGGAGCAGGGGAAGGAGATCACGGTGAAGGACCGGCAGAGGAAGCTGTACACCAACATCAGGAACGACGGAACATATTTCAGCCCTTACTCGCGAATGTGGACCCAAGTCGCCTTCGAACATCCGGCGACTTTTGAAACCATCGGAATGGACCCGAAAAAGAAGCAAGAAATCATAGACGACCTTATCACCTTCAGCAAATCAAAAGAGTATTACGCCAAGATCGGGAAGGCGTGGAAGCGGGGGTATCTCCTCTACGGCCCTCCGGGCACCGGAAAGTCCTCCATGGTAGCGGCAATGGCTAATTTTCTTGAATACGACGTGTACGACCTGGAATTGACCGCCGTGATGGACAACACTACCCTGAGAAAGCTCCTAATCAACACTTCCAGTAAGTCCATTATCGTCATCGAGGACATTGACTGCTCTCTGGAACTCACCGGTCAGAGGAAAGGTAAACCAGAGGAAACAGAGGTAGACGACCCGTTGAAGATCGGGAAAGAGAAGAAACCTGAAGAGAAGAAGAGTGCAGTGACGCTCTCCGGTATTCTTAACTTCATCGACGGCCTCTGGTCCGCCATTGGAGGAGAGAGGATCATCGTCTTCACCACCAATTTCAAGGAAAAGCTCGACCCGGCTTTAATCCGGAGAGGGAGAATGGATAAGCACATCGAGCTCTCCTATTGCGGATTCGAAGCGTTTAAAGTGCTTGCTAACAACTACTTGGGGCTTGAAACGCACGAGCTTTTCCAGACGATCGAACGGTTGTTGACGGAGACGGAAATTACGCCGGCGGATGTTGCGGAGAGCTTGATGCCGAAATCAGGTGAGGCGAACGAGACTAGTTGTCTGGAAACACTGGTTGAGGCTCTGGAGAAGGCTAAGGAAGACGAAAAGAAGAAGATGGAGGAGAAAGCTAAAGAAGATGCTAAATTGAAAGCAGAGGAAGAAGAATAAATGAAGTTGGAGAAGGAGAAAGCATAAGAATGAAGTTGGAGAAGTTTAAGGAGAAAACTGTAAGCCTTAATTGATGAGTAAGGAGATTCGCATTCCTGTGGAATTCACATATCATAATTATATTTCGGTTTATTAGTTATCACAAAACATTTAAAGATATTACTGATAAATTAAACTTTCCAAACTTTGAATGCACTGTTTTATCTTGAGAAGATTATCTGATTATCTCATGTTGGAGTTTCTTTGCCATCCAGTGTGAGCAGAGTATTCACTTAATCACTTCTTATGAAATGGTTGAGTACTTGTATAAAATATGGATAAAATTGAATTATTTATTTTGTTTTAAGTAAAATTATAAAAATATTACAAAAGATAAGGGATTGAGTATTACTTTAGAACGAAGAAAATGAACTTCAAATTTGAGGAACCATACAATCTTTCTGAGAAATTATTTAAATTGAGTTTATTGATCTTACTTTTACAAAAATAAGTTGTGTTTCTTTCTGTACTTTATTTTTTTCTCAACACTAGTTTTTTTAGTTCGCACTTTGAATTATTGATTATATAATACTTCAAATTAATAAATTTTATGGTTGAATTGTGTGAAGAACTATTTTAACTTTTTTTCATATTTTTTTCTTTATTTTATTATTAAATATCGAAAGGTTCAATGTAGTCTTTACTTCACGGTAGGGGTTTGACAAATTCAATGTAATGAGGATTAAAAAAATATGATGTGAAATTTTGACCTCTTTGTTTTTGTTTATGTCAAAATTTTACTAATCGTATGAAATTATCTTAAATCTTTGTTATACCGACGTTTAAAACAGTTGGCTAAGGTCTAATAATTTTGAAATTATCAGTGCGGTGGCTCGATGAAGATAGGTGCTACAGTGCTACTTGCTAGTCGTGATTGGTGGATTGGTTTACTCTTTAAGGGTTAGGTTTAAGAAATGTCATCCTATCCTCCGTTCTTTAATTCTTGCAACAGTTTGACTTTCACGTTTGTCAACGCACAACTTTGACTGTAATTATATTTAATTTTGTATTAGTAAACATTATAAAAATTTGATATTTTGAAAATTCACATTGATAGGAATTTAATAACATCTTATATGTAATAATTTGATTATGTATATTAGTAGAAAAATCGTGGTCAAAGCAAGATCTGTGAATAGTGCAAAAATCACAATGTTGCAAGAATTAAAGAACGGAGGAAGTATTATCTTAGAATGTAATATCGTTGGATACGGAGTATGTTAAGAATGTATTCAGTTTTTCTCATTCATGTTTGCTTAAATAGTATTGCAGATTTGATGAATTACTTCAACGGTCTTTAAATATTTTCTCTTAACACAATAAACATGTTACAACCCACATCTAAATTAATTAAAATTAAAGAAAAAAACGAATTACTTCATATTTTAATAATAAATTAAATCAAAACTAATTGAATTATTTTTAAGTAAAGTGTGTTTAATTATAAAAAGTTGTAGATCCAATACAGAAATGAAAAACAAACTTTCTTCAAATAGTAATCTAAATATATTTTTTATCATTTCGAAAAAATATTCAATCTAAAAAATGTTCAAGTTATTTATAAAACTTAATTTCAAATTAAAGAAAAAATTATCAATTTTCCATTAAATTTTCAAATCCACTCTTCAAAAACATAAATAATCTTTAAGTCTTATAACACAAATATTTCAAAAAAACCAATTTTAAGGAAAAAAGAATAATGCAAATAACAAGAATAGACATGTGAATATAGTTATATAAACATGTTCCATATGTTCCACTTAAAATATTGTCACACAATTTACTAGATTTGACCGACTATAAAATTAAAAGATCTTTGTCAATAATAATTAAGATTATTTTTAGTAAATAAAATTTACATATTCAAAAACAAAATTAAAAGGCTTCTAAAGTCGCAAAATTTCAGATTTGATAAATGTTGGTGATAGAGTATTAACCCTTAGAGAGAAGTGAGAACTAGAGAGAGAAGTGGTTTGTATTAAATGAGTTTCGAACCCTTTACATGGCTCCCAAGGGGAGTATTTATAGGGAAAAGCGAGCTAGGCTCCCAAGTCTTGGGCTTGGGAGGCCCATTACAATATAAGGCCTCTATTGGGCTGATTACATTCGAATGTATGAGCTAAGTATGGAAGTCTAGCAGACGAAGTCCTTGGAGACGTACGCCTGGCTGTAGCAGACGAAGTCCTTGAAGACGTACGTCTGGATGTGGCAGACGAAGTCCTTAGAGACGTACGTCTGGATGTGGCAGACGAAGTCCTTAGAGACATACGTCTGGCTGTGGCAGACGAAGTCCTTGGAGACGTACGTCTGGCTGACGGAGTGCTGAAGGCCGTTCGTCCCCGGGTGACTATTACGGGCTGGAGGTTGTACGTCCCCGGGGAGATCCATGTGCCGGAGGCCGTTCGTCCCCAGGTGACTGTTACGGGCTGGAGGCCGTATGTCCCCGGGGTGTTCCTTGTGCCTGAGGCCGTTCGTCCCCGGGTGACTGTTATGGGCTGGAGGCCGTACGTCCCCGGGGCCTTCCTGTGTGATGGAGGCCGTACGTCTCGAGGCCTTGGTCCTGTTCGTAGTAGTGGAAGTATGTGGGTCATGGGGTCTGGGCCCATATACTCCATCTGTTGGATATGTAAAGTAAAAGATTAAGAATATTTACGTTGACAGGAGAATAGTGGACGTAAACTTTAAGTGGGACGAATGTAGTACCAAAAGTCTATTATCATAAGACGAAGAGAAAATATGGTTAATTTTTTTTAGCCCCAATTGAAGATGGAATTAAGAGTCGAAAAGAAGTTAAATGAAAATAGATAATTAAACGAGGATGTTTTCGGAAGAGACTTAGGTAATCCTTGGAAATGTCAGATAACCCAAGGCATGGATGGGTTTAACATCCCCTCCATATTACATCCCCGGAAATATAACTTTCCGGTTTTTTCTCAACCTCGCGAATCAAACATGGGCATCTAACATTCCTTGCATCATATTCTTGTCTTCATGTAAAATTACCTCGAACAAGCCCTAAAAGGAATCACTATAGTACACATGCATACGCATGGCCGCATGGGAAAGAATCATTTGTACACATATTTGTATTCATGATCTCGTTAAAAACAAAAACAAAATAAATAAATAAAATTACATTGTACTAAAAAAGTGAGAACAATAAGTCAACACCATAATATGTAAGTTAGTACAATACATATTAAAGGTAAAATAATATTAGTTAAAAGTAAATGTCATCATTCATTAGAATTTGCTACTTATTAGTAAATATATTGACGGTAATCAATAATAAAACACTAAACTTACTTTTTAGAGGTTTTGAACAACCTCTTTAAATATAACATATGTAGTAGTGTCTAATGATTAATTATCATGTACTCCCTCCGTCCCAATTTGATTTACAAAATATCCTTTTTTGATTGTCCGAAAATGGTTTTCCACTTTCTATTTTAGGTATGTAAATAAGAATAAAGTGACAAATTTACCCTTACTTTTATTTTTTTCCCATTAACTTAAAGGCTTTACTTTTAGAAAGATGGGCAAAAGTGTAAAAAGCAAGCATCATTTATTGTCATTTCTTAATCCTTGTGCTGGTCAAAGTTAGCAATTCAATTCGGGATAAGGGAGTATTAAGATCTTTGGTCCATGTTTTTTCTAAAATCTCAATAATGTCACATATAATTATCAATCACTAAAAACATATCCACACAGGTATAAATGTATAATCATAATTTAGAAATTTTGAGTGAGGCAGTTCGATGCAGATATAATCACTCTGTATTGGCTACAGAGTGCATCCTTCCCCCTAAATTGTCTAAGGTAGATTTTGGGAACTTGTGCTGAGAGATTAAGAGCTGACCAGAGTGTATGCCCTTTCAGAATGGACACCATGATCACATCTTGGCATTTGAACTCTTATAGGTCTAACAGAGAGTTGTTATCTTTTATATCAATTCAGCTCTCTTGTGGGTAAACCTTTCTTTAGATAAGAGTGTCATTTATGCATGTGCTGCAAAGAATAAACAGATGATGAGTTTGGGTTGGGTCTGGGTTAAATGGGCAAAATGTTATTTGGGCCGAGGCTTAATGAAAGTAGGTTTGAGTTTTATGGATTTGTGTGTAGGATTTTGGATAAAAGGATTTTGGATAAATCGCGAGTTATATCACGTAGAGATATCGGTGATGATTGCAGGTGAGATCTGTGTGGCTATGGATTTTGAGGGTTAATTCAAGTGATTATTGCGGGTGACATCTCGGGGAAAGAATTCGGGGTGTATGTCAGATGAGATATCGGGGATGGATGATGGTTGAGAATTTGAGATCTCTGGACCTAGAACTCCGGTGTAAGATGTCGGGTATTGGAATGCGGGGGTAGGGGATGAGTTTTGGGATGTCGGGTGTGGAACTCGGGTCTTGGAGCCAAGGAACGCGGGTGAAGGATCTCGAATGTTAGGATGACAGCAGGGGCGGACCGTAGTAGAGATCCAGGGAGGCTATCACCGTCTCAACAAATATTTTTTAGCGTATATATATACGAAAAATAATTTTCGTACTCCCAAAAAATATTTTGATCTCCCAAACAAATATTTTCATCCCCAAGATACTTTTCTGGGTCCGCCCCGGAATGACGGGCTAGGTTCTCATGTAGGATCTCGGTGCTAAGGACTTGGATAAGTGAAATCGGGGGTCAGGATGTCAGGTATGGATTTCGTGGTTTAAGAAACCGGGTTAGGGAATTCGGGCTGATGATGTCGGCTAAAGATCTCGGGTGTGTGGGATTTGGGTTAGGGGATTTCGGGTCTGTGAATTTGGGTTTCTCGAGATGGAGATTTTGGCTATGGATTTCGAATGACACAAAATCTCAAGAATCAAAATTTGAATTAGTTGGTTATGGATGATTCTGGTCCTTAAGAACTCTGGCTATGGTGGTTAACAGCTGGTAAAGGTGGTTGTTGATTTCTGGTCCTTAAGAGCATACGACAGAGATGAGGGGTTTCCAGCGGTTTTATGTGATTTAGCATTATTTTCAAGGTAAATAAAGTACTTTTAGCGTGAATACAATATTGGATTCGAAATTCGGTTCTTTAGGCAATCATCTCGTAATATTTTGAAACCGACATTTGAAGACATGTTTAAGAACTCGATAAGATCTTTCCAACGAGATAGAAAATGCTTTCAACAGAACGAAATACATTAAGAAATTATCAGATCAAATTCTACACAAGTTCGGAGTGAAATCAGAAAATGTTTGTGAGTTTGAGTTTAATCTGTTATTTTGTACCATGTACTTAATGCATTGTAAATGAAGTCGGAACAATAGCTTTAGAAGTCAAAATGATCTTTCCTACAAGATATAATACGCTTCAAACAAAATAACATACATCAATATTTGAATGTAACAAATACTTAGTATGTTCTCTATGATTTAACGTTTTAAGCGTAAATAGAGCATGTTTGTCATGTCACTCGAGAATGACTTAATAGGCTTTGGGTTTCAAATGCAAAATTGATCCTCCACATTAATATAAAAAACTAAAAGGTATTCTCAATCCAAATGCTTGTTTTCAAATAAATTGAATATACTTAAACAATACCACTCAAAATTTACTATAAGTCACTTAATGCTTAAATTAAAATAACTCAACTCATTACTCAAGCAATTTGAATAAAACGGGATTAAAAGAACTGACGGGGAAAACGATGGATATGTAGAACTGATTTAACATGCTCAAAAATCGGCCACCGTTCATTTGCTAGTTTTTTGTTCTCAAGTAACATTATAATATGAAGGAATAAGGTTTGCAATAGTATAACGAAGGGAGTAGAATAAAAAATGAAGGAAAAATACATAAAATGTACTTGTGGTTTGTGCCGTTTTCAAAGAGGCATGTGTTTCAGTTTTTAACAAAGTGGGTGATGTGAGTTTTCTCGCACTTAAAATAGATTTTAATATATTGGTGTAAGTACGAGTATCGTCTCCACAGGGACGGACTAAAGGGAATCAAAGATTAACTAAATTCAGTGATTAAAAAGAAATAAATAAAAATGTATCGTGCGAGATTGGTCGCTGGAAAATAAAAATGCGAATAAAACGATTAAACTAGGGGATTCTTTCTAATTAATGACGAAGAGAACATGGATTGATTACGGGGTAACCAGATTTCTGGCAGATCAGGCCTAATTACATGAAATTAATTCAATTGATTCTAGCTAATCATTACTAAGTTCTTACCGCTCTCGCGGCGTGGAGTACAATAATTTAGGGGACCAGGCTGATCTCTCATTCGACAGGATCCTAAATTATTGTCAAGACGAGCGAGCTTACGGCCCCTTAATCGCTACTAATCTTTTAGCGAATGATTAAGAGTGTGTGGATGTGTCCTAGAATAAACTAGATCTCTCTTAATTTATTCTACAATCAATTGTAATTCTAGCCGCGGTTCCAGGTTACAAAAGATATCAATTAAATTATTCAAACACAAATTAAACGGCATTCATGCAATTAAACCATCAAGAATCTAGTCATACATAATGATCAACCCCTTCATCAATCCCAAATCCCTAATTAAAATTACTCACAATTTATAATTGAAGAATCAATAGAATTGGGAAGAAAAGAATTAATTGTCATAAATTAAAAAGGTGGAACTTACAAAGAATCCCAAAAGATTGATGAACAAGGCTGAAAAGCCCTCTAAAATTCGTGCTCGGCACTCTCTCTAAGCTCTCATCTGAAAACGGGGGTTTACATGCTGTTTAAATAGAAAAATCGGGTAAAATTTGAACTAAATTGAGATTTCCGGAGGCAGGCACGGTGCCAGGCATGATCGTGCCAGGCATGATCGTGCCTTCGATCGTGCCTTCGGAGCAAAAACACGCATTTTGGGAAGGCACGATGCTTTCTCTTCACGCCAATTCCTCCGATCAGGCTAAGCGTCTCAAGGCGGAGGACATCAAGGATTCCCAGGCTCTGGTTCTCAGCATGGACTATTTCGAGGAGGTCACCGACGATTTTCATGGGATCAAACTCTGGTGGGTCTCCGGCATGAACCCCCCCACCAGCCAAACCATCTCTTTCCGCGGCGGAGAAGAAGTCAAGAAGTTCTTCACCCTCAAATTCCACAAGAAGCACCGCGACATCGTCACCGGAGCTTACCTGAAACACGTGTTGGAGCAGGGGAAGGAGATCACGGTGAAGGACCGGCAGAGGAAGCTGTACACCAACATCAGGAACGACGGAACATATTTCAGCCCTTACCCGCGAATGTGGACCCAAGTCGCCTTCGAACATCCGGCGACTTTTGAAACCATCGGAATGGACCCGAAAAAGAAGCAAGAAATCATAGACGACCTTATCACCTTCAGCAAATCAAAAGAGTATTACGCCAAGATCGGGAAGGCGTGGAAGCGGGGTTATCTCCTCTACGGCCCTCCGGGCACCGGAAAGTCCTCCATGGTAGCGGCAATGGCTAATTTTCTTGAATACGACGTGTACGACCTGGAATTGACCGCCGTGATGGACAACACTACCCTGAGAAAGCTCCTAATCAACACTTCCAGTAAGTCTATTATCGTCATCGAGGACATTGACTGCTCTCTGGAACTCACCGGTCAGAGGAAAGGTAAACCAGAGGAAACAGAGGTAGACGACCCGTTGAAGATCGGGAAAGAGAAGAAACCTGAAGAGAAGAAGAGTGCAGTGACGCTCTCCGGTATTCTGAACTTCATCGACGGCCTCTGGTCCGCCATTGGAGGAGAGAGGATCATCGTCTTCACCACCAATTTCAAGGAAAAGCTCGACCCGGCTTTAATCCGGAGAGGGAGAATGGATAAGCACATCGAGCTCTCCTATTGCGGATTCGAAGCGTTTAAAGTGCTTGCTCACAACTACTTGGGGGTCGAAACCCACGAGCTTTTCCCGACGATCGAACGATTGTTGACGGAGACGGAAATTACGCCGGCGGATGTTGCTGAGAGCTTGATGCCGAAATCAGGTGAGGCGGACGAGACTAGTTGTCTGGAAACACTGGTTGAGGCTCTGGAGAAGGCTAAGGAAGACGCCAGAGTGAAAGCAGAGGAAGAAGAAAGGAAGAAGGTGGAGAAAGCTAAAGAAGATGCCAAATTGAAATGAGTTTCGAAGTATGTACCTCATTTTTTACCCTGATCCCTAATTTGTGGTCATAAATGTGCCAATTCATTTAAGTGGTGTCTCACTTAAATGAATTGTCCCATTTATGGCCACACATTAGGGGGTGGGGTAAAAATGGAGTATATTTTGGAATACCTTTAGCATTTGTGAATTGAAATATGATGGATTCGGGCCTTCGAAAATTGTAAGCCTTAATTAATTAATTAAGGAGAATCACAATGTGTTACTATGGAATTCACATATCATAATTATATTACTCCGCGTGATTTATCTTATATCAAAATTCAAAATATTTAAATATCTTACTGATAAATTAAAGGAAAAATTGAAAATAATAATTCCAACTATTACCGGTCCGCTAACAATAATTCCAACTATTTATTTTTTTTGTATAATCCAAACTATATAGACCGTCCGCCAATAATGGTCCATGACCGCATATTACCTGCTCCAACTAGTGAATTTTTAATACAAATTAAGCGTAAAAATTAAAATTTAGGATTATTTATAGGGATTACATGTTATATCTTTTTAGAAACTATAGGAATTTATTTACAATCGGTCACGTCGGACCATTATTGGCGAAAGGTCCCTAAAGCTGGGATTATTCTGAAATAATCGATAGTTGGGATTATTATAAGCGGACCGCCAATAGTTGAGATTATCACAATCAATTTTTCCTAAATTACACTTTCTAAACTTCGAATGCATTGGTTTTTTCTTCGCAATTGAGTGTGAGAAGAGTATTTCACTTCTTGTGAAACTGTTGTTTAGAAAGTACTTATTGTGAAATAGTAAGTACTATGAACCATACACACTGACAATTGCCCAACAAAATTTCGTATGCCACCGGAATGAGCTTCTTCTTCTTCATTTTCATGAAGGGATTGGTAAAATGTGAGAAAAGAACTCATTATTTTCTATGGGAGAACTTAAGGTGAATTGTGTGACTCCAATGTAAAGTGAGAGCATGTATTTATAATAACATGTATTATACTACGTATGTAGTAACATGATGGTAAGAGGATCCAATGTAATATAAGAAAGTGTAGAGACCAAGTGGAGGATAGATCAAATTAATCATAATTGAATCAAAAAATGTGTTTGTACCCACTTTTGTACCCACCCCCCTATTTTGCTAGTGCACAAAGGCTATTCTTTAAGAACAAGGCACCATTTTATCTGTTTTTGTCTGTGTACACAGAAAAAATAAGGGGTGAGTACAAATGTGTGTACAAAAGTTGGTACAACAAGAAGAACTCTAATTGAATACACCAACTGGAAAAGGATGACACCACATCCCTGAGGGGTCCCCAACTCCGACCGGACGGTACGTTGCAAGGATGTAAATTGGACTATAATCCCAATCTGACATATAGAGAGTGGGGCTTTGTCCCCGGTACTTGCAGAGGCTTTATGCATTTTTAGCATAGTAATCCCTCATCGCAGTTGCCGGGATTCGAACCCGGGACCTAACCCTTGTGGCACTTCCTTGCTACCAGTCAGGGGCGGAACTACACTAGAGCTTGGGGTGCTTGTGCCTCTGCGGCTCTGCAGATTTCTTTTTATTATATATATAGAGAAAACTTTTCAGGTTCAGCACGTTTCTGTCCAAACACCGTCCGAACACCACTGTTTGGGGCGTTTTCCGATGGAATATTTTGATGAAATTTTTTTAACATGTACCTCATCAAGTCTAGTTTATCCATATTATATTTCAGATTAAAATTCGATCGGGAAGGCAGTAAAATAATTTTTTGAAGTTAACTGCGTTTTTCTATGTATAATTTGGCGCAGTTAACTTCAACAAATTGTTTGACTGCCTTCCCGGTCTAATTTTAAGCTTAAATTTGGTATGGATAAACTAGACTTGATGAGGAACTTGCTCAAAATATTTCATGAAAAAATTACACCTGGAACCTCCCCAAACGGCGGTGTTCGGACGACGTTCGGACTTCGGACCGGGGGCTGCTGGACAGGAGAATGACTCTCTCTATATATATTTTACAGGGTGGTAGACAATCAACTTTTGAATGTAAGAATAATTTAGAACCACAATCAAATTTGATATTGATCAATGTTAATGAGGCAGACTGAAAAGAAAATGTAAGAAAATCTTAACAAAACAAAGGGAGTAATATATTTATGAGCTCGACTACTAACTTTGAAGCTTGGAGGGTTGATTACATTGAGCGAGTTTCTTTGGAATTCGCCGGAATTAGGCCAGAATAAGTGAATAACGCTGGTGACCACTAGATCTAGCGACTGATCGAGAACATTATTGTTTTGAGGTGACTGGCGTAGCAGCTTTGCTATTGTGTATTTTAGGCTATAGCCATGTACTGAGCTTGTTATTTTTTGTTGTTGTGGATAGTCACGCTCAAGTTTGACAAAGAATTAATATGAATCAATTTTGTACACAGATTTCTAAAGGTAGTAAAGAGCCGAGCCTTCTGAGGTAATGTGCCCTTCCAAGATCACGAAGCTGGTTCCGCCACTGCTACCAGTTGAGCTACACTCACCAGTTTATTTATTTATTTTTGTTTATATTTCTTTTCATACTTTTCCTATTTCATCTTCTGTTTTTTACACCATTTACTATCCCTATTATTGCATTGGATCTTCGGTACAGGAAGATCTCAAATTGAGATTCTCAATTTGCAGTTCGATTTGATCCTAAAACAACAGGGGTGAATGGGCTCAGTCCGAGCCAGCTCCGTTGACTCTTCCTGTTCACACACACACACACACATATATATACACACCACATTTAAAATTATACATATATTTTTGTGTTAAACACACACACATATATACACACACCACATTTAAAATTATACATTTATTTTTGTGTTAAATAAGTATTAGATATATGGCCATATACGTCCGTGGCTGAGTGGAAAGAAGCGCAACCATTAAATAGAGAGCTTGGAGAGTTTTTCTATTATCAAGTAAATTAGATCATAGATCATCATATGACAATCAAGTTTGAGTTGTGAATATCCTTGAGAGATATGTGAAGTGTTTTTGAGAGTTTTTAGATAGAGCTTGTATGTCTCTTCCTTCTATTCTTGAAAGTAATAGAAATATTTTTCTCTCATATTAGCACGATCCTGTTATTCCCAACAAGAGATATAAGAGCCTGGTTGAGCTTTTTGGTATTTTCCCCAGAATTTTCAGGTAAAATTCTACTGTCTGAAAATGTGAGTTTTTCAATTTTGCTCGGAATTGCAATATGAACATATCATTATATTCGTCCCATCTAGATGAGAAAACTGGTATTTTTGGGGAATTTTTTGGCCACCAGAAGCACCCACACACGCCACCTACGAGCCGGTGGTGAGATCGCTGACATCATCCAGCACACAGTTTCCAAGAAAGAAGAAGACCTGCATCAAAGCTGACGTCACCAGCGAGTCAGTGCCGCGTCAACGACACGCAGGCAGTTTTTGCACAGTCAGCAGCTCGCATGTCAGCCACATCAACTACCTGTTGTGCTCCTGCATCAGCTCCCACGTCAACGCCCAATCAGTGCCACGTCACTACCACGCCCTGCCATGTCACCTGCCACGTCATCGGTCAGTTTTAAAATTTTGAAAAATTGCAATTTGGTCCCTCAATTTTTGGAAAATTATAATTTCCACCTATAATTTTTCGAAAATTGTATTTTGACCCTGAAAGTGTCTACCCCATCATTTTCGGCCATTCCAGACGCAACGGTGTTGCCTGTTTTTCAAAATTCTTCTCTAATTTACCTCAAACAGAAAATCAAAATTATTTAGAAGGTCAAAATGACCTTTGACAAGTCAACTTCATCTTCCGGAGCTATGATTATGCTCACGGCTACCAACTACACGCTATGGAAATCTCGGATGGAAGATTTCCTTAGCTGTAAAGACCTTTTTGATCCAATCGAGATGAAAGGTATTAATCCCGACCTACCTAAGTCAATGGAGTGGAAGAAAATTAATAGAAAAACTATTGGTCAAATCCGACAATGGATTGACCATAGTGTCTTCCACCATGTTGCACAAGAAACCGACGCTTATGCCCTTTAGAAGATGTTAGAAGATATGTACCAGGCCAAGACCGCTAGGAATAAGGCCTTACTGATGAGGCGCCTTGTCAATATGAAGCTCAAAAGTGGAACTTTTGTTGCCGAACATACTAGTCAGTTTGAGAGTCTGGTAAACCAACTATCTTGTGTAGAAATGCCACTTGGAGATGAAATGCACTCTCTACTACTCCCTCCGTCCCAAAATGAACTTCAGAGTCACTATTCACATGGTCAACTTAAATTACTCTTAATCTTATGT
The DNA here is from genome assembly GCA_945859875.1 of Cuscuta europaea. NCBI lineage: Eukaryota > Viridiplantae > Streptophyta > Magnoliopsida > Solanales > Convolvulaceae > Cuscuta > Cuscuta europaea. Next base: position 45,233,319 of record CAMAPE010000005.1, read on the forward strand.
TTTATATATCAAACTTTTATCAAATTTATATTTTTTTATCAGCCTTTGTAGCGGTTTTAATGTAGTTTCTCAATATGTAAATTTTATTTACTAAAAGTAATCTGAGTTTGAACAGGGATCGAGTTGCTTTATCGTCGGTCAAGTATCGTAATCCGAAATGGGAAGTTCATTTTGGGACGGAGGTTGTACTTCTTAGTTCACTTCCTGATAGTTGGGAGACACTAGTTGTTACTCTCAGCAACTCAGCCCCAGATGGCAAACTTACCATGTTTGTGGTCAAGGATGCACTGTTCAATGAGGGGGCAAGAAGAAAAGCCATGAGTACAGATCAGACTCATGCCCTTGTGACGGAGATTCGAGGAAGACCACAAGAAAAGCAAAAAAGAAACAGTAGATGAAAGTGGCAAAGCAGAGGCAAAAGTCGGGGGAGATCATCAGATGCCCGAAAACCTTCTTAAACCTGCCACCATTGCGGTATAGAGGGTCACACGAAGAAAAAATTCTACAAATTGCTAGAGGAGCGAGGGAAGAGCAATTTACAAACGAAGAACAAGGGTGGTGAAGCGCTCATCACAATCTCAGGTGATGTAGCGTACTGTACTACCAATGATGAAACATGTCTGCACGTCTCAAGAGAGGATACTGAATGGGTGGTAGATACTGCAGCATCTTACCACGTTACTCCCCACATGTACTTCACATCATACAAAGCTGGAGACTTTGGAGCGGTGAAGATGTGTAATTCCAGTTCATCTGGAATAGCTGGAATTGGTGGTGTACAAATAAAGACAAGTATTGGGAGCACAAACACTTTGAAGGATGTCAGACATGTTCCAGACCTTCGGCTCAATCTCCTGTCAATGGTATGTCTTGACGAACAGGGGTATGAAAACCACTTTAGCAGGGGCACTGATGTGATTTTTCTCGCACTTAAAATAGATCGTAATATAGTGGTGTAAGTACGAGTATCGTCTCCACAGGAACAGACAAAAGGGAATCAAGAATGAATTAATTTCAGCGAAGAAAAAGAAATAAAACAAAATAAATTGTGCAACATTGATTGATTGGGAAAATTAAATTGCGAATAAAGAAATTAAATTAATGTGTTCTTTGTAATTAATGACGAAGGGCGCAATGATTGATTACGGGGTAATCAGATTTCTTGCAGATCAGGCTTAATCGCGTGAAATTAATTTAATTGAGTCTAGCTAATCATTACTAAGTTCTTACCGCTCTCGCGGCGTAGAGTACAATAATTTAGGGGACCAGGCTGATCTCTCATGCGACAAGATGCTAAATTATTTCCAAGACGAGCAAGCTTACGGCCCCTTAATCGCTACTAATCTCTTAGCGAACGATTAAGTATGTGTGACTGTATCCTAGAATAAACTAGATCTCTCTTAATTTATTCTATAAGCAATTGTAATTCTAGTCGCGGTTCCAGGTTACAAAAGATATCAATTAAATTATTCAAACACAATCTAAACGACATTCATGCAATTAAACCATCAAGAATCTAGCCATACATCATGATCAACCCCTTCATCAATCCCAAATCCCTAATTAAAATTACTCACAATTCATAATTGAAGAATCAATAGAATTGGGAAGAAAAGAATTAATTGTCATTAATTAAAAAGGTGGAACTTACAAAGAATCCCAAAATATTGATGAACAAGGCTGAAAAGCCCTCTAAAATTCGTACTAGGCAATCTCTCTAAGCTCCCCCTTGAAAATGGGGGTTTACAGGCTATTTAAATAGAAAAATCGGGTAAAATTTGAGCTGAATTGGAATTTCCGGAGGCAGGCACGGTGCCAGGCACGATCGTTCCTTCGATCGTGCCTCCCTCCAGGCACGATCGTGCCTGCCTTTCTTAATTAATATCTTCTCTAATCGTGAACGTCCCGGTGACCTCCAAAGCTCTCAAATCACTCTCGAATGCTTCTCAACTCATCCTGATTTCTTCTCAAGCGCCGGTGCAGAACTCTAAACTCCTTATTTTGACTCCAAGTGACACAAAATTCGAACCAACGCCCGGTAAACATAACTTGAGCTAAAATTGAGACCTGTAACACCTTAGAGCTAGGTAAAACCATCAAACCCGATCCCAACACGCATCAAATGCATGTCTAAATAAGGACTTATCACATTCCCCCACATTTAAGATTTTGCTTGTCCTCAAACAAACTGAACAACGGGACTTACGATAATCACCACACGGAATCAAAACAATTAGCATGCACATGTAGTTAAAGGGATATTCACATAACAGACAAACTAAAGCAAGAAAATTCTTCCCTAAACTACATCTTTGTACTCTAGCTAAAATATTTGACAAAATTATTCACAACATCCTCAAAGTAGTGACAACAAGCTCTAATAAACTAGCTACCGATCAGAAGGACTTGTGAAGGCGGTGATGAATAGTGAATGGTAATAAACAGACCTTTTTTGAGAGTTTGGAACATCCTAACAAAGACTTTATGCGATCAGGAACATCGGGGCCATTCTTTATGGCAAGGAACTCAGTAGGCCACAAATTAGGAACAATCATTTAAACCTTATGCAAAAAGTAGACATGGTGTACAACTAAGCTAAACCGTCGCAGCACATTTGTGCTTTGACGTATACTTGAAGTACGCGGAGGACTATAGCTAATTTTTGAGATAGCCTCCAAGTTCATTCATTACTTTTTGTTTTCCTTGTCATGTTGGCACGAGAACGCCATTTCTTTCGAAAGATACCCAAGTCTCATCTTACGCTTTTTGACCGGGGCTCCTATTCCCTTTTTCGCAAAGTAAGAGGTCTAGCTATATTAATTTTTCACCTTTCGGATTTTCACTAGACATTACCCCATTCTAATCTCGGCCTCACCAAGGAAAAATAGCAATTAAATGTCATTAATTCAGTCGTGAATCCATGCCTACAATGCAATCCTCGAAAGTATCAAATTCCTAAAAAGTGATTATTTTTACCCCATGTGGGGCATAAGAACAGTGCCAAAAGTGGTTCCTACACAAAATTCCCTCACATCCTTTGGTTCCAAATGCATCACAAACACATCCTTTCCTTGCTCAAATGTACCGTTGAAATTCGGAGCACCTACGTTTGACTCAATATCACTCTCCATGAAGGCATCCCAACTCTTATCGTCACCACTCTAATTAATATCTTCTCGGGTGATGTTGTCACTCTCCACACAAAAAGGAATAGCATCATCAAGGAGTGAATCAAAGAAATCCAAATCTGAAAGCACGCATGAGGAGTAATCTTGTATGTGGAGCGGCACTTCTTCATCATGGAGATCATCTACCTTGCTACCACTCTCTTGGAGCTCGTGATTATCTTTTCCCAAATCATCTTCAATGTCATGACTCATCTGCCCCTTTCCTCCCTCATCAGGAGTTGAGACTAATGGCAAATCAAACGGCTGGGGAATTTTTGTATGGAAATCACAGTGATCTGTGACTTTGTTAGTTACACCTTGTACCGTTTGAAACTTTTGCCTGTATTCTTGGAAAACCAACTCGAGACTACTATAATTTTGTTCAAGTTCAATCATAGGTGGGTCTTCAAAAGCGTCTGGAAGTGTATCATCCATCATATTCCCACCTTCGCAGTCTGAATCAATCCCATGATCATCCTTATTGGTCTCCTCGGATTGGGCTTCTGTGTCGTTAGGATGGGATCTCTCGGACTCCGCAGATAGAGCATTAAACAGCTGATCCAAGTGATTTTCCATGTTCTAAAGACTCGACTGCATTGATTGACGATTCACCTCAGTTGCTTGCATAAATTGCTTGAGTGTTTCTTCCAGGTCAGACAGCTTCTTTGAAATTATCTCTTCCAATTCATCCTGTGGCTCATAGCTCGGCAAAGACGTAGGAGTGACTGAAACATTTGTGTTCGTAAATTGTGGGGAGGAAGAAGTTGGGTATGCAGTTGCCCAGTAAGAATGGTCATAAGGATGTTTAACGGAGCAAAAAGATATATGGTGGCATCCTCCACAAAAGGAACAAAAATTATTCTTAGACAGACTAGGTTGCATGGTTGGAGAGTATGAATAGTAAGACTGAATATTTTGTTGAATGGGAGAGTAATTTTGATGAGGTGGGTAGAGTTGAGGAGGAGTGTAAGGAGGATATCACGTAAATGGTGAATATACCGTTGAGGATTGAGGGTAACGAATTTCTCTAGGAATTTGGCTGAATGAGTTCATCTCATGCCTCTTAGAAAAAAACTGAAAGGTTAGCACAAAAAAATCCTACGAAGAACAAAAAAGAAAACTAACTAAAAAACATCTCGCTGAAATTATTTAACCCTTAAAACCGACACCGTCCCCGGCAACGGCGCCAAAAACTGATGTGATTTTTCTCGCACTTAAAATAGATCGTAATATAGTTGTGTAAGTACGAGTATCATCTCCACAGGAACAGACAAAAGGGAATCAAGAATGAATTAATTTTAGCGAAGAAAAAGAAATAAAACAAAATAAATTGTGCAACATTGATTGATTGGGAAAATTAAATTGCGAATAAAGAAATTAAATTAATGTGTTCTTTGTAATTAATGACGAAGGGCGCAATGATTGATTACGGGGTAATCAGATTTCTTGCAGATCAGGCTTAATCGCGTGAAATTAATTTAATTGAGTCTAGCTAATCATTACTAAGTTCTTACCGCTCTCGCGGCGTAGAGTACAATAATTTAGGGGACCAGGCTGATCTCTCATGCGACAAGATGCTAAATTATTTCCAAGACGAGCAAGCTTACGGCCCCTTAATCGCTACTAATCTCTTAGCGAACGATTAAGTATGTGTGACTGTATCCTAGAATAAACTAGATCTCTCTTAATTTATTCTATAAGCAATTGTAATTCTAGTCGCGGTTCCAGGTTACAAAAGATATCAATTAAATTATTCAAACACAATCTAAACGACATTCATGCAATTAAACCATCAAGAATCTAGCCATACATCATGATCAACCCCTTCATCAATCCCAAATCCCTAATTAAAATTACTCACAATTCATAATTGAAGAATCAATAGAATTGGGAAGAAAAGAATTAATTGTCATTAATTAAAAAGGTGGAACTTACAAAGAATCCCAAAATATTGATGAACAAGGCTGAAAATCTCTCTAAAATTCGTACTAGGCACTCTCTCTAAGCTTCCCCTTGAAAACGAGGGTTTAGAGACTGTTTAAATAGAAAAATCGGGTAAAATTTGAGCTGAATTAGGATTTCCGGAGGCAGGCACGATCGTGTCTCCGATCGTGCCACCGGAGCAAAAATGCACATTTTGGGCAGGCACGATCGTGCCTCCCTCCAAGCACGATCGTGCCTGCCTGGTAGTAGCTCCGCGATGCTTTCTCTTCACGCACGATCGTGCCTGACTTTGAGGGCATGATCGTGCCTACGTAGCTTCCGAATTTGGAAATGTTTTCTTCAGGAAAGTTGTATATAATGAAGTCATATATCCACCCCAATTTGCCGAATGTGATTTGAATCATCAAATCAATAGATATGATAAAAACGGTGGAAGGTATCATTCTGAAATCGCAGCAGAGATCATCTGCCTTCATTGTCTGTTTTCACCTTCTTTCTCTCCGATTCTAGCAAAGTTGTCTTTATATGATTTGTAGCCCTTGAAGTTAGCTTTCATATGGACTTTTAATAGTCTACATTGAATGTTTCTAAAAAGAGATATGATTGAACGATTGAAAGAAGGTCATCCTGATCGCCGATTTCAAGCTCCATTCATCTTCTTTTGATCCCGTAGCCAATCCTAGAGCTCTTTTTCCTTCAAATCTTCATCGTGAACCTCCCGGTGACCTCCAAAGCTCTCAAATCACTCTCGAATGCTTCACAACTCATCCTGATTTCTTCTCAAACGCCGGTGCAGAACTCTAAAATCCTCATTTTGACTCCAAATGACACAAAACTCGAACCAACGCCCGGTAAACATAACTTGAGCTAAAATTGAGACTTGTGACACACTAAAGCTAGGGAAAACCATCAAACCTGATCCTAACACGCATCTAATGCATGTCTAATTACGGACTTATCAGGCACATGAAAAATGTCAAAGGGCGTTTTGACAATCGCTCGAGGACATATTTGTGGCACATTGTTTAAAATCCATTTGAGGATTTGTACGGATAGCCTCAACATTGCTGAGGAGGCTTCTCAGGATCTGTGGCACCTGAGACTCGGTCACATCGATGAGAAAGGGTTGACTACCTTGATGAAGAAGAACCTTATCAAAATTGACAAGAATGTTGCACTGGGTCCTTGCAATCATTGTCTATTTGGTAAGCAACATAGAATATCATTTAGTTCTACTTCAACTAAAAGATCAGAGTTGTTAAGTTTGGTAGACTCTGATGTCTATGGTCCTTTGGAGGTGGAATCACTCGGTGGAAGCAGATATTTTCTGACTATTATCAAGGATGCTTCTCGGAAAGTGTAGGTGTATTTCCTGATAACAAAAGATCATGTGTTCGAGTGCTTCAAGACATTTCACATCTTGGTGGAACGTGAAACAGAAAAGAAACTGAAGTGTCCACGATCTGATAATGGAGGCGAGTATACTTCCAAGGCATTTGATGCATATTGTAGAACATATGGCATTCGACATGAGAAGTCAGTACCACGCACCCCTCAGCACAACGACGTTGCTGAAAGAATGAACCGGACTATCATGGAGCGAGCCCGGAGCATGCTGAATATGGCTAAACTTCCAAAGTCATTTTGGGGAGAAGCAGTCAACACTGCATGCTATCTTATCAACTGATCACCTTCAGTACCACTCAACTTTGAAGTTCCAAAGAGGCTATGGACAGGTAAGGATCCTACATACTCACATCTTAGAGTATTTGGTTGTTCATCGTATGCACATGTATCCAAAGATCTCAGACACAAGCTTGATGCAAGAATCATTCCATGCATTTTCGTTGGCTATGGAAATGAAGAGTTTGGATAGAAGCAGGGACGTTGTGTTCCATGAAGATTTGACGATAGAAGACATTGAAAAATTCACGATGTCTCGGAAGTCAAATGAGGCTGCTCAAGTTTTAAATGAAGCACCTGAACAACTCTTGAGAAACAATGACGAAGTGCATGAAAACAGCTCAGAAGAAGAAGATGATGAGGAGACGGAAGAGAGTGCAGAGCAAGGGGAGTCACAACCCACTTTGCCAGGTAGAGATGATGGTAGCTCTTCTCAGATGGTTCCAACTGTTCGTAGATCTGAACGAGGACATATACCATCAAAAGGTACACATGATCTGAATATCATTTGTTAACTGAAGATGGAGAACCAGAGAGTTTTCAAGAAGTTGTGTCTCATAAGGATAAAGAAAAATGGCTAATAGCAATGCAGGATGAGTTAGAATCTCTGCAGAAAAATAAAACTTATGATATCATAGAACTTCCTAAAGGGAAGAAGGCACTGAGAAACAAATGGGTGTTCAAGTTGAAGAAGGATGCAAGCGGACAAGTGGTGAAATACAAAGATCGGTTGGTTGTCAAAGGATTCCAGCAGAAGAAAGGAATTGACTTTGATGATATCTTTGCACCAGTTGTCAAGATGACCTCAATCCGAGTTATACTTGGCTTGGCAGCAAGTATAAACTTAGAACTTGAATAGATGGATGTGAAGACAACATTTCTTCACGGGGATTTGAAAGAAGAAATCTATATGCAGTAGCTAGAAGGTTTGGAGAACTCAAATGATAACTTTGTGTGTAAATTATCTAAAAGTTTGTATGGCTTGAAGCAGGCGCCAAGGCAGTGGAATAAGAAGTTTGACTCATGCATGAAGAGTCAAGGCTACAAGAAGACTACTACAGATGAGTGTGTATACATCAGGAAACTTCCACACGGTACCTTCATTGCTCTTTTATTGTATGTAGACGACATGTTGATCATTGGGAAAGATGTAGTGAAGATAAACCAACTGAAGAAAGAACTCTCTAAGTCTTTTGATATGAAAGACTTAGGACCAGCTCAACAAATTCTTGGGATGCAGATCACTCGAGACAGGAAGAATCGCAAGTTATGGCTATCTCAGGAGAAGTACATTGAACGAGTACTTGAGAGATTCAACACGAATGATGCCAAACCAGTTAGTGTTCCACTTGCGAATCACTTCAAGTTGAGCAAAAGAACATGTACCACATCCAAGGAAGAGATCAGGGAGATGTCAGCAGTTCCATATTCTTCAGCAATTGGAAGTTTGATGTACGCCATGGTTTGCACAAGGCCAGACATCGCACAAGCAGTGGGTACAGTGAGTCATTTTCTCTGACTGCATTTTATTTATTAATGGATTAGAAATTTAATTTTTGAAAAGTATAGTTAAATTCCTTCCATTTTAAATTTTTTAAAATTTGAATTTTTTAATTTTACAACTAACAAGGAATGAAATACATCTGATAGAGTATATGGGCACCATGAAGCTATCAATATCAATGGTAAAAAAATAGATGTTAATGGTAGACTTAGGATGTTTTTACTTGGACTGTAATTTGCTGGTCTGTTTAAGTCTGGTCTGGTCTGTTTAAGTCTAGTCTGGTCTTGTCTGGTAAACGTGTAGTCACTGTGTATTTTATAACTACGGAAGTCAAATCTAATCTAGTCTGTTTAAATCTGGTCTAGTCTGGTCTGTTTAAGTCTAGTCTGATCTGGTGTGGGACTAAAATAGTCTATGTAAAAACATCCTAATAATTTATTGAAACCATTGGAGAAAGGTATTGGCCAGAAATTGAAATATTTTTAACAAAAAGTTAAAGAAAACAAACAATATAGAACCTGTTTGATAACAAAATTGATTGAATCTGTTGATTCTATTGAACTTAATGAAAAAAAATAAAATATATTTTATTAATTAAATTTAAAAAACATGCATGAAGAAAATAACTTAAATGATTTTCTATAGTAACTTCAAACAGAAAAGTAACTGTTTACTTTTCATAACTTAAATGATCTTCTATAGTAACTTCAATCAGAAAAGTATTTTTTTACTTTTCATAATAACTTAAATGATCTTCTCAAGTATCAAAATATTGAAATTATGGTTAAATTCATAATTTCCCAAACTTCGAATGGAATTGGAGATTTATGATGTATGTTTACTTGGATCAAAATTTTCTGATCTAATCTATTGTGATCTGATTTTGATCTGATATGATATGATCTCGTCTTACTAAAAATCTAAAATTAGTTCAAAGTAAAAGGTGTGACTTTCTTGGTCTCCAAGTGTCATACTACTCCGATTTTGGTAAACAAAAATTCCTTTTTAACACCCCTTTTATAAGAGTTTTTTGTGTGTGAATCTCAGTACATGAACAAAAACTGACTTGTTTTGTCGGTGAAAAATTCTATAGACAAAAAAAGCCTATTTTTTTATGTGTCATGGGATTCACACACAAAGAACTCTCAAACACGGAGTGTAGTGTATTAAAAAGTGTACAACAAGAATCCTTTGGTAAAAGGTTTAGAGATTTGTCATAATGCCATTTTATTTGTCCCTACAGTACCATACTACTTAGTCACCAAGTCTTGCCGTGTCTTTATATATAACGACACCAGACAGGGGAGTCTACTGGGGAGTGGCATATCATTTACAGATCATTTCTACCCTTTTAGTTTCATTTCATAAAAGCTGCCGTTGTACCCACCGGAAATATAATTCTCCGGCAGAGAGAAACGATGGTGCCGATGGGAATGGGAATGGAGGCGGTGTGGGGGACGCTGGGCTCGACGGTGGTGACCCTCATGCTGGTTTGGGCCACTTTCTCCCAGTACTGCCCCTACGAAGTCCGTACTTTCTTGAAGACACCCACCAAGAAATTTAGAAGGCTGTTCTACCCCTACATCCACATCTCCTTCCACGAACTCTCCGGCGACGATTTCAGGGGAGGCACCTCCGGAAACATGTACAAGACCATCGAGCGCTACCTCGCCGCCAATTCCTCCGATCAGGCTAAGCGTCTCAAGGCGGAGGACATCAAGGATTCCCAGGCTCTGGTTCTCAGCATGGACTATTTCGAGGAGGTCACCGACGATTTTCATGGGATCAAACTCTGGTGGGTCTCCGGCATGAACCCCCCCACCAGCCAAACCATCTCTTTCCGCGGCGGAGAAGAAGTCAAGAAGTTCTTCACCCTCAAATTCCACAAGAAGCACCGCGACATCGTCACCGGAGCTTACCTGAAACACGTGTTGGAGCAGGGGAAGGAGATCACGGTGAAGGACCGGCAGAGGAAGCTGTACACCAACATCAGGAACGACGGAACATATTTCAGCCCTTACTCGCGAATGTGGACCCAAGTCGCCTTCGAACATCCGGCGACTTTTGAAACCATCGGAATGGACCCGAAAAAGAAGCAAGAAATCATAGACGACCTTATCACCTTCAGCAAATCAAAAGAGTATTACGCCAAGATCGGGAAGGCGTGGAAGCGGGGGTATCTCCTCTACGGCCCTCCGGGCACCGGAAAGTCCTCCATGGTAGCGGCAATGGCTAATTTTCTTGAATACGACGTGTACGACCTGGAATTGACCGCCGTGATGGACAACACTACCCTGAGAAAGCTCCTAATCAACACTTCCAGTAAGTCCATTATCGTCATCGAGGACATTGACTGCTCTCTGGAACTCACCGGTCAGAGGAAAGGTAAACCAGAGGAAACAGAGGTAGACGACCCGTTGAAGATCGGGAAAGAGAAGAAACCTGAAGAGAAGAAGAGTGCAGTGACGCTCTCCGGTATTCTTAACTTCATCGACGGCCTCTGGTCCGCCATTGGAGGAGAGAGGATCATCGTCTTCACCACCAATTTCAAGGAAAAGCTCGACCCGGCTTTAATCCGGAGAGGGAGAATGGATAAGCACATCGAGCTCTCCTATTGCGGATTCGAAGCGTTTAAAGTGCTTGCTAACAACTACTTGGGGCTTGAAACGCACGAGCTTTTCCAGACGATCGAACGGTTGTTGACGGAGACGGAAATTACGCCGGCGGATGTTGCGGAGAGCTTGATGCCGAAATCAGGTGAGGCGAACGAGACTAGTTGTCTGGAAACACTGGTTGAGGCTCTGGAGAAGGCTAAGGAAGACGAAAAGAAGAAGATGGAGGAGAAAGCTAAAGAAGATGCTAAATTGAAAGCAGAGGAAGAAGAATAAATGAAGTTGGAGAAGGAGAAAGCATAAGAATGAAGTTGGAGAAGTTTAAGGAGAAAACTGTAAGCCTTAATTGATGAGTAAGGAGATTCGCATTCCTGTGGAATTCACATATCATAATTATATTTCGGTTTATTAGTTATCACAAAACATTTAAAGATATTACTGATAAATTAAACTTTCCAAACTTTGAATGCACTGTTTTATCTTGAGAAGATTATCTGATTATCTCATGTTGGAGTTTCTTTGCCATCCAGTGTGAGCAGAGTATTCACTTAATCACTTCTTATGAAATGGTTGAGTACTTGTATAAAATATGGATAAAATTGAATTATTTATTTTGTTTTAAGTAAAATTATAAAAATATTACAAAAGATAAGGGATTGAGTATTACTTTAGAACGAAGAAAATGAACTTCAAATTTGAGGAACCATACAATCTTTCTGAGAAATTATTTAAATTGAGTTTATTGATCTTACTTTTACAAAAATAAGTTGTGTTTCTTTCTGTACTTTATTTTTTTCTCAACACTAGTTTTTTTAGTTCGCACTTTGAATTATTGATTATATAATACTTCAAATTAATAAATTTTATGGTTGAATTGTGTGAAGAACTATTTTAACTTTTTTTCATATTTTTTTCTTTATTTTATTATTAAATATCGAAAGGTTCAATGTAGTCTTTACTTCACGGTAGGGGTTTGACAAATTCAATGTAATGAGGATTAAAAAAATATGATGTGAAATTTTGACCTCTTTGTTTTTGTTTATGTCAAAATTTTACTAATCGTATGAAATTATCTTAAATCTTTGTTATACCGACGTTTAAAACAGTTGGCTAAGGTCTAATAATTTTGAAATTATCAGTGCGGTGGCTCGATGAAGATAGGTGCTACAGTGCTACTTGCTAGTCGTGATTGGTGGATTGGTTTACTCTTTAAGGGTTAGGTTTAAGAAATGTCATCCTATCCTCCGTTCTTTAATTCTTGCAACAGTTTGACTTTCACGTTTGTCAACGCACAACTTTGACTGTAATTATATTTAATTTTGTATTAGTAAACATTATAAAAATTTGATATTTTGAAAATTCACATTGATAGGAATTTAATAACATCTTATATGTAATAATTTGATTATGTATATTAGTAGAAAAATCGTGGTCAAAGCAAGATCTGTGAATAGTGCAAAAATCACAATGTTGCAAGAATTAAAGAACGGAGGAAGTATTATCTTAGAATGTAATATCGTTGGATACGGAGTATGTTAAGAATGTATTCAGTTTTTCTCATTCATGTTTGCTTAAATAGTATTGCAGATTTGATGAATTACTTCAACGGTCTTTAAATATTTTCTCTTAACACAATAAACATGTTACAACCCACATCTAAATTAATTAAAATTAAAGAAAAAAACGAATTACTTCATATTTTAATAATAAATTAAATCAAAACTAATTGAATTATTTTTAAGTAAAGTGTGTTTAATTATAAAAAGTTGTAGATCCAATACAGAAATGAAAAACAAACTTTCTTCAAATAGTAATCTAAATATATTTTTTATCATTTCGAAAAAATATTCAATCTAAAAAATGTTCAAGTTATTTATAAAACTTAATTTCAAATTAAAGAAAAAATTATCAATTTTCCATTAAATTTTCAAATCCACTCTTCAAAAACATAAATAATCTTTAAGTCTTATAACACAAATATTTCAAAAAAACCAATTTTAAGGAAAAAAGAATAATGCAAATAACAAGAATAGACATGTGAATATAGTTATATAAACATGTTCCATATGTTCCACTTAAAATATTGTCACACAATTTACTAGATTTGACCGACTATAAAATTAAAAGATCTTTGTCAATAATAATTAAGATTATTTTTAGTAAATAAAATTTACATATTCAAAAACAAAATTAAAAGGCTTCTAAAGTCGCAAAATTTCAGATTTGATAAATGTTGGTGATAGAGTATTAACCCTTAGAGAGAAGTGAGAACTAGAGAGAGAAGTGGTTTGTATTAAATGAGTTTCGAACCCTTTACATGGCTCCCAAGGGGAGTATTTATAGGGAAAAGCGAGCTAGGCTCCCAAGTCTTGGGCTTGGGAGGCCCATTACAATATAAGGCCTCTATTGGGCTGATTACATTCGAATGTATGAGCTAAGTATGGAAGTCTAGCAGACGAAGTCCTTGGAGACGTACGCCTGGCTGTAGCAGACGAAGTCCTTGAAGACGTACGTCTGGATGTGGCAGACGAAGTCCTTAGAGACGTACGTCTGGATGTGGCAGACGAAGTCCTTAGAGACATACGTCTGGCTGTGGCAGACGAAGTCCTTGGAGACGTACGTCTGGCTGACGGAGTGCTGAAGGCCGTTCGTCCCCGGGTGACTATTACGGGCTGGAGGTTGTACGTCCCCGGGGAGATCCATGTGCCGGAGGCCGTTCGTCCCCAGGTGACTGTTACGGGCTGGAGGCCGTATGTCCCCGGGGTGTTCCTTGTGCCTGAGGCCGTTCGTCCCCGGGTGACTGTTACGGGCTGGAGGCCGTACGTCCCCGGGGCCTTCCTGTGTGATGGAGGCCGTACGTCTCGAGGCCTTGGTCCTGTTCGTAGTAGTGGAAGTATGTGGGTCATGGGGTCTGGGCCCATATACTCCATCTGTTGGATATGTAAAGTAAAAGATTAAGAATATTTACGTTGACAGGAGAATAGTGGACGTAAACTTTAAGTGGGACGAATGTAGTACCAAAAGTCTATTATCATAAGACGAAGAGAAAATATGGTTAATTTTTTTTAGCCCCAATTGAAGATGGAATTAAGAGTCGAAAAGAAGTTAAATGAAAATAGATAATTAAACGAGGATGTTTTCGGAAGAGACTTAGGTAATCCTTGGAAATGTCAGATAACCCAAGGCATGGATGGGTTTAACATCCCCTCCATATTACATCCCCGGAAATATAACTTTCCGGTTTTTTCTCAACCTCGCGAATCAAACATGGGCATCTAACATTCCTTGCATCATATTCTTGTCTTCATGTAAAATTACCTCGAACAAGCCCTAAAAGGAATCACTATAGTACACATGCATACGCATGGCCGCATGGGAAAGAATCATGTGTACACATATTTGTATTCATGATCTCGTTAAAAACAAAAACAAAATAAATAAATAAAATTACATTGTACTAAAAAAGTGAGAACAATAAGTCAACACCATAATATGTAAGTTAGTACAATACATATTAAAGGTAAAATAATATTAGTTAAAAGTAAATGTCATCATTCATTAGAATTTGCTACTTATTAGTAAATATATTGACGGTAATCAATAATAAAACACTAAACTTACTTTTTAGAGGTTTTGAACAACCTCTTTAAATATAACATATGTAGTAGTGTCTAATGATTAATTATCATGTACTCCCTCCGTCCCAATTTGATTTACAAAATATCCTTTTTGATTGTCCGAAAATGGTTTTCCACTTTCTATTTTAGGTATGTAAATAAGAATAAAGTGACAAATTTACCCTTACTTTTATTTTTTTCCCATTAACTTAAAGGCTTTACTTTTAGAAAGATGGGCAAAAGTGTAAAAAGCAAGCATCATTTATTGTCATTTCTTAATCCTTGTGCTGGTCAAAGTTAGCAATTCAATTCGGGATAAGGGAGTATTAAGATCTTTGGTCCATGTTTTTTCTAAAATCTCAATAATGTCACATATAATTATCAATCACTAAAAACATATCCACACAGGTATAAATGTATAATCATAATTTAGAAATTTTGAGTGAGGCAGTTCGATGCAGATATAATCACTCTGTATTGGCTACAGAGTGCATCCTTCCCCCTAAATTGTCTAAGGTAGATTTTGGGAACTTGTGCTGAGAGATTAAGAGCTGACCAGAGTGTATGCCCTTTCAGAATGGACACCATGATCACATCTTGGCATTTGAACTCTTATAGGTCTAACAGAGAGTTGTTATCTTTTATATCAATTCAGCTCTCTTGTGGGTAAACCTTTCTTTAGATAAGAGTGTCATTTATGCATGTGCTGCAAAGAATAAACAGATGATGAGTTTGGGTTGGGTCTGGGTTAAATGGGCAAAATGTTATTTGGGCCGAGGCTTAATGAAAGTAGGTTTGAGTTTTATGGATTTGTGTGTAGGATTTTGGATAAAAGGATTTTGGATAAATCGCGAGTTATATCACGTAGAGATATCGGTGATGATTGCAGGTGAGATCTGTGTGGCTATGGATTTTGAGGGTTAATTCAAGTGATTATTGCGGGTGACATCTCGGGGAAAGAATTCGGGGTGTATGTCAGATGAGATATCGGGGATGGATGATGGTTGAGAATTTGAGATCTCTGGACCTAGAACTCCGGTGTAAGATGTCGGGTATTGGAATGCGGGGGTAGGGGATGAGTTTTGGGATGTCGGGTGTGGAACTCGGGTCTTGGAGCCAAGGAACGCGGGTGAAGGATCTCGAATGTTAGGATGACAGCAGGGGCGGACCGTAGTAGAGATCCAGGGAGGCTATCACCGTCTCAACAAATATTTTTTAGCGTATATATATACGAAAAATAATTTTCGTACTCCCAAAAAATATTTTGATCTCCCAAACAAATATTTTCATCCCCAAGATACTTTTCTGGGTCCGCCCCGGAATGACGGGCTAGGTTCTCATGTAGGATCTCGGTGCTAAGGACTTGGATAAGTGAAATCGGGGGTCAGGATGTCAGGTATGGATTTCGTGGTTTAAGAAACCGGGTTAGGGAATTCGGGCTGATGATGTCGGCTAAAGATCTCGGGTGTGTGGGATTTGGGTTAGGGGATTTCGGGTCTGTGAATTTGGGTTTCTCGAGATGGAGATTTTGGCTATGGATTTCGAATGACACAAAATCTCAAGAATCAAAATTTGAATTAGTTGGTTATGGATGATTCTGGTCCTTAAGAACTCTGGCTATGGTGGTTAACAGCTGGTAAAGGTGGTTGTTGATTTCTGGTCCTTAAGAGCATACGACAGAGATGAGGGGTTTCCAGCGGTTTTATGTGATTTAGCATTATTTTCAAGGTAAATAAAGTACTTTTAGCGTGAATACAATATTGGATTCGAAATTCGGTTCTTTAGGCAATCATCTCGTAATATTTTGAAACCGACATTTGAAGACATGTTTAAGAACTCGATAAGATCTTTCCAACGAGATAGAAAATGCTTTCAACAGAACGAAATACATTAAGAAATTATCAGATCAAATTCTACACAAGTTCGGAGTGAAATCAGAAAATGTTTGTGAGTTTGAGTTTAATCTGTTATTTTGTACCATGTACTTAATGCATTGTAAATGAAGTCGGAACAATAGCTTTAGAAGTCAAAATGATCTTTCCTACAAGATATAATACGCTTCAAACAAAATAACATACATCAATATTTGAATGTAACAAATACTTAGTATGTTCTCTATGATTTAACGTTTTAAGCGTAAATAGAGCATGTTTGTCATGTCACTCGAGAATGACTTAATAGGCTTTGGGTTTCAAATGCAAAATTGATCCTCCACATTAATATAAAAAACTAAAAGGTATTCTCAATCCAAATGCTTGTTTTCAAATAAATTGAATATACTTAAACAATACCACTCAAAATTTACTATAAGTCACTTAATGCTTAAATTAAAATAACTCAACTCATTACTCAAGCAATTTGAATAAAACGGGATTAAAAGAACTGACGGGGAAAACGATGGATATGTAGAACTGATTTAACATGCTCAAAAATCGGCCACCGTTCATTTGCTAGTTTTTTGTTCTCAAGTAACATTATAATATGAAGGAATAAGGTTTGCAATAGTATAACGAAGGGAGTAGAATAAAAAATGAAGGAAAAATACATAAAATGTACTTGTGGTTTGTGCCGTTTTCAAAGAGGCATGTGTTTCAGTTTTTAACAAAGTGGGTGATGTGAGTTTTCTCGCACTTAAAATAGATTTTAATATATTGGTGTAAGTACGAGTATCGTCTCCACAGGGACGGACTAAAGGGAATCAAAGATTAACTAAATTCAGTGATTAAAAAGAAATAAATAAAAATGTATCGTGCGAGATTGGTCGCTGGAAAATAAAAATGCGAATAAAACGATTAAACTAGGGGATTCTTTCTAATTAATGACGAAGAGAACATGGATTGATTACGGGGTAACCAGATTTCTGGCAGATCAGGCCTAATTACATGAAATTAATTCAATTGATTCTAGCTAATCATTACTAAGTTCTTACCGCTCTCGCGGCGTGGAGTACAATAATTTAGGGGACCAGGCTGATCTCTCATTCGACAGGATCCTAAATTATTGTCAAGACGAGCGAGCTTACGGCCCCTTAATCGCTACTAATCTTTTAGCGAATGATTAAGAGTGTGTGAATGTGTCCTAGAATAAACTAGATCTCTCTTAATTTATTCTACAATCAATTGTAATTCTAGCCGCGGTTCCAGGTTACAAAAGATATCAATTAAATTATTCAAACACAAATTAAACGGCATTCATGCAATTAAACCATCAAGAATCTAGCCATACATAATGATCAACCCCTTCATCAATCCCAAATCCCTAATTAAAATTACTCACAATTTATAATTGAAGAATCAATAGAATTGGGAAGAAAAGAATTAATTGTCATAAATTAAAAAGGTGGAACTTACAAAGAATCCCAAAAGATTGATGAACAAGGCTGAAAAGCCCTCTAAAATTCGTGCTCGGCACTCTCTCTAAGCTCTCATCTGAAAACGGGGGTTTACATGCTGTTTAAATAGAAAAATCGGGTAAAATTTGAACTAAATTGGGATTTCCGGAGGCAGGCACGGTGCCAGGCATGATCGTGCCAGGCATGATCGTGCCTTCGATCGTGCCTTCGGAGCAAAAACACGCATTTTGGGAAGGCACGATGCTTTCTCTTCACGCACGATCGTGCCTACTTAACTTCCGAATTTGGCAATGCTTCCTTCATTAAAGTTGTAGATAATGAAGTCCTCTATACACTCCAATTTTCCGAATGTGATTTAAATCATCCAATCAAGAGATATGATCAAAACGGTGGAAGGTATCATTCTGAAATCGCAACAGAGATCATCTGATTTCATCGTGTGTTTTCACCTTCTTTCTCTCAGATTCTAGCAAAGGTTTCTTCATATGATTTTTAGACCTTGAAGTTAGATTTCATATGGACTTTTAATCGTGTACATTGAATGTTTCTACAAAGAGATATGCTTGAACGATTGACAGAAGGTCATCCTGATCGCTGATTCCAAGCTCCATTCATCTTCTTTTGATCACGTAGCCAATCCTAGAGCTCTTTTTCCTTCAAATCTTCATCGTGAAAATCCCGGTGACCTCCAAAGCTCTCAAGTCACTCTCGAATTCTACTCAACTCATCCTGATTTCTTCTCAAGCGTCGGTGCCGAACTCTAAAATCATCATTTTGACTCCAAATAACACCTTAAAGCTAGGGAAAACCATCAAACCCGATCCCAACACGCATCAAATGCATGTCTAAATACGGACTTATCAGATTCCCCCACACTTAAGCATTTGTTTGTCCTCAAGCAAACTGAACAACGGGACTTACGATAATCACCACACGGAATCAAAACAATTAGCATGCACATGTAGTTAAAGGGATATTCACAGAAAAGACAAACTAAACCAAGAAAATTCTTCCCTAAACTACATCTTTGTACTCTAGCTAACTTAAATGACAAAATTATTCACAACTCCTTTGAAGTAGTGGCAACAAACACTAATGAACTAACTATTGATGAGAAGGACTTGTGAAGACGGTGGTGAATAATGGAAGGGCAAGAATAAAAGTCCCTTTTCATTGAGAGTTTTGGGAATAATATGACAAAAACTTAATGCGTTCAGGAATTTCAGGGCTATTCTTAGGATCAGGGAGTTCAATAGGACACAAATTAGGAACTATCATTTAAACTTATGCAAAGAGTAGACATGGTGTACAACTAAGCTAAACCGCCGCGGCACATTGGTGCTTTAATGTATACTTGAAGTACACGAAGGACTAAAGCTAATTTTGCTAAAGCCTCCAAGTTCTATTTATTTAGTTTAGTTTTCCTTGTCATGTTGGCACGAGAACGCCATTTCTTTCGAAAGATCCCCAAGTCTCATCTTATTGTGCAAAACACTTACGCTTTTTGACCGGGTCTCCTATTCTCTTTTTCGCAAGGTAAGAGGTCT
Source organism: Cuscuta europaea (assembly GCA_945859875.1). Taxonomy (NCBI): domain Eukaryota; kingdom Viridiplantae; phylum Streptophyta; class Magnoliopsida; order Solanales; family Convolvulaceae; genus Cuscuta; species Cuscuta europaea. The sequence continues at coordinate 45,252,745 of CAMAPE010000005.1, forward strand.
AGTTCATTTAATTAATTTTTTCAATTTTTAGATTTTCACTAGACATTGCCCCATTCTAATCTTGGCCTCACCAAGGAAAATTAGCAATTAAGGTTCATTTATTCAAAGTGAATCCATGCCTACAATGCAATCCTCGAAAATATCAAATTCCTAAAAAGTGACTACTCTTACCCCATTTAGGGCATAGGAACAGTGCCAAAAGTGGCTCCTACATAAATTCCCTAAACTTAACAAATTACTCCCCTAGTTCCCTAAACATCAAGACTTCATCAGACTTATTCACGTGTAAGGAAACAGGCCATTTGGCTATGGAGCTCAACTGATTGGGTAAAGAACAAAATGGTCAAGCTCAAAGTGGCTTCTCCTAAAGGACTTATTCAGGTCAGGTGGATGATTTGTGAAACGATTCAATGGGTGACTAATGTCTTCATCCTCTCAAAAACTAGGTTATAGTGCAAGCAATTTAAGCCTAAACACTTCAAAGATGTTCTAAAAGCATAATCAACACGCTAGCCAGCTCACAAAGACACAATTTAAGGAAACAATTTCAAAAATTTTGACATGACTTTCCTATGAATATACAACTAACACCTGCGCATGCTAACTCTAGTAATCCCATGTGACAACTACTGCCCGAATGCCCAATTCACTCCCCCGCACTTAAACTTTAGCATCGCCCTCGATGAAAAAAAATGCACTATGCACAAGGGGTAAAGAGGAAAGGGTCACGCATGCTCAATCTCAACTCAAGTCAACATTACACAGGCAATTAAAAGAGTTGCAGAAACTTCCCTAAGGCGCTGGTCGGTGCAGAACTGAACTGATTCAAGTGATACTTGGCACATTATCCCCAAAGCAAGTCACTGAGCTGCAAAACAAACACAAAACACAAAAACATGCAAAACAAAGAAACATGCAAAAACAAAAGTGCAGAAATAAGCTTGGGTTGCCTCCCAAGAAGCGCTATTTTTAACTCTGTTTGCCCGACGATACCTCATATGCTCTCAAATAGCAAAGACTGCAGCATGACCCTAATCATCAACTTATCCAGCTTTCCCTCAACAAATGCCATTAGGTGGCGCAGATTCTTAAACTCTTGGAACCACGTAGGAATCATGTGGTCTTCATGAACATCATCGGCAAACAAGGGTAGAACGCCCCTCACATCCTTTGGTTCCAAATGCATCACAAACACATCCTTTCCTTGCTCAAATGTACCGTTGAAATTCGGAGCACCTACTTTTGACTCAATATCACTCTCCATGAAGGCATCCCAACTCTTATCGTCACCACTCTAATTAATATCTTCTCGGGTGATGTTGTCACTCTCCACACAAAAAGGAATATCATCATCAAGGAGTGAATCAAAGAAATCCAAATCTGAAAGCACGCATGAGGAGTAATCTTGTATGTGGAGCGGCACTTCTTCATCATGGAGATCATCTACCTTGCTACCACTCTCTTGGAGCTCGTGATTATGTTTTCCCAAATCATCTTCAATGTCAAGACTCATCTGCCCCTTTCCTCCCTCATCAGGAGTTGAGACTAATGGCAAATCAAACGGCTGGGGAGTTTTTGTATGGAAATCACAGTGATCTGTGACTTTGTTAGTTACACCTTGTACCGTTTGAAACTTTTGCCTGTATTCTTGGAAAACCAACTCGAGACTACTATAATTTTGTTCAAGTTCAATTATAGGTGGGTCTTCAAAAGCGTCTGGAAGTGTATCATCCATCATATTCCCACCTTCGCAGTCTGACTCAATCCCATGATCATCCTTATTGGTCTCCTCAGATTGGTCTTCTACCAGATGGCTCCTTATGGTATTTATATGCTTCATGATGTTTGAAGTGCTCTGCTCCATGGCTAAAGAACTTTCCCTCATATACTTTAGGCACTCAGACAAATTTTCTGAAAGTGTATTCTTACACTGATTCTGTGGCTCATTACTTGGTAAGGATGTAGGAATGGCTAAAACATTTGTGTTTGTAAATTGTGGGGAGGAAGAAGTGGGGTATGCAGTTGCCCAGTAAGGATGGTCATTTGGAGGAATGGGGCAAAGATATGAATGATGACCACCTCCACAGAAGGAACAAATGTTGTTTATAGGAAAGCAATCAACCAATTTCTCAGGACTTTTAGTTCGAATGAGAAATTCCATCATGGAGCCTGATTTTGTTCGAGGATATTGTGGATAAGGATAATGATTAGGAGAATGAGATTGAGAGTATTGCGTATTTGGAAGAGGGTAAGAATAGGAAGATGGAAAATTTTGTGGTGTAGAAGAATAAATTGGTGAGGTGTGTAGAATTGAGGAGGAGGAATTTGGCTGAATGGGTTCATCTCATGCCTCTTAGAAAAATATCTGAAAGGTTAGCACTGAAAAATCCCACGAAAACAAAAAGAAAATTAACTAAAAAAAATCTCGCTGAAATTAATTAACCCTTAAAACCGACATCGTCCCCGGCAACGGCGCCAAAAACTGGTGTGAGTTTTCTCGCACTTAAAATAGATTTTAATATAGTGGTGTAAGTACGAGTATCGTCTCCACAGGTACGGACAAAAGGGAATCAAAGATTAAATAAATTCAGCGATTAAAAAGAAATAAATAAAAATGTGTCGTGCGAGATTGGTTGCTGGAAAATAAAAATGCAAATAAAATGATTAAACTAGGGGGTTCTTTCTAATTAATGATGAAGGGAACAGAGATTGATTCCGGGGTAACCAGATTTCTGACAGATCAGGCCTAATTATATGAAATTAATTCAATTGATCCTACCTAATCATTACTAAGTTCTTACCGCTCTCGCGGCGTAGAGTAAAACTATTTAAGGGACTGGGCTGATCTCTCATGCGACAAGATCCTAAATTATTGTCAAGACGAGCGAGCTTACGGCCCCTTAATCGCTACTAATCTTTTAGCGAATGATTAAGTGTGTGTGAATGTGTCCTAGAATAAACTAGATCTCTCTTAATTTATTCTACAAGCAATTGTAATTCTAGCCGCGGTTCCAGGTTACAAAAGATATCAATTAAATTATTCAAACCCAAATTAAACGGCATTCATGCAATTAAACCATCAAGAATCTAGCCATACATCATGATCAACCCCTTCATCAATCCCAAATCCCTAATTAAAATTACTCACAATTCATAATTGAAGAATCAATAGAATTGAGAAGAAAAGAATTAATTGTCATTAATTAAAAAGGTGGAACTTACAAAGAATCCCAAAAGATTGATGAACAAGGCTGAAAAGCCCTCTAAAATTCGTGCTATGCACTCTTTCTAAGCTCCCCTCTGAAAACGGGGGTTTACAGTCTGTTTAAATAGAAAAATCGGGTAAAATTTGAGCTGAATTGGGATTTCCGGAGGCAGGCACGGTGCCAGGCACGATCGTGCCTTCGATCGTGCCTTCGGAGCAAAAACGCACATTTTGGGCAGGCACGATGCTTTCTCTTCACGCACGATCGTGCCTGACTTTCAGAGCACGACCGTGCCTACTTAACTTTCTAATTCGGCAATGCTTCTTTCATGAAAGTTATAGATAATGAAGTCCTCTATACATCCCAATTTGCCGAATGTGAATTAAATCATCCAATAAAGAGATATGATCAAAACGGTGGAAGGTATCATTCTGAAATCGCAGCAGAGATCATCTGACTTAATCGTCTATTTTCACTTTCTTTCTCTCAGATTCTAGCAAAGGTGTTTTCATATTATTTGTAGCCCTTGAAGTTATCTTTCATATGGACTTTTAATCGTGTACATTGAATGTTTCTACAAAGATATATGCTTGAACGATTGACATAAGGTCATCTTGATCGCCGATTTCAAGCTTCATTCATCTTCTTTTGACCCCGTAGCCAATCCTAGAGCTCTTTTTCCTTCAAATCTTCATCGTGAACCTCCCGATGACCTCCAAATCTCTCAAATCACCCTCGAATGCTTCTCAACTCATCCTGATTTCTTCTCAAGCGCCGGTGCCAAACTCTAAAATCCTCATTTTGACTCCAAATGACACAAAACTCCAACCAACGCCCGGTAAACATAACTTGAGCTAAAATTGAGACTTGTAACACCTTAAAGCTAGGGAAAACCATCAACCCCGATCCCAACACGCATCAAATGCATGTCTAACTACGGACTTATCAGTGGCACATATGTTTCAATTCCGCTATCACAGCTAGGGCATGGCGTCTAACGCCGTTAAAAAAATTAAAAGAAAAATACAGGGTTACGTCTCTTCAAGGAGACCTCGAGACCATCTTTCTTTTTTTGTTCCCAGCCACCGTGTCTTCAAAAAGTTCACCAGAAAAGTGATATTAGCGAATTCATTTTTAAAACTTAATCCAAATAGAGCCGAAAAATCCAAAGAGAACGATAGTTTGTTGGTCTCCTTGACGAGGTGCACCCCCCAGTATTTTTCTTTTAGTTTTTCGGAGACTTATAAAAATCACAATTAATTTTTCTAACGGCGTTAGATGCCATGTCCCAGCTGTGATAACAGAATTGAAACACATGCCCCACTTTGTTAAAAAATGAAACGCATGCCCCTGTCTAAAAACGTCCCAAAACACAAGTACGTTTTCTGTACTTTTCTCAAAAATGAAAATAACATTAGATTGTTATTAATCGTAGGGTTGATGAATTCAAATTTCTCATCGTCTTCGATTTAGACAAACTCAAAACAGAACTAAATTGACAAACTCAAAGTTTTATTTTATTAGAACTAACTAAATTTTCATTTTATGATTTTTTTATATATCAAACAAATTAGGTTTTTTATTCTTTAAGAAAGTTTTCTCAAATAAATTTAGTGTCGTAGATTTTCCCCTTTTATAGTGTCATTTTGATTTTAGAGACTGTCTAGTAGCACTGAAATTGGTTTATACATCAAACAAATTAGGTTTTATTCTTTAAGAAAGTTTTCTCAAATAAATTTAGTATTTGTAGATTTTCCCCTTTCATAGTGTGATTTTGATATTAGAGACTGTTTTGTAGCACTGACATGGATGAAATTCCGAGAGAAGTGGTTGGATTACTTAAATTATCTATTGATTTATGGATAAATTTAATTTAAAATACTCCGTATTTTTTATAAATGAAATAAAGAAAGAAATTATATGAAAAGTAGCTAAAAATGATCACCTACTGTAACTTCAGCCAATTCAGACGGAAAATTTACTTCAATCAAGCTAAACATAAATAGATTAGATCAGTTTAAAACAAACCAAAAATGTTTATATAATCAATGTTTTCATATTCCCCCCTTCTCTTAAAAAGAAAGAATAGTATAATATTAATTTGAATTAAATTTAGAAGTTTTATTTGTTAGCAGTTTAGCACCCGATGTGGCTATCATTTTCATTTGCTAATTTTTGAATCTCGAGTGACATTATAATAGGCAGGAATAAGGTTTATAATACTTTAATAATGGGAGTATAGTATTATACTTTTATTAAAAGTAAGACTATACTGAAGGCTGAAGTTTTATTGTGATAGATGATGTATATTAGTAGGCCAAATTACAAATAAAAACGAATTGCGTTATTTGTAAAGCAAATAACAAAAATACAGAAGATGAATCCATGTGGCTTAAGTAGAGCAATACTCTCTAACATCGGTAAGTAGACATGTTGCATAATAATTGGGATAAGACAGTATTTTTAATTGCGTACTCCTTTCTTATATATAAATATACAAAAATAGATAATTTAAAAAAATAGAGGCTGTTAATAAATTAATTTTTTATATATTCAATATTGATCTCTTATGAAAGATCACAAAAAATTATGAAGTTTGATATATTTTTTGTAAAAATTGGTAAAAAAGTTATAACCTTTTAAAGAAAACTGGGATTTTTATAGCAGTACAGTGAACACCGTACAACTAGTAGCAATTTCGTAATTTAAGTGAAAATTACGGTTTTCGTTAAATGAGCATTCACGTACTTTTAGTTAGCATCAAATATATTATGTTGAGTATGAGGAACTTAATATTGAGCATCGTGATATTTGTTTCGTGTGTTCTAATTTACTTTGTTTTCTTATTTTTCTTTTATAAAAATTTATTAAATTATAACTATTATCAACTCTTAGATATTTCAATATACGAATCTAATGTAATATGATACTTTTAAATATACATTAATATAAAATTTAAAATGAGCATAACATTACTACCAAATGAGCATATATAACTTACAAAATGAGCCTTGATATATAAATTGAAGGTTTAATTTCTTAGTTGAGCATTAAGACATTTTTATTGAACATTAAACTTCCTATTTTAGATATTATCATTATTTGTGATCATGTGTCTATAATCAACTTTTATGCGAATCTAATATATTATGATACTTTTGAAATCAAGTCTACATATCAGTGATATTATTAGTATTATTTGTATTGTAAATGTTTTATATTACATCTACAATAAATTCCTATTTAAATCTAATGTAATATACTACGTAGTACTTTTGAAATATGTATTGATATGACAATTTAAATTGAGCATAACAGCAATGTCAAATGAGTATACATAACTTACAAAATGAGCATAAAAATACGGAGTATGAATTTAACTTTTGAGAATTTGATCAAAACAATGGTTCCTCTTTCATTAATGATATAATAGTTTATTATAATTAATTAGCTTAGAATGTCTGTCAAGTGTTTGACAAAATTAAAAAGTGAAAGTTCATTCCTTTTTTGATGAAGTATCTTATTATATTGTTTGTTGCACTTGTATATAATGTTAACATATCTTTGATTTATTCTATATAATAATGGTTTTGTTCAGAATATATTTTCGATGCATATTTCAATAGAGAAGGTTTCATACTAAATAAAAATGTCTTGTTGCTCAACTAACAGAAGTGGTTATTTCCAACTAAAATTATAATTAGATATTTCAAATGAGCTTTTGATTTTTATATTGCAGTAGGAAGCAGAAACAATGGTTCTGATGGCTCGTTTAGAAAAAAAAAGGATGACACCCCATTCCTGAGGGTCCCCCAACCCTGACCGGACGGTACGTTGGGAGGATGTAAATTGGACTATAATCTCAATCTGACAGATAGAGAGTGAGACTCTGTCCTCGGGTGATGGCTCGTTTAGATGTTTGTGATGAGGATTCCAAGCTCCATTAAAGCAGAGGAAATTTGCAGACATAATTACTATAGTAGTTCGGCGTTTGGAAAGGTCAGCATAAACGATGGGAGTAACAAGCATCTAATTGCCATCCGAATTCTGAATAATTGCAAAAATAACCGTACAACCAGGTGTACAGTATATTTTGCCGCACTCCCTTCCTTTGAAGGGAAAAGAGGCGACATGGCATTCTTATAGAAAATGAGTGAATTGAGGATAACTTGACACATAAGATTTTATTAAGGTTAAAATTGTCATTTAAGGAGCTACTCCCTCTGTCCCCCTAATATTCGTACGGAAGGGAGTGGTGTGGTTTTTAAGAAAAGTAGAATTATGTGGTTGATAATGAGTTGATAAAGTGAAAATAAAGTAAGAATGAATTAGAGCCACACAGATGTTACCAAATATGGTATGAGACAATAATAAAGGGATATCCAAAAATGGAAAAATGAGACAATTATAGGGGGTAGAGGGAGTATTTGTTTTAAGATCTATATATAACAAATATAATAAATAAATAAATAAATAAATAAATAAATAGAAAACATAGCTTATTTTGTGAAAATTTGATCAACTAATTTAAAATAGGACTTTTTATTTGTGATTGAGCACAATACTCATACAAGGCTAGAGCACGACTACCCCCAAATCACCTGATAGCTTACCGTCAAAAATTTTTCCCTAAATTTTTCCGACGATCTGCCAAACTTTTGACGCCATTGCTCGGAGTCTAATGCTGCCACCACGGAATAATCCCATTACCTTTTTTAACCCGGAAGGCAAACCATCAAAATCAGTGGGGTAAATGTCGGGGAACATTTACTAAATTTTATTAAGAAAAACGAGAATATAAAGGAGATAGGGGGATTAGACCAAAACCTCCCTAAAAATTACTACAAATAATGTCTAAATGATGGAATACCAAAAAGATCAGCAAAGTAAGCTCTTTTAGCCGCTACAGTTAAATCCACATGTGAAAAATCTTCGTCTGAGTCGTGGCCTGATCTGCCAGATAATGGGCCACCCAATTCCCATCTCGTAAGACATGAGAATAGGAAACCCCGTTCATATTCGAGTGTAGCACCATTTCCTAAATCACATTTCTCCATTTTCCAACTCCTCCATCTTCAATGTAACTCCAAGCTACCTTTTAATCCATCTCCACCTGAATAATTTGTATATTCAAGGAAACTATGCGACAATTAATTAGATTAAATAATTAATAAAATTATAAGTACAAAGGAAATAATTAGTCTTATTTAAGGAAAAGTAAGAGCCCGTTTAGTAATATCAAAATTGGCTTAATCGGCTGATTATGCTAAAACTTATGAAGTTCTGGCTGGATTGACTGGATGTGCCGATTCTGCGGATTTACGTAAATAAATTATTTAAAATATATTTTCTAATAAATTAAAAAAATTATATGAAAAACAACTAAAATGATCCTCTACAGTAACTTCATTCAATACAACCAGAAAAGTAACTCAAATCTTAATTTCTATTATTGTAATATTATTACATAATTTAGAGTGTGAAATCAAAAGTTATGTGTTTGGTAAGAAAATTGTTTGATAAATCTGATAAGCCGAAAAACATGACCACCAAATGAGCTTTAAATATATTATCCTATTTTTGAAAGAGAATTATGTTTTAGGGGCCATTTGGTAATACCCATTATGGTTGATTTGCAGAAATTTATGAAAGAGTGGTTGAAGTTGCTGGATTAGTTGATTTTGTTGATTTATGGAAAAAATATATCTAAAATATATTTTAGTATTTAAATGCAAAAAAAATTACTTTGTATAAAAAATAGCTTAAATGATTCTCCACATTAACTTCAGCCAATACAGATAGAAACATACTTCAACCTCACTTTTTCTTATTATTACACAATCCAACGCGTAAAATAAAAAATTATGCGTTTGATGAAAATGTTAACTACTAACTCTGTCTCCGTAATATTGGGACAAAAAAGAGTGGTGTGATTTTTAGAAAAAACAGAATTATGTTGTTGATAATGAGTTATAAAATCGGAATAAAATAAGAATGAATTAGAGTCACACAAAAGTTACTAAATATGATATGAGATAATAATAGGATGACATCCAAAAATGAAAAAATGGGACAATTATAGGGAAAACGGGGAGTAATGAATAGGGGTGGTTCGGTACGGTATACCGAATATTTTCTCACATACTTTTGCCGAACCAAAACTTTCGGTATACAAATTTATATACTGTTACCTTACCGAAGTTTCGGTATACCGCATTTCGGTATACCGAAGTTTCGGTTCGGTAACGGTACGGTATCGGTAAATTACCATGCATATCTCCCAATACAACAAATTATCATAGACTAACAAAATATACTAAATCGGTGTTACTAGCGACATACTTAATCCATTATTAGAATGTTACAAAATACAATTAATAATCTATTGATGTCATATTCAATATTGAACAATAATTATTATTAGTATTTTTAAGTAGTTCAACATGCCACAGATTAAAAAATAACACATTCTCCTAAAATAACTTGAACAATATAGATATAATTATATGAATAGTGATCTCTAACAAAATAAAATAAAATTATTCAAGCATGAATATAAAATCATTTATCCCTAATATGATACTCTGTATTGTGTATTTAGTCATTTTTATAGTTTTTAAAAAATATTTAAATAAGACTTTCGGACAAAGTTGTGTGACTCGACTCGCGGAATCCTTATGTAGATACACTGGTCACATAAGTGTATTACTCTTCACTCGTCAGCTACTCAGCGGCTCAGCCATCGTGAAGATGGACTGATTTCTGGACATTAGTACATTACTCATTAGTCATTAGAAGGTTATAGTGGGGTTGGGAAATTGGGTCTTTACTTTTGTATTTTAGTATTTGTAACCAAGCTAAGTATTAATTTTGGGCTTCGAAATTGTAATGGACTTTTACAATATTTTAGAATTTAAAGTAATTGTTGGATAAGGAGTCGGTACGGTATTATACCGGTATACCGTGGTATTTGAAAACATTTACCGTTACCTTACCGAAATAAATCGGTACGGTATGATACCGTACCGAAAATGACGGGATACCAATATGCCAGTTTTTTCTGGTATTTTTCGGTACGATAAATGCGCTATACCGATTTTTCGGTATTTTTACCCACCCTGAGTAATGAACTTGATAAGCTGAAAAAGCTCTTGCTTTAAGTTTGAGCAATTTTTCAAAAATGAGAAAACTCTCAAATAGGCCCTCGTACTTTAACAAATTTCTCAATTAAGCCCTCGCACTTATTAATCACTCAACGAAGTCCATCAACTAACCTCAAATACGCAATCAGGCTTTTTAGCCAGTGGGATGCCGGTTTGCCTGTTACCTGCTGACCTGGACGCCCACGTGTCCCTCCCTTACCTGGCCTTTTAAATGATGTGGCTAATCCACTTATAAACTAACTAACTAAAAGCCTAAATCTTAAAACTGACTAACCTTCTAATTCAGACCTAGCCTTCGTCATATTCACAAAACTAACGAACTCATGAAATAGATGCTTAGAAGAGATAGTTAGGTCGCGCGAGTTCAAGCAAAGTGTTGTGAAGGGCTGTTAGGGCTGTTGTTCGAAGGCGGAAGTTGCATCGAAGTACTGCGAAGCCCTGTAAGGAACATTCATTTGGAAGCGTGTAGTTCAGTTGAAGTGGTAGGAAGACCTGAAAGGTACCTTCTTCTAGCTGCCCTGTTAATATTTTGATTTTTGTTGTAATTCTGTTATGAGATTAGTTCTGCACTTTATATTTTGCGTATAGATGTTAATGTTTGAGACAGTCGATCCCTTTCAAAGGCCTGGCTTATTATGTGACCCTTTTTGTGCTATGCTTTAGTTAGAGGTTGTGCTTTGATGTGCTGTTGTTATATTTGTAGAATGTAGAATGTCTGAAGTTAAATGATGATGTGTTGTTATATTTGTAGAATGTTTGACACGGTTGAACTACTACTACACCATGGGGGGAAATTCAACTGTGATGGTCATGACATGTATGTTGGAGGGGTAGTTGAATGCATATCTGCAGATCCTGATGTCATAAGCTATGCCATTTGAAGAAGTTCTTAGAAGGTAAAACCAATGGCTCCATTAGAGGTATATACTTCAAAACACCAAGCTGCAATATGAACTCCTTACAAGAGCTGTTTGATGATCAGACTGCAAAAGTGTGAGATCTATGTAGACCATGCTCAAGAACAACTACACATCAAAGAAGATGAACCAAATGCTACAACACAAGATGCGGTAGTTATGAACAATAATACCACACAAATGCCAGAAAATGATCAAGGAATGGAACATATCCTAAGTCATGAGAATGGGGTTGACAATGAAACTGAAGTAGACTTGGATGAAGAAGAAGAAGATATGAATCTACATGATATTTGTAATTCTGAACAACAAATCCAAAGAACAGGCAAATGATAATGTTATAGATATGGAAGAAGAAGGTGATGATGAGGATGGCACTACTGAGTATGACTCTTCTAACCCACCTAGTCTGCATTCAGATGATGAAGAAGAAGTGAAGTCCAAAAGGTTAGTCCATGGGAATGGTTCTTATAACCCTGAGTCAGATCCTCCCCATTTTAGGGCGGGCATGTTGTTTGAGGATGGTAAGCAATTTAAAAATGCTATGGTGAGGTATGTTGTGTATCACAAGAGAGACATAGTCTTTGTTAAGAATGAGCCATTGAGAGTCAGACTGAAATGTGCCATCACTTGCCCTTTTGCAAGTACTGCTTCATGGGAAGACAGGTTAAAATGCTTTCAATTGAAAGTTTGGAACTCAGAGCATTTGTGTAACCTCAAATTTAAGCTTAGAATAGTCAGCCAGTCTTGGATTGCTGATACCTATGAGGAAAAGTTGGCTGAAAACCCATCTACAACTGCTGCAGAGCTTAAGAACTTGCTTAAGGATGAACATAAACTCAGTGTGTCTATTAGTATGGCTTCAAGAGCATTATAAATAATGCAAGACAAAACACAATCTGCTTTTAAGGACCAGTTCAGGAGAATCAGAAATTATGATGAGGAACTTTTGAAATCAATTCCTAGTAGTACAGTAGTCATTAAAACTGATAGAGTCATTCCTGATGCTCCAATGGTCTTTCAGAGGATTTATATGTGCTTTGGACCAGTAAAGAAAGGATTTTTGGAAGGGTGTAGAAAGGTTATTGGATTGGATGGTTGTTTTCTAAAAGGGCAGTTGAAGGGAGAGATTTTAAGCGCAGTGGGAAGAGATGTGAATAATCAAATGTACCACATTGCTTGGGCAGTAGTAGAGATTGAGAATAATTCATCATGGACCTGGTTTTTAGAGCATCTGAAGGAAGACCTGCAGATGAACAACCCTGGTGATTGGACCATAATAAGTGATCAACGAAAAATATGTTTTTTGTACTACAATGTTATTGATGTTTATAAATTGTTGCTTAATTTATCATATTTATTGTGCAAATGTATTGTTCTCTGTAGGGACTAGCACATGTTATTGCAAATGTACTTCCAGGTTCTGAGCACAGGAATTGTGCTAGGCATATACATGCCAACTGGGCCAAAAATCACAGAGGATTGATGCTGAAAAGACTGTTCTGGCAATGTGCAAAGGCCACATCTGAAGGGCATTTGCAGGCTGCTTTAAGTGAATTGGACAAGCTTGACCCTCAAGCTGGTACAGACTTGCGCAAGATTCCTTTCAAACTGTGGTGCAAAGCTTATTTCAGGACTGGTGAAGTGTGATAATGTAGACAACAACTTATCAGAGGCTTTTAACAGCACTCTAGTTCAGCTCTGAGACAAGCCCCTTATCACAATGCTTCAGGGCATAAGAGTGGCTATGATGAAGAGAATAGCTAAAAAAAGAGAGTATGTCAAGAAGTGGGCAGGTGATGATTATTTACAATGCTTATTTAGACTTTAGTATGAAATCAGTTTCCATCATTCATTCTTTGTCATTTCTGTTATCTTTTGTGCAGGTCCATTTGGTCCCCTCATAATGAAGAAATTGAACAAGAATATAGTAGCTAGTCAAGGCTGGCATGTTGATTTCAATGGGGATGATGGATATGAGTTAAAAGGGCGGATTTCAGTACAATGTCAACCTCAACAAAAGGACATGTGCTTGCAGAAGATGGGATCTATGTGGAATTCCTTGTGCACATGCCATTTGTGCCATTCTAGATAAAGGTGAAGACCCTGAAAGCTATGTGGACTCATGCTAATCCAAGGAACTATATGAAAAGACATACTCATACACTCTGCAGCCAATAAATGGAGAAATATTGTGGCCAAGAACCCAGCATGAAGACATCCATCCGCTCATACCAAAAAAATGAGTGGCCGCCCTAAGAAGAAAATAGTGAAGGAAGAAAGTGAACCTCATGCACCATCAGGGACCCACCTACCAAGAAAAGGAAGGATCATGAAATGCTCTGTATGTGGTGTGGAGGGACATAATAAGAAATCATGTTCCCAAAGTCAAATACCCAACACAGAAGAAACTGGCACACAAGAAAGGCAAGGGGAAAATAGGAGTGCTGAAACGTAAAGAGGTAAAAGGGTAGAACAAATAGGGGAGGAAGAGGGAGTGTTCAAAGGGGTAGAGGTGACATGGGGAGTGTTGAAAGTGTGGTAGGTGATCATGTGGGTAGTGTTGGAACTGGGACAGAGGAGGGCGGCAGTATTCATAGGGGAGGAGGAAAGAGGGGAGGAGGAAAGAGGGGAGGAAGTAAAAGGGGGGAGGTAAGAGGGGTGAAGGTAAGAGGAGGGGTAGTCAAAGGGGATTTGGTGTTTATTTTGATGAATCAACAGGGATGACCATTTTGGAAGTAAGTTTATCCCAACATTATTTGAAGTCTGATGTTTACATATTCAAATGTATAATTTAGAACTTTGTATTTTTTTTGTGCCTAAATGCAGCCTGGACAAATAGGAGAAACAGTTATAACAGAAGGCTACCATGGAGATGGAGGAGAGGGAGGTCAATGAAGTGATAGAAACTGAATGTTGGAAGTTTAGTTTAGATGTGATGTAATCTGCATGTGTAATACTCCAAAGTTTTTGTTGTGTTGTATGCATGTAAGCAGTAATTCATGACACGTAATATGAACAAGTTTCAGTACTGGTGGTCTTGTAATGTGTCCAAGTTTGGTTTTGAGGTGTATGACTCACTCAGTTATTGTTTTTTGCATCACAATGGTAGCCAACATTGTTTTTTGGTACATTGTATCTATAATGTTTACCCAAGTTTACATCCATCAGGGGAATTAGCATTACTGTCTGAATGAATGTCATGAATGTGCCATTACAAACAACGTCAGACTCCATTCAATCAGAATATCTGCATTAGGATGAATGAATTACTTTGTCAAAGAAGGAAGGCATAAGAAGCAAGTTCAGAATCATTAATTCAACAAACAATGTGCCATTACAACCCATTCAAAGCGATTACAAGCACATAACAACCCATTACAAGATACATAACTAAGAAAATAAAAAACGGTTCACAGACCCAACACGTTCTCAGTACTGCCATCAGAAAGTAAGGTTACATCCTCAAATACATACTCCATACTAAACCCAGAAGTACAATCATAGCTAAGCCATAGAACTTCCTACTCTTTTTGTTAACCTTTGCTTCATTGTCAATCACAATTTTCACAGACCCAAGCTCAGTCTGTACATGTGACATCTGCCTCGACAATGCTTCAACCAATTTCTTCAATTCCTCTACGGTTTCACTCTTGTCTTCAACCCTCACAATTTCCATCTTCTGTATAGGAGTAATTTCTTTGATTCCTAAGTCTTCCTTCCATAAAAAAAACCGCAGCTCCCTACCTGAATTATATCACATTCGCAAGCAATGAACATGAAAAAACAGTGTCAATAAAAACCACACCCAAATTATAGACTTACCTTCCACTTTTGACATCCATAGAAAGTTCTCCCACTCTCTCGTCCAATGCATAGAGGAGCTTTCAATCCACACCAACAATAAACAGCAGGCTCGTAGTCCATAGTGCGGCTTCATTCTTTGACTACCGTTGCTGACGATGAAGACGACATACCTGCGAATTGTGAACCAAATACAAGCTCGAACGAAGGAGGGGAAAGAGGGAAGGCTAGGTCTGAGTTTTTGTTTTTTTAAGTTTTAAAAATTAGGCTTTTAGTTAGTTAGTTTATAAGTGGATTAGCCACATCATTTAAAAGGACGGGTAAGGGAGGGACACGTGGACGTCCAGGTCAGCGGGTAACAGGCAAACCGGCATCCCACCAGCCAAAAAGCCTGATTGCGTATTTGTGGTTAGTTCATGGACCTCGTTGAGTGATTAATAAGTGCAAGGGCTTAATTGAGAAATTTGTTAAAGTACGAGGGCCTATTTGAGAGTTTTCTCTTCAAAAATCTATAACTTCCAAACGTAATAAATCCCTGATGCCCAAGCGTCTATTCTCGCACCAGTGTGAACTGTGAAGCCTGGTTTGCGGGCCCATCCTCACATGACATGAATTGTACGGCGGTTCAAATTATTGAGAAAATGTATATACTCCGTACGATAGTATTTCGTACGATGTTAACTCTTCGACCAATGACAGTAATCTTCATGTTCGGCCAAGTCTAGTCTCCAATAATTTTGCCAAATTTGACCGGAACGGAAAATAATAAAGTAAAAAATTATGTGATTGAGGTTTGTGTAGATGAGAGAGAATAAACTGAAACCACAAATTCTTTACTTAAAAGGGAAAGTGGCAAAGTTAATGGGACATCCAAAAAAGGAAAGTTAACAAAGTTATGAGGGACGAATGGAATAGTATTTTTTGTTAAAATTTTGTGAGCATGTTCTTCATGAATTGTAGATTATGTGTCACAAATTTCAGCTAAAATTCAATTGATAATAATAATAATAGTAATAGTAATAATAATAATAATATTATTATTATTATTAATGATGATGATGATGATGATAATGATGATGGTGGTGGTGGTGGTGGTGGTGGTGATGATGATGATAGTAATATAATAATAATAGTAATAGTAATAATAAAAGTAATACTAATAACAATAACAGTAAAAGACTATAATCATCGTCTAGCAACTTCATTTGTTTTTTAATACGGAAGGTCCATAAAATTAGGATTATTCTGAAACAAACGATGGTTGGGATTATTATGAACGGACCGCCAATAGTTGGGATTATTACTATCAACTTTTCCTTCT
This sequence comes from Cuscuta europaea, assembly GCA_945859875.1. Lineage (NCBI taxonomy): Eukaryota > Viridiplantae > Streptophyta > Magnoliopsida > Solanales > Convolvulaceae > Cuscuta > Cuscuta europaea. The sequence goes on from CAMAPE010000005.1 coordinate 45,269,156, forward strand.
TTTAAATGTGACATCCTTCTAAAATCAAGTCCAGCCTCTAAAGAATTTGTTTTAGGATGTCACGTTTAAAAAATAATTATTGTAATCATATGTATGTAATTATTTCTACATTTATTAGTTTGATGACTAAAATAATAATATCTCTGTCTCATGAAATTTTTTCGAGCTTAACTTGGATCAAACCTTAAGAAAGTGAGAACAAAGTGAGAATGTATAGTTGTGATTAATTAAGAAAAAAGTAAATGAATATTAGCTACACAATATTTTGCAAAAGACAAATGAAGAGAATTGTTTATGATATCCCGAAAGGTAAGTGAGAATAATTTTGTGGAACGAAGGGGATACAATGTAGAAAGTGCTATCTCCGTCCCCAAAAGGTTTGCAATATTAATTTTCTTTTGGTCAATGATGACAGAATTTGAATCAGCCACCTCATACAAAGCAACATGACTCGTTAAACCCGAAACAGACAAATTTAGGCCTAAACTGATTGGAACTGAAACCCTGCCTATCAAAAGAACTCTAAAAAACCACACATTCAAACCAAATCTACTCAGACTAATACAGAAACAACTGTTACTAACGAAAAAATAATATTATTCTTTCTGCAAAGCTCTTCCTGGTATGGAGGTGGTTCTGGAGAAGAACCAACTCTTACATATGAGTAAATACAAACTACATCACCGTCGGAATGGCCGGTCAAGGCTTCACGGTCCCGTCTCGATACAACCTCTCAACCGCACCTCATTCATCCGCCAACGTTATCTCCTCCGACGTAGTTGCAATCTCAAACGTTAGAACACTTAAAATAAATATAATCCGCCGCTCCAACCCCATATTGATAGGGATGACGAAAAAGTGGCCTTTTTATATCAATATACTAAAATGAAAGAAAAAGACAAATTTGTGACCTCTATTAAAATTTTCCAAAAATGTGACTAAAAGGCATATTCTTGTGTTTAATCATACATTTATCATTTTAATATTCATTTTATATATTTGATTAGTAGTCCTATGACCGCCGACGCAGCACCGCCGCCACCGCCGGCACCACCGCCCCTGCCGCCACCGCCGGCAAAGTGACTCCGGCCAAAGTGACTCCGGTCAAAGTGACTCCGGCCAAAGTGACCCCACCGGCCACAGTGATTCCGTTCAGTGACCGCCAGTCACTGTCACTGTCGTCCCACCCCCCACCCCCTCCCCTCCCCAGCCCACCACCCACTCCCCAAACCACCAGCCCCCTCCCCAACCCACCAGTGCTACTACCACGTCAACCACGACGACCGGTCCCGCCACCGCAGCCGGTGACCTGCCGATGCCGCCGGTGTTCTGCCGCCACCACTGACCAGGCAACTTCCACCGTCTGGCCCGGCCACCGCCACCAGCTGATCGGACCACCGCCACCGCCTACACCAAATCCTTGTCTTCCGCCACTTCTCTCTGCTCCATCCGTAGCTAAACCAGCCCTGTCCAGTTTCAGATCTGGTCAAGATCGACCAGGATCTGCCTTTCGCCACTCCTCCCTCCTAAATACGACGAAGCACGTCACCGGATGGATGGATCTCGCCGCGGGAGGATGTAATTTCTGGTCAGATCTACGAAGCTCGTCTCCACCGTTGGAGGAGTTGGTGCGGCTTGGAGAAGGTGAAGCTCGAGAAGCCATTAGAAGGAGAAGAAATGAAGCGGAGCGAGCAACGACGGTTTGTGGACAACAAAGGAGAAGAAGATAATGAGAGAGGAGAGGAGCAGGTGTAGCCTCCGCCGCTCTTCGTAACCGCTTTGTCGCTAATCGTAGCCGCCGCCGTCGATTGAACAGATGATGCATAGGAAGGAGATGGCCGATGATGATGCAAGCTGCGGTGGACCGAGCTCCCCTTCCGAGCAGATGATGCGGAGCAGATGACCTCTGCGCTGGAAATTGAAATGGAGTCGCAGGAGGTGCACTGGGAGCTTGAGATCTATGGGAAGGAGATGTGTTGGGCCCTCTTCAGATTTGTCATATTTTTTTGAAAATAGAGAAAAGGTTATGGTTTTGGAATTCAAAAGTCCAATGATTATAGGGACGCCATTTTTTCCGAAAAATTTCAACCCCTACAAAGATTGGAGACGACCGCTATAGTTCCTCTTGAGAGAGATAAGAGAGGACCGTATATTGGTTTATGAATTTTATAATTTTATAAAATCTTTTTAATAAAGAGTATTTTAATATATTTTTATATTCAAAATAATTAGGTATTAAAAAAGTAGGCCTTTTTATTCCAATATTACTAAGATGAATGAAAAAGACAAAAATGTGACATGTTTTAAATTTTTCCAAAAATGTGACCAACATCTTAATTAGCCCTGCAACGCAAAGTGACTCCGGTCGAAGTGACTCCGGCCACAGCGACTGCCACACCGCCACAGTGATTGCCCCACAGCCACAGTGACTACCCCACCGCCATAGTGACTGCCCCACCGCCACAGTGACTGCCCCACCGCCACAGTGACTGCCCCACCGTCACAGTGACGGCCCCTCTGGCCAAAGTGACTGCCCCACCGCCACAGTGACTGCCCCTCCGGACACAATGACTGTCCCAACGCTCACAGTGACTGTCTCCGCCCCTCGTCAGTCACTATCGCCACCTCCGGCCAGTGAATGTTTTCACAAGCGCAACTGTACACCACCACCCATCACGGTTGCCGGCCACCACCGATCACTCCTCACCCTTGCACATCTCCTGAGGCCACCACCAGTCCAACGCCGCCGTCAACCAACGGCCACCGCCGCCGCTGACCACCCCCCACCCATCCTTGACTCCCAACCCCGGTCACCTCCTCAGCCCCCTCCCTGGCCCCCAACCACCTACCCACCCCCACGACCCAGCACCCCAAAACCTAGTCTCCAAGGAGGGGTGGTTCCTCTACGCCTAGCACCCCAAAACCCAGCACCCCTCCCTAGCTCCTACTCCGACCAGCCCCCAATCCACACCTCTGCATCCTAGCCACCATCACCACTCCAGATTTAGATAAGAAAATCGCCTCTTCCAACCATCAATTAGGTCAAGGCCTCTTCCAGAAAGATGAAGAAGAAGACATCAAACCCGAGGGAGATGGTGGCAGATAACGGCGGCAAGGCGTGGCTTCACTGCGACAAATACAGGGAGGCGGCGGCGTTCTAGGTTTGATGGCAGGAGGTCGGGGATGCTGAGAAGACCACAAGTGACGACATCGGAGAGACAACCGGCAAGATGCGATGAAGATGGAACCGATGAAGACCTCGACGGCTTGGCTGTTGGCGTTGGGAGACCCTTCGTTGGCATCTCACCGAAGACTTGAAGAGGCGTTTTTGTATTAGCCGGCTGATGGGGAAATGTAAGGGATGGTATAATGAGGTCACATTTATGGAAATATTGAAATCAATCCTATTTTTATCTTTGAAAAGTGCAAGGGTCATATGTGTGTCATTTTTTCAAAAAAGTATTATTCCTCTAGTTAATATCATTGATTGAAAAATCAAAAATGCAAGCTTGTTGGGACATATGGACTTTATTGAATACGGTGGTAATAGTTGAAGAACCATTCATTATTTTATTTAGGGAAAACTATAAATAAGTCCTCGTATTAACTGAAAAAATCGATTAGGCTCTCATACTTTACAAACACTCAATTAAGTCATCGAACTGTTGAAAACGTTCAATTAAACACTTTTGGTGGGTAAGTAATCGATTTCCCGGTTAAAGGAGGATGATGACGTTATGCTTTTTATTACTTTTTACCCTTTTCCCTTTCAAAATTTCTCCCCCTGCTTTACGTGAGAGGTTCAAGGTCTCAAAAACCTGATGGATTTGGAGTCGATAAAGAGATTCCTGGAGGGAGAAGGGGGGGAACATGAATCTCCCGCGGTGGTAGATTCCATGCCCTTACGATTTATTGAGCCATTGATCTCCCATGGATTGAAGATTCAGATTGTCCAGCCCGATCGCCTCCTCTGCTCCTTCAAAGTCCCCCAACGTATGGTGGAGGTACTCTTCTAATTTCTAATTCCTGCTGTTTCTAGGTTCTGGTTTTGTTCGATTCATTTTGCTGACTAGAATATAACTACTTGTGCGGGAATTTATTCATTATCTCGTTGTGGAGGAATAGCATTCCAACGGTTCATTGCACGGCGGAGTGATTGCGGCGCTGGTGGACGTTATCGGTGCGGCGGCCGTGTTCGTCGGTGGTGCTCCGGCGACCGGCGTCTCCGTTGATATCAATGTGTCCTATGTCGGTGCTGCTTATGCTGGTGTATGTGTTTCTTTATCTTCAGCCTATGATTCAATCTCCACTAAAAAGTACAGTAGCTTATTTTTACTGACTACTGCATATCATTTTGTTCCCAATTGCTCAAGAATTGTGTTAATTTCAAATGGTTTCCGGAAAAGGATCCAATGGATCCTTAAGAAATTCTTCAACATGCATAGAAGTAAAATATAGACAAAATTCTAAAATAGGATTATGATTGTTTTCTTTCTCAAATAGAACTTGTTTAATCTCATTAAACTCATTAAAATGCAATTCTCAAAATGAAAGAGGCTTAAGATTTTGCATCTTAGGCCTACCTTACTCGATCGTATTGCTTGATGGACCACTTAAGAGCTTAAAACACTCCCCTTTTTCTAATCTGTTTTAAACTAAACCAAAGCTGGTACCTAAAAAACCAAACCAAAGCGGTTACCTGAAAAAACAAACCGAACCCAAATTGTCAACCTCTAGCTTTGGCTCCTTCTACAAACACTGCACAAAACACCAATACTTTTTTCCAATTAATTTCTGTCACATTGTATCTTTTTGGAAATGCAAGCTAAATACTACTCCGTACAACAATTGGCAGTCATTCTTTTAATCTTTTTTTGGCAGGACGAAATTGAGATAGATGCAAAGGTATTAGGCATAAAGAATGCGATGGCTGTAGTGAGTGTTGAATTAAGGAACACTAAGACAGGAAAGGTAATCGCACAAGGGCGTCACTCCAAATACTGGGGTTTTCAACAACTTAAAAGTAAGATTTGAAACTATCAGCACCATTTATGAATCAATGGAAGGACCTCTATGCAGAGGTTATCCGAGGACCACCAGTTCATTTTTGTGATGTATAATACCTTGTTTTGGCCTTGCTTGGTAATCATGTATGAGCCGTTAGTCGGTTTTGGTTTATGCAAATTAGTGTGTGATAATTGCAATTATTATTGTTCTAAATTACACACACTGATACGATTTCATCACATATTGGAGCATACAAACAGCTCTATGTCTATTCGTAGCCCTTATGATTGGATCTGTAATAGCTATTCCGAGGTTGTCTTGCATGTTTTCTTGATATTAATATAAGTGATTTATCATATAAAAAAGGCTCTTACACATAATAATTACATAATTTCAATTCAGGTGTGCATATCGAGATTCTGAGTCTTCCTTAAACGGTTTTGATGTGCCAAAAAGCATTACTCACTTGGTTTTGAAATACACTAAAAAACATATGCAGTATATCTTTATAAAGGCAATACTAATATAATACCCAAAAAATCAGTTTTTGAAACTCACACTTGATCTTTCTTAAACTATGTGAAACCTCTAGCGGGGCAAGTACTTTGGAGTTTGGAATGGATAGAGTATAAGAGAGATCATTTTGCTTGATATTCCATGAGTGGAATTTATCATCGCCCATAGAGAGAATGTTAGTACCTCCACTTGTTTTCATCCAGATATATAGGGGAACTTGCTTGATTTTTTTAGTTAAAGCTAGAAGGTGTCCTCAATTTGAAAGAAGGATTGTTAGTTCCTTTGTTTTGTTTGGAAGGAAACTGAGTTCATTATGTTTATTGTCTGTTCACCTCTTTGTTCAATATTTCAAAACAAGAATGTAGGTCTTTATAGAACTTAAGTTTCTTTAAGACAACTTCAAAAAATCTCAGTTAATTTGAATAGCTTCTAAATCAGAGGTTTGGAGGCTTGTTATAGTTTTCTAGTAGTAAACTAGTAATTGTTATATGTTCACTTAACTTACCACAACAGCAACAACATTTAACAATAAAAATATAAAAAAAAATGTTTCTTTTGCAAACTAACAATAAATATGTTGTTAACTTGATATGTAACTTACCAAATTAAAAAAAAAAATCTGTATTGTGCTTACTTGTGTTAACTTGATAAATACTATATAGTACATTAGTACATATCCAACAATATACTTCGTACTTCCTTCAACCCATTTTATATGTTTTGTTTTGTTTAGCGCAATTATTAATAAAATAGTTGATAAAGTGAATCAAAATTATCCTAAATGGGACTAAAAACGTTTGTATATTACAGAATAGGACTATTATGTTTTTAGACACAAAATAGAACTAATTATGTCTTGTTTTGAAAATACCAGACTTTAAACATGACATTATTTTTTCAACTTGGCAATAATTACTCTTATTTTGAGAATAAAAATATGGAAATCCTATTTTAGAATTTTCAAACTTTGCTTATTCATATTTCGGAAATTCTCTAAAGTGAATATAAATCACATAGTTCTTTTGAAGTGGAAAAGAAGACATTTATTTTGGGACAATAAAAATGAAAAGTAAAACACATAACATGGGAATGGGATAGAGGGAGTAGTAGTTTATCTACTTCAACCATTGTTTAGTAATGATGTTTTTATTTAGACTGTAATTCCTCTCAGATCAAACCAGATCAGACCAATTCAGATTAGACCAGACTTGGATAGTTATAAAAATACAAAGAAATCAGACCAGACCAGTTCAGACGACACCAGACCAGACCAGCAAATTACGGTCAAAGTAAAAACATTCTAAGAAAAAACTTTTTTAACTATGCATATTTACTTAATCCACTATAAATTTGAGCGTATAAAATCTTCACAACTGTGGTAATTCTCCAAATTTGTATCATTTGAATTGGAGATATCACAGAAAATTCAAAGTTGAACCAATGAAGAGTCACACAGGCATTCACTTGACAATTTTGCTATAGGTACCCTATAGTTACCCCATTTCCTACCCCATATAAATACCCTCCCAAAAATTTACCCCCACTCCCTCATCTTCCTTCCCCCTCATCTCCCTTTCATCTCTCTCTTTTCCAGCCAGCCCTTCTCCCTTTCATCTCCCTTTCATTTCCCTCAGTTAAGCCCCCCTGCTTGGTTCCGGCGAACACCCAAGTAGGTCCGGTGGCAAGTCGGTCATCTTCTCCGGCGACACCTGACCGTCGTCCCAGTAATTTCAGTACCGACCAGATTTAAAAACCTTCCACACCTTCTACACCAATTTGTAATTTCAGTTCAAAACCTTCAAATTCCAGTGAACATAACTTCGAAACATACATGTGATGGTTCAGATCTGTTAGCTTTGGTTCAGATCTGTTAGCTTCAAAATCTAGTGAAAAGAGGGGAGCGAGCGGCGACTGGACGGAAAGAGGAGCTAGCGGCTGGAGTAGCTGAGCCCTCGCACGTCATGGTCTTTTTTTCTCATTTTTGGTATTATTTTGTCCAACTCCACATGAAAAACAGTTGTCTGTCTGACAGACAAATTTGATTTGCAGCGTCAGTCTAGCTGAGCATAGTTTCACAATTGGTGGAATCTTACATAAGATGTCTGTCTGGAAAGAGCTGCTGCACATGTGAAGAAACAAGGCAGCCTCATTTGCCCCATTTGCTGCTCAACTTGGAAAGAGTTGCCTGTGTTTGAAGATTCTCGAAGTTGAATGCTCTCATAGTTTTTTTGTTGTATTTTTGTTTGTTGAAAATTGATTTGTAGTTGTCTGTGAAGTGAAAAGAGTTGTCTGGCATTCCATTTGATTTGTGTGTAATGTGAAGATAGTTGTCTTTCTGGTGAAATTGTGAAGTAGTTGTGTATATTTAGATTGCTCTGTGATGATATTGAGATGTCTGGCAAGACATATTAGCTGTCTGGCACGTTAAATCCGATTGTTTAAAATTGGTTTGTAGTTGTCTGTCATGTGAAAGTAGTTGTCTGACATTCCATTTGAGTTGTCCGTCAATTTATTGCAACAAATTATTTATTGTGAATAGATAAACAATACATATATCTAGACAGACATTAGAGATAATCATACTGATGGATAGTGTACCCGGGGGGTAGCTTATCCGAGGGGTTATTGCAGGGAATAACAAGAGAGAAGTCAGAACAAATGAGTATAGAGAGAGAAGTATATTAGAAAGTGTTCAGTGTTTTTAGCGTGGTTTACAACGGGGAAATGGGGTGCTATTTATAGTAGAAATAAATGTCGGACAGGGACACGTGTCAAGCGCCCATTGGCCGAGAGGTCACCTCAACTGGTTGGCGCTGGCAACCGCATGTGGCCGCATTTAATGCGGCTGTTGGATGGGACGTCGTACTTGGTAAGGTGATCCATACGCATGTGGAGCGGATATTATGTCGGAAAAGGCCCCTCGGCTGTAGATGACTAGCCGAGGGCTCTGAGTACAGGGGACCCCCCTAGTGCCGAGGGCTCTAGTTGCCGAGGGCTACTGATTTTCGCCGTTCTTCCCAGTAACTTTGTTTTCCTGTCTTGACCCTTCTGTGAGAGTTAGAGCCTTCGGCCAGGGGGCCGAAGGCACCCCTGGTGCGCATTGTGGGCTGCTTGGTACTCTGGGCTCTGTGATTTGGGCCTGTTGTGCTTGTTGGGCCTATTGGGCCTTTATTGGAGTAGTGGAAGTCTGTGGGCCGGGGGTTCCTGGGCCATATACTCCATCACATACATACATTATTTTCACGTAGAAAGACAATAACTTCACACATACAGACAATACCACAGATACCCAGACATAGAGTATTTAATTGGCCAGACTACTAATGTCTGGCCCAGACAAAATTTGTCTGGCTATACGACAAAGAGTACTTAATTGACCCAGTCTACTAATGTCTGGCCAAGACAAAATTCGTCTGGCTGTAGGACAGAGAGTAGTTAATTGTCCCAGATTATTAATGTCTGGCCAAGACAAATTTTGTCTGGCTGTAAGACAGAGAGTATTCTTTATTCTAACAAGAAACCTTACTCTTCTCCTTGTAGAGATTACATATGTAATTCATTCACCACATGTGTCTTCACATTACCAATACAATCATGTTTCAAAAAAAAAGGCACACACATATATATAAAAACTACATTACCAATACAACCATGTTTCCAAACAAAATCACATACATTTAAAGTTGTCTGGTCACACACACATTTTATGTATGACTCTAACAACTATAAAATCACGTCAACTTTAAACAACTATGAAACCATGTTCACTTTATGCTAGACAGACACTGCAGTTCCAAATTGTCTGTCCGCCAAACAAAATACAAATAAATGACGAAAAACAACATATTCTTCTCCTAGACTAACAAATACAGACACTGCACTTACAAGTTGTCTGTTAGACAGACAACCCTTTTTTTCTAAAACGCACCAAAAAATCAAGAAAAAAATCAAGAAAAGTAGATCTGCTCCAAGTCATTCAAAGCTTCTTGGTTTGTACTTTCGTCGTTGTCTCCCCACGTCACCAAGCTCTCCTTTTCGTTCGATTACTGTAGCTCTTCCATTTGAAACGAAAAAAATAAGCCGACGAGGAGAGAAGCAGGAGACGAAGCTTGGAGGGAGAAAAGATTGAAAAAATGAGAAGACTTGATGGAGAGAGATTTTGAAATGGGAAAGAAATCAAGTTTTGGAGAAAATAGAAAGAAAGGGGAGGGGAGGGGCGTGAAAAGAGAAGATGGAGAGAGGGAGGGAAGAAGAAGAAAAGTGGAGGAGGGGGAAGGGTTTTTGGAAACAAAAAGTCTATTGTTACACACTTTCTATACACACACATACACACTATAAATACCCCCAAAAATAATTTACCCCCCTTTCCCTCAACCAATTTCAAAACACTTCAAAAAAACACCCGCTCCAAATTTTTCCCGCATCCCCACCTTCTCCGTTGCTTCCCCTCTCCCTTGCTCTGTTTCTTCCGATTAATCCCCCGACGAAGACCAGCTTTCTCCCCTGTAACCCCCCCGACGAAGACCAGCTTTCTCCCCTGTAACCCCCCCGACGTTCGAAACCCTCTTCCCCGCTAACCTCGTCAACCCCAGTCGAAGACCAGCCTCCTTCTCCCCTGTAACCCTCCGTCGAAGGAAACCCTCCACCCCGCTAACCCCGTCAACCACAGTCTAAGACTGTTGTCGCTGCGCATTCGCTGCGAACACTCCTTCCGGTCTCCGTCGAAAATGGTGCGAACCCCGCTATCAACCATGGCCGAAAGGTATGTATCCTTTATTTGTCTGTGAAGACTTATATGAAGATAGATTTGTCTAAGTGCTTGTCTGTGTGAGCGTATATGTAATTGGCCCTGCCACTATTTGTCTGTGAAGACTTATATGATTGTCTGTATTACTCTTTGATATGTTTGTGTGACTAATATGATGTCTGTACTGCTACACAATGCTATAAGACAAAAGCAGGTGCAAATAAAACATATGTCTATGTGCGTGATTGTTTGTCTGTATGTAACTGAAAGCTTGTCTGTGTAATTTGACATATGTCTGTGTAGTTATGGTTTATTTTCTTACAATGATAGGGCACTTCAACTCCAGATTCCTTTGAGCAAGCATTTCCCTGCACAGTATTCTGTGTGCTCGGATGTGAAATGTGCTTCTAAGTACATTCATGCGATACTATCTAAGAAACAATTGCAAATTTTCCGGCAGACACCATGGGGTCACTTTATTGATATTCCTGATATCCAGTTTTGTGGCCAAATAGTCCACATGTTGTTGTTACGGCTGGTGAAGCAGCAACCCGATGATGAGCTTTGGTTCAATGTTGAGGGTAAACTTATAGAGTTCACGTACAACGACTTCTGCCGCATAACCGGATTACCCGTGGCAGCCCCGAGGCCTGTTGTGGCTGAAGATAGTGACAACGATGATTACCTTTGATTAATAACTACTTTATTTACTTTAATGCAGGTGTTCATGCCTGTGCACACTGATGGAAAACATTGGGTGCTATCTGAAATTGACCTACTCAATAACGTCGTACGGGTATACGATTCTTTGAAGACGAGTAGGTCGGTTGCATCTGTGAGGCTTTTGTGTATCTGACTTCCACTCCTGTTTCGGGTCATCAAATGCAACCCTGTCGTTACCTCCATAGCCCATTCACATCCTTGGAGAGCGGAGGCAGTGGATGATGTTCCACAACAACACTCAAGGTACACTCATGTCTGTACACAAATACAATTTGTCTGTGCATAGAAATGTAATGTCTGTATGAATTGTATTATTTTCAGATCCGGTGTTTGCGGAGTTATGGTAGCAGCGTTTGCGGAGGCACTGTTGCAGAAGTTGCCCTTGATGCCAGAGTGTGCGTATGAGAACATGGCAGCGAAAAGATGTGAATATGCATTGAGGCTCTGGAGTTTGAGGAAGCGATCAAAGTAGACTTGTTTTAATGGGTGTGAATATTTTAGTTTATGATGGTTGTGGATGTAAAATCTTTGATGTAACCTTACTATTTAGTTTTGGCCTGCATGGGTTTGGTTGTGAAATGTAGAAGGTTGTACAATATTACAATACCAATGTTGTACAATGTCCTAGAATGTACTCCCAAATATTACCAATGTTGTACATTGGTATGCTTTTTTGTTCTGTGTTAAACACTAACTGTCATTGTTGTTCATATAAACATAGAAATCTTTTTTGTCTGTGATTTATATTCACTTTGTCTGTGCTATGTACACTATAATATCTGTAACAAACACATTATGTGTCTGTGAAGAACACACACTTTGTCTTTGATGTGTGTTACTTTTGTCTGTGAAGAAAAAACACTCTGCTATACTTAGAATAATAGACTTTTTGACAAAAATAGACATTACAAAAATTAAAAGTACATTATAATATCTCTGACAAACACATTGTGTGTGTGTGAAGAACAAACACTATGTCTGTGATGTGTGGCGTATTTGTGCAATGTCTCTGTGAAGAACAAGCACTTTGTCTGTGCTTTAATACATCAAACTAAGATTTAAATCTAAACCACTACAAATTCATCATGTCATTAAGTCCACCTTGTCCATTGCCATCCTGAGAGGTCGGTTGTGGGGTACTTGCATTGTCGGTCCTAGCACTTGATTTCTTCTTCCCCTTCTCCAATGGTCCTTTTTGCCGGTTTTTCCTCGGTGCACCCTTACGCTTTGCACACTTCGGATCTCCAATGATTTTTGGAACGTCACCTTGCACACTAGTGCTCGCTTGTGGGATAGATGTAAGGTTGCCACATATGGAAGAAGGATGAACTTGGGGAGGAGTATATGTGGACAATTGAGACTCCAACCAAAGAAGAACACTTTGGTACTTCTCATCATCATCCGCAATCATGTTTGCAAGAGATTCAAATGTCTTGCACAACTTATGAAAGCGTTCTTGTTCCACCGTTGTGATCCACCCATCGTAATTGATTTTCACCTTCGTGTACGCTCTTTTAACATCTTTCCTCCATCTTTTCAATAGGTAGACCTCGGGAAAGAGCTCCAATCCAAGGCGAAGTAAGACCACAATCAAGTGTCTACAAACCGTACCCCTAAATTCGAACAAGTGACAACTACATATTCCAAAAGTAATCAATGTGTCATATTCTACAACAAAGTTAATGGTCTTTCGAAACCCATTAATCTTTCGGACCTCCTTTACATTAAATTTTGTATCACCTTCGCTTTGTAGGAGATCACAATATAATGTACCTACAAGTTCATCTTGAAACTCCTTAAACTTCGCTAGGGTGTAAATTTCTTGGACTTGTTCTTCCATTTCAAATGATGTAACACAAGGAATCATTTTTGCAAACGAACTTGTATCGGCGTGAAATTCTTTTTCTGCCTTACTTCGCAGTGCACGTCCGTATTGTTCAACGAATTGATTAAGAGTAGTTTTCGAATTCACAAAGTCATCGAAAAAAGCATTGATACTTTCACTTCGTTGAGTGGTAGACATACCCGCCCAGAAGCTTGGCTTTAAGAAACATGGTACCCACCGGTGTCGTTCATTGTACATCACTGCAAGCCATTCATGGTCTTTAAGGGAATACCTGAAATAACATTAAACAATATACATCAATTACCAATACTATGTACAGCACAGACACTATTGTGTCTGTGCTGTACATTTGTTATGTCTGTGACATACAAATTTCTTTCATACACAGACAATACCTCTCTGGAATGGGCACGCAATCTTAGCACATATACAATGTGTTTTGTGCCCGCAAACATTAATGTGTCTGTGTGGTACATTGCAAATGTAAGTGCAGTAAAATAAGTCGTATGTGCCATGATCATACAAATAAGCTCTAGTTCCACAAACATTATAATGTCTGTGTAGTAAACATACATTGTCTGTGATGTGAATATAAACTTAGTTCACAGACAAATTGCTTCTGTAATGCGTCAATTTTTTTAGGAAATAAAGGGTACCTTTGTATCATGTCCTTCCACCTTTGCTCAAATTCTGGAACATATTGAGAGTCATAAATCGATTCGTGAATAGCATCCAAGATTTCTTTTTTTTCTGTAATTCCTCCCATTTTTTCCGGTACCTTTTTCATAATATGCCATAAACACCATCTATGTCTTGTATTTGGGAAAACAATTTGGATGGCATTTTGCATTGCACGGTCCTGGTCCGTAATAATGCCCATTGGAGCACGTCCTTCCATACACTCTAGCCATGCTTTAAAGAGCCATACGAATGTTTGCGTATCTTCATTAGAGATTAATCCGCATCCAAGCAAAATTGATTGACCGTGATGATTAACTCCCACAAAAGGTGCAAAAGGCATGTCATACCGATTCGTGAGGTAGGTCGTGTCAAAAGTGATGACATCTCCAAACTCTTTGTACGCATATCTACATCGGTTGTCGGCCCAAAACACATTACGCAATCGAGATTCGTCATCTAAGTCAAGGACAAAGAAAAATCCGGGGCATTGAGCTTGCATTTTAGCAAAGAACTCTTGAATTGCCATGGCATCACCACTCGCTAACCTAAGTTGTCTTACCTTTTGAATGTAGTTCCTACAATCTTTTTCAATAAAAGGAAGTTGGTCATATCCACCGGCTTCAACAACGGCTGCATTGAAGGTCTTATGAAGTCGTATTCCGGCGACATCGTTGATTGCAATTTGCCTCATTGCTTGGGGAGTCAAAGTCCTATGGCACCGGAATAGGCGAGCCTTTGTTGGGCTCATGGGATGGGTATGATCAAGGCAGATTTTTGATATTTCCCAACGTCCCTCATAATTTGTGTGTGCTCGTATTCTTGCTCCGCACCCCATTTGCATTGAAGGTTGAGGCTTCAATTGATTTTTTGACCTACTAGATCTACTACCGACATGAGAACACTCTAGTAACACTCCAACTATATCCACCCCATTTTTGTGTTTGGTGGTACTCCTAGTTCTTACGGGAAACCCTAAACGCTTCCCATATGTTTTGTAAAAATCATACACCGCTTCTTTGCTATCAAATTCCATACCAACCTCTGGAGCTTTTATAGAACCAACACCACTCTCATTTTGCTGAATTTCTCCATCTGACCAACATGCACAGACATAAGTATATTTAAGCACATAGGCAGTGGTCTATTTACGCACAGACAGAAGTATATATACACACAGACACAATTATATTTACACACAGACATTTCAAACAGAAGTACATGTACTCACAGACATAAGTAAATTTAAAACTTTATTTACACAGAAGTATATATACACACAGACACAATTATATTTACACACAGACATTATACAATTCACATAAACACTACACAAATACAGTCAATTGTCTGTGAAGAACAAACACATATATATTTACTTTAAAGCAAATGAAATCAAAACGAACTCATACCAAGCTCAGGGACGTCGTCCATGGCGGCCGCCGCCGAGTCGCCATCAACTTACGCCGCCACCGGAATTTGTCCTTCAACTCGAGAACCACCGATCGTTTGATCCCAATCGGCCCAAAAGTCGTCCACGGTAGTATCAATGATGGTTTCGTTCACAATACCACCAAAATCCATTGGTTTGAAGAGAAGAACAAAGACAGCGGGTGTTTTGAAGGCTCTGTTTTGCGGTTGGGGTGCTGTTGCGGGAAGAAGAAAGAAAGCAAGAAGCGGGTGTTTTGAAGGCTCTGTTTTGCGGTTGGGGTGCTGTTGCGGGAAGAAGAAAGAAAGCAAGAAGCGGGAAGGGAGGAGAGAGGGTGGGGTTGTTTTGAAGGCTCTGTTTTGCACGTGTGGTAGGAGAGGGGGTAAAAAATGGTAATTTTTAGGCTATTTATAGTGTGTATGTGTGTGTATGATAAGTGTGTATCCAAAGCAAAATTGTTTTGGAAAAGGGGTAAAAGGAATGATAAAAATTGAGGTATTTATATAGGGTAGGGAATGGGGCAAAGTTGAGGTACTGAGTACCTTAAAAGCACGTTAAGTGGTGACTGGTGAGTTGTCTGCATCTCATCCATGTCATATTCATGTCAAGGCTGCAATTGCGGTGCCTGCATTTTGAAGGAAGGAAATGGACCTAGTCAAAAAATACTTGGAGAAAGGAGACGGCGAGTATGCCTCCGTAGTAGATGACCTGCCCCAACGATTCTTCGAACCCTTCATCTCCTATGGCATCAAGGTCGACATGGTCGAGCGAGGCCGCCTTGTCTGCACTCTCAAAGTCCCCCCTCGCCTAGTGGTTCACTTCTATGCTCAACTTCATGGTGTTTTTGTCTTAATTGCACCCCCATTTATGCCGTTTTCGATTTAGTTAGTTTATTTAGTTGTTCGAATTTGTGCGGAGAACAGAACATGGGCAACTTCTTGCACGGCGGAGCCACGGCGGCGCTGGTAGATATTGTGGGATCGGCAGTTATTCACACCGTTGGTGCACCGTCCACTGGGGTATCAGTTGAGATCAGTATTTCCTACTTGGATGCTGCTTTTCTCCATGTAAGTTCTCTTGTCCATCAATGCTTTAATGTGTACTGTAAATCTGTAATTAGGGTATGTTAACTTAAATAATAATTCGTGAGTCTCTTTTAGAAAATCTACATGTCTGACTTATAGTAAACTTGTTACTCACCAAGCAGTTAGTGCTGTAAAATATAGACCTTTCTTGAGAATACACGCTGATTGTTAAGCTGAATGGTAGCACTCTCTAGTCTCTACTTTTGTCCTCCAGTTAGGTCAATGACTTTCAGGTCCCAAAAGGAATGATGTACTTTGCTTAGAAACAAATTCAAATACAACAACATTTCCCCAGTGTGCAAAGACTTCCCACCTACGATGGGGGGCAAGGGGTAGGATACACGCGGCCTTACCCTTGTATTAAAGCACAGAGAGGCTGTTTTCGGATGACCGTGATGAAAATCATGTTGAAAATTGCACGGACTAACCGTTGTTTCATAATAAAGAAGCGCAAACAATTTAGTGAGTCATTTTGCTTTATTCCATCATATTCTCTAGCCAAAAAATTGTGAGTCTTTGGCTTCATTGGAAATGATGGAAAGGTCCTATTTAAAGAATAAAAGAATAAAACATCATGAGCTATGCTCATGAGTCCTATTTTGGGAAGGAAATGAGTTTACACCTATTTGAGAAACTTTGCTAGCTTTTACTCCTGTTTAGATAACTTTCTCTAAAAACATCACATCCATGTTTCCCACAACTTCCAAGTCTTATATCAACCAAACCTATTTTATTGTTTTTGTTTTCAAAAGCTCAAAACAAGAACACTATGTAATAGGACCGTAACTTGCTTTCCTTGTTTCATTGAACTTTCTTTTTGTGTGAAGAATAATTATCTTTGGAGTAACAATTTTGTTATACGAGTTATTGGAGAACCAATCGTACATTTCTCATCTGAGGGAGAGAACTTGATTTATTCCTCTTAATCATCATTGCTCATCAATCACCTCTTCCATCCTGCCATCATGGCTTAATGGCTGAACAATTAACTTATTGTTCCAATTAAGTCACAACTCACAAGTAAACACTCCTTACCGTCTATTGTTTATATGCCCCCTTATGGTGAGGCCGTGAGGTTAAGTATGGCTGGGCAGCCTTGGTTTGTTGAGATAGTGGTTTACTGGATTGGATTATCTAAAATAGTTTTTTATATGTTTAATAAATTAGTTAAAAAGAATTAAACGTAAGTGTATAGGTGTCAGCTATCTTAATTTTAGTCATTTTAACTTATAAAAGCTAACCTCAGCATTACTAAAAACATCACTCTATTGACTTTTGATGGTCACACAGTTGAACGAGTTACCGCTTAGTAAACAAATCCCGGTTGACCTGGCTGATAAGCTAATAAAGAGTTCTACCAAATGGTATTGTAGTGCTTCTAGGGACACAAATTCCTTTGATGCTGGTCTTATAATGTGTGCCAAATTACTTCTTTTTTCTTTAATGAAGTTATAGTGGTTACTTGTTAAAGATTTAGTTGTTCTAATGAGAAGAACGAAAGAAACCTCCACAGACTTTCCGAACCATACAGTGTTACCACAGGGCACATGTACTAGTATTTACTGCCATATGTATGTTTAACCTCATTGCGGACTTCTGTGTGTGAATTTTTTTATAGCTATTCATGTGCGCCATTATGAGTTTTCAACCTTTGCTTAGTAATTAATACTCTCTCCGTTCCAAAAAATGGCCTTATTAAGAAAGTAGTTGACAAGTAAAAAGAGAGGTGGAGATTTAAATAGAAATATGTGAAATAATGAAAACCACATATTTCTTTCGTGAAAACAAAACATGACATCCAATTTGAATTTTGAAACAGTCCAAAAAGTAAAACACATTTTATTTCGGGGCGGAGGGAGTATTTACTAAAAGTCATAACTGAGAAGATGATGGATGGCACTACCATTGAATCAGGAGGAGGTTGAGATAGAGGCAAAGGCACTTCGTGTGGGGAAGACAATAGCTTTTGTCAGTGTGGAGTTGAGGAAGAAAAAAACAGAAAAGATAGTTGCTCAGGGGCGTCATACTAAATACCTGGCTTTTCCCAGTAAGCTTTGAAACTCCCTTTCTTCGTTCGTGAGTCAAGGAAGAAGGCCATGGAGATCATTGATCATGACCATTATCCACGGTTTAAGTTTGGTCACAATAACAGCGCATAATGTAATACAGTCCAAACTTTATACTTAGAGCACATAAATTTACATTAAACCCTGTCTTGCCAAATAACAACCAATTATCTTGATAAATTACAACTTACGGAGTAATCAAAATGGAAACTTGTTTGTTTGGTGTTCAGTTTTCCTTTGCATTAATTAATAGTTGTATATAGTACTCATGCCAAAGCCTCACGACATTCATATATATTCTTCTCTTAGATGTAATTCAGGGAATTTCTTTATCATGGATATGGTTAGTACATATTTAACAAATGTTCTATCTGGTAGCAAGGAATGCTTTCATGTAAAACATTTTCCTAGAAATGTTCTATCTGATAGCGCGCTATAGCGGTTTAGCGGAGCGGCAGACATGGAAGGCGCTACCAGGAGGGCTGTAGCGTGGTGTTTGGGTGTAGCGGCTATAGCGCCTGCTATAGCAGTGGTGCGGAGAAGGTTGTGGCGGCCGCTATAGCGGCGAGTTTTGTGGTAAACGGGTACTGCGCATTCTGCGAGGGTTTTTGGCGTTAAATTTTTTAGCGCAGAGGTAGAAGGGTTAAACTTGACTTTGAAAACAAAATATTAACCCACTTAAAACCCTTGCACGTACGTAAAAGCACAAAACGGTTCCAGCTTTTGAAAATACTCCGTTGATGCTCTACGATGAGTTCTTCTCCAAGAAAGCTTTGTTTCTGCTTTGCGATTGATTCTTCTCCAACACATGCTGCCCTTCTCTTCTTTCATTCTTCTCAGTAGTATCTTTGCAACATCTTCTTCTCCAACCTTTGCTGCAGACCTGCAGTGAGTCTTCTTTTCTTCTTCTCTTATGGAGGCTAGTCAGTCTACTGCCATGTTTAAGCCCACATGAGAACACCTTGACCCAGCTTGGAAGTGGAACAGTTTGACTGTTAATATATCAAGGCTTAAACTCTTAAACTAATACCTTATTTTTTATTCAATGTTTTGACTTAAGATGTTTTAATCATTAATAGCATCTTTTGTTTTGCTCATGGAACTAAAGAGTATTTCTAAGTTATTCAGAATTTATGAATGTTAAGATGTTTGCCACCTTCATTGACATATATCATACTTTTTGAATTCAATATGTGTATGCAGTGTATTATTATTATTATATATGCTTCTAGTAGTTACTTATTTTGACATATATCATACTTTTTGAATTCAATATGTGTATGTAATGTATTATTATTATTATTATTATTATTATTATTATTATTATTATTATTATTATACTTGAATTTATTGATTTGAATGAAATTGCATCAGAGAAACTACTCTCAGCAAGTCTTTATTTATAAGGCAAATAATTACAAGGAAAAAATCATATGCACATCAATCAGTAATTAATTCCTGATTTGATACAATCTGTACAATAAATACTAAAATCAAGAAGGAAATCATATCAAATCTCAACACTCCCCCTCAAGCTGGTGGGTAGATATCATATGCATCAAACTTGTCACAAATATATCTTATCCTCGGACCTCGAAGTGACTTAGTGAGAAAATCAACTAACTGATCATTTGAATTGACAAAGGATGTGAAGATTTCTCCAGAAATGACTTTTTCACGACTAAAATGGCAATCGATTTCTATATGTTTTGTTCGTTCATGAAAGATAGGGTTAGAAGCGATGTATAAAGCTGCTTGATTATCACAGATCAGTTTCATAGGCTTCAGTTTGCAAAACTTTAACTCAGACAATAACTGTTTCAGCCATATAAGTTCGCAAGTAGTGAGAGCCATGGCTCGATACTCTGCTTCGGCACTTGATATAGCGACAACGCTCTGTTTCTTGCTCTTCCAAGAGATTAGGTTTCCACCAATGAGAACACAGTACCCTGAAGTTGATCTCCTGTCATTTGGACAACCGGCCCAATCCGCATCTGAATATGCGGTAATATTGTCACAACCCCGGTTCGCATAAACCAGTCCTCTTCCAGGTAAACCTTTGATGTATCTTAGGATTCGAACAACTGCATCCCAATGACTATGACATGGCTTATTGAGGAACTGACTAACCACGCTCACGACAAAGGAGATGTCTGGTCGGGTCATAGTGAGATAATTTAACTTCCCCACAAGTCGTCGATATCTTTCAGGATTGGAGATAGGCTCTTCTTGATCTGGCAAAAGTCGAACATTTGGATCAATTGGAGTATCGATCGGCTTACAACCTGTCATCCCGGTTTCCTTCAAAATATCAAGAGCATATTTTCTTTGGGATATGGCAATGCCAGTTTTGGATTGAGCTACCTCAATTCCAAGAAAGTAACGAAGTCGTCCCAAATCTTTTGTTTGAAATTGCTGGGACAAGTATAGTTTAAGATTCTGTATGCCATCATGATCATCCCCTGTAATTACAATATCATCAACATAAACAACAAGGTAAGTAGATTGATTAGATAAAGATCTTTTATAAAACACGGTGTGGTCTGCTTTGCATTGAATCATCCCAAACTGTTTGAGAGCCGTATTGAATCTGCCAAACCACGCTTGTGGAGGCTGTTTAAGACCATACAAGGCCTTATGCAACCGACACACATATCTACACTCCCCTTGAGCAACAAACTCAGGTGGTTGCTCCATGTAAACTTCTTCTTTTAAATTACCGTGAAGAAATGCATTTTTTATGTCCAACTGATGTAAGGGCCAGCTGCGCATAGCTGCCATAGATAAGAACAAACGTACAGAAGCCATCTTTGCAACCGGAGAAAAGTGTCACCATAATCCAAGCCAAACACTTGAGTAAACCATTTAGCAACCAAACACGTTTTCAGCCGGTCAACTTGTCCATCAGGACCAACTTTGATGGTAAACACCCATCGGCAACCAACAGTAGATTTACCGTGGGGCAGGGGAACAAGAGACCAAGTACGATTAATTTCAAGCGAAGCCATCTCATCAAGCATAGCTTGGCACCATCCTGGGTGGGCAAGAGCTTCTTGGACAGTTTTAGGAATGGAAACAGAAGAGATGGAAGACACAAAAGCATAATGGGAAGGAGATAGACGATGATAACTTAGACAACTGTAAATAGGATGCGGGTTCCGAGTGGAACGTATACCTTTTCCGGTTGCAATTGGAAGATCAGGTTGAGCAGGTGTCTCAGGTTGGTCCGGAGTAGGTAAAGGAGCTGGAGCTGGAGGTGAATCGGCAGGGTCAGTATTAGGGACATCCTCATTAGGTGCAGATTGCGGTCGACGCTGATAAGTAATGAGTGGTTTGGCAGAGGACAATGGAGGACTAAGAGGTGACAATGGAGTAAGATGAGGAATGTGTAAGACTTGAGAGACAGATTCAACTTTCACTTGTGAAGTGAAATACGGTTGATCCTCAAAGAAACTGACATCTGCAGAAGTATAGAAACGATGAGTAGAAGGTGAATAACAACGGTACCCTTTTTGGACTCTAGAGTAGCCAAGGAATATGCACTTGATTGCTCGTGGAGATAATTTGTCAAGACCAGGGGACTGATCCTGTACGAAACAAGTACACCAAAGACTTTGGGAGGAACAAGGAAAATGGGGTCCTTTGGGAACAAGATAGAGTGTGGTACTTTGTTATCCAATGTAGAAGATGGCATTCGATTGATTAAATGGACAGCTGTGAGAACAGCATCTCCCCAGAATTTTAGTGGGGCATTGGCATGAACCAGTAGTGTGCGTGTTGTTTCAATGATATGACGATGTTTTCTTTCGGCAATCCCATTTTGTTGAGGCGTGTGGGGACATGTGGATTGATGAATTATCCCTTGAGTAGCCATATATTCATTGAAATTTGTTGAGAAATATTCCTTGGCATTATCACTACGTAGAACACGAATGGTATTATCAAACTGATTTTTTATTTCATTGCAGAAACTTTTGAAAATGCCTAATAACTCTGAACGTTCTTTCATTAAATAAAGCCACATACATCTTGAAAAATCATCAACAAAGATAACAAAGTACCGAAATCCTAAAACTGAACTGACACGACTTGGACCCTAAACATCTGAGTGAACAAGATAAAAGGGAGATTCTGCATGACTGACTTTTTGGGAAAGTGGTTCTAACATGTTTACCAATTTGACATGACTCACAGGCTAAGGACTGTAAATTGGAAACTTGAGGTACCATTCTTCTCAGTTTATTGAGACTAGGATGACCTAAACGTTGGTGAAGCAAAGAAGGAGACTCCATAGCAGTGCAAGCAACTGAAGAGGAAGTCTGAAAGTAGTATAGACCTTGAGATTTAAATCCTGCTCCAATCATCTGTCCCGTACTCCGGTCCTGTATAGAAAAAGAGTCATCAATAAAGGTGACAACACAAGTATGACGACGTGTAAGTTGACTGACAGAAACCAAGTTGAAAGGACAACCAGGGATAAGAAGAACAGAATTAAGAGATAAAGAAGGATGAAGTGTGGCCTGTCCAACGCCAATGGCTTTAACTTTTGAACCATCAGCAAGGGTGACATGGTGCGCTGATTTAGGTTGAGATAACTTTGAGAAAAGAGAAGGACTACCGGCAATGTGATCAGAGGCACCAGAATCTATGATCCAAGATTTGGCGGGTCCTGATTGAGAAAGATAAGCTGTAGAGTTACCGGTAAAGTTGATTGCTGCTGAGGAATGCTGAGCTGCCTTAAGGTGTAGATACTCTTTATATTCATCATCTGATAGAACATTCTGGGCACTTACAGGAGACATGACGTATACTGACTTGGGAACAATCTGGAATGACTAGGACTTCTATTCCTAATGTCGGCAGACCAGTCTCGATGAAGGTTGGCTGTAGGGACGACTAGGGAAAGTGAGGACCAAGCTCTGCTACCAACTTGAATTTACTGATTTGAATGAAATTGCTTCAGAGAAACTACTCTCGACAAGTCTTTATTTATAAGGCAAATAATTACAAGGAAAAAATCATATGCACATCAATCAGTAATTAATTCCTGATTTGATACAATTTGTACAATAAATACTAAAATCAGGAAGGAAATCATATCAAATCTCAACAATTATTATTATTATTATTATTATTATTATTATTATTATTATTATTATTATTATTATTATTATTATACGGAGTATATGCTTCTAGTAGTTACTTATTTATTATATTTGAAAGTAGCCTAAATAGCGGTCATCCCGCTATCCGCTATACCGTTATAGCGTTTTTAGGGGTGGTCGCTCCGCTCCGCTAACTGGGATTGACAACACTGCATGTATGATGTATATTTGAAATTCTCGCAACAAAATACATCATGTTTAGTCATTTCAAAATTCTAATTTTAGTACAAGTACAACTCTTCCAAGCCACATGATTCTACCCGTTTTGTAAATTTCAAAATAGGATTGTTATGTTTTTATTCTCAAAAGTATGAGTAATTTCTTTCATATTTTGGCATACTGAGATTTTAAATATGACAATATTTTTCAAGCTTGACAATAATTAATTTTATTTAGATTAATTTTATTTAGAGAATAAAAATATGACAATCTTGTTTTTGAATTCTCTATTTTAGAATTCAAAAATGTTTTTACTCCTATATAGAGAATTTATCCTTGATGGAATGAGTTTTTTCTCCCATCCTAATTTATGTTTTTTCATCCACCCAGAAAACTTCCATATAGAAAATTTTAATGTGATTCGGATAATTGATCTATGAAACTTTTCCACAGTTCTTTTTATCACATCATTTAAAGATTTCTTTGATTATTTTGATTATTGTTTGGATATTTATTTAGGAGTATTAGTCTTTTATAAAAAACAAAATGATCTGTACAAATAAAATTGGTCAGTTAAAAGGAGTAAAAAGGAAAGGATTAATTGATTATGGAAGGACATGAAGCAAGAAGCATTATATCTGCATAAATCTACAAGAACATTTTGATTTTTTGTTGGTTTAACGGCACTCTTTTCATATCGTGTTTGTATGGTGGATCTGATAAATTATGTTCCTTAAAACTTTAATAACTTTCCTTTTATATCGTTCCACTAACTTTGTCATTTTCCTTTTAATATTGTTTCAATTAATTCTCTCTTCTCTACACAAACCTCAATCACACAGTTTTTATTTTATTAATCTTTGTGTCAGGTCAAACTTAATCAAGTTTTAAGAGACAAAGGGAGTACTCCATATAAACTTATTACTTTTGTTTAATTTAATAGACGTTTTTAGACAAGTTCTTTTTAGGCTGGATTTCTTGTGGGACGCCAGGAACATAGTGTTCAGCGCACGAAATAGAAGAAAACAAGCACTTCCAACTTCCAAGAACAGTTTCCAAAGAGGACGTAATTTTCCACAAAGATTCAAAGAACCTGGAAAACTAATTTATTTTCGAAAAAATGGTTCCACTGACTTCACACGGGAGAATCCATGAAATATTTTCCGCTATGGGTCATCTGAAAACAGTCTATGCTTTAGTACATGGGTAAGACTGTGTGCATCCGACCACCTCTTATCCCACCATAGGTGGGAACCGTTGCGGCACTGGACTGATGATGATGATGATTGAATGAATGAAAATATATTCTTAGAAAGTTACAAAGCCTAAATTGTCTTTCTGCTAAAAAGATATTGCATTCAAAGGTTTAGGTAGGAAAGAAAAAGGATCAGCCAATTTGTTTTAATTAGTATTAAGGTTTCAACTTTCAAGGGTTTTCCTTACAGTCTACAAATCCTAGCGCGTCTCCCAAATTTAAAGTATTTTTCATAGTTTTCCTTCCAAAGCCTCCATGGCCTCCATTGCCTTTCTTCATCATTGCTGCAAATTCTCCATAGTCGATTTGTCCATCCTGCAATTGGAGAGCTTAAGGTTACTCCTTACTAAACATTTCTCTCTTAACCAGATGGTCAATACTCAATAGAATGAAAAGTTTTGAATAGCAAATTCAAGCCATTTTGGATCATTAACTATGTTTGGCAGTTATTTTGTTAAGAATATATGGCTTCTGCATGCAAATGTAGTGCTTTATTTTAGGTTCTTGAGAAAGTAATTTTTTGCTCATTCATCCTTAATTTACAATTTTTCCTTTTACTCCCTATCCACTGACCATTGTTCGAAAAACTGACATGGCTCACAAATTTTCCTCTACCCATCCTCTGTTAAAAAATGACATGGCTCACAAAACTCCAATCTGGCCCTTCTACATCAACTTACTCTAAGGGATTTAGGGTTAAGCGAAATATCACCATTGAAATTTCAATTTACGCCTCTGTTATCTGAAAATAAAATGTTGAGACTTTTAATAAAAAAACATATAGAAGTCAGAGACTAGAGCCTTGTGACACATCAGTTTTTGTACACAAAGGTTGATGTGGAGGGGCTAGAAAGGTAACTGCATAAATTGAAAGTCATTTCATTTTCATTTACCCAGTGCCGCAAAGGCTCCCACCTACGGTGGGGTAAGGGGGGGTCGGATGTACGCAGTCTTACCCCTGTACTAAAGCACAGAGAGACTGTTTCCAGATGACCCATAGTGAAAATCGCGTCCAAAATTGCATGGACTGACTGCTGCTCCATAACAAAGAAGCGCATACAGTTTAGTGAGCCATTTTGCTTTATTCCATCATAATCTCAAGCCAAAAAATAATGAATCTTTGACTCCATTGCAAATGATGAAAAAACATAAATTGAAAGAGTGAATAACAAAAAACACAGGGTCTAAAAAAGCTCTATTGGCAAATTGGCAAGGACGATAAAACACATTTAAACCCTGCATAACCTTGCATGTAAAGTAGAAACAGAAGAGAAGAAAGCTTACATTATCTTGATCAATTTCTTTGATCATATCATCAAGATTAAGCTCGCTTAGACCAAATTCTCTACAGGCTACTTGAAGCTCATCAATGGTTATGTACCCACTTCCATCTTTGTCAAAGAAACAGAAGGCAGATACAAGATTTTCCTCCCTTTCCAACTTGTTCAAGTGCACAGTAGCAGCAAGGAACTCGCCATAGTCTATTGCCCCACTGTTGTCAATGTCTGCCTGTCGATTAAAATCCAAGTAGACCTTGTTTCATTGGCATAAACACAAAAGACTAGCGAAGCAAGAAATTACGGAATTGCAGAAAGAATGATACATACAGCATCCATTAAGTCCTTGATCTCAGACTCTACAAGTTCTGATCCAACTCGTCTCAAACCTTCTTTGAGCTCTTCAAAGGTTATAGTTCCACTGTTGTCTGTATCTATCATTTTGAAGAGCTCCTTGAGACCGCCAATTTCTTCTTCTGATAGCCTCTCAGCAATTACCTAAGTCAAATTAAAATAAGACCATAATCTTAAGATACACCGGTGGAAAACAATGTATGTGATGATTTACTTAATATGAGACACTAAATCTTTGTAGTCTTTCAAATCGGCTAAATATGAGAGACTAAATCTTTTTAGGGCTGTTTTGGTTCAAAGATTTCAGAGGGAAGGGGAGGGGAGGATTTATTTATATTTTCTTAATTTATGTCAATATGTTGGTTGCAAAATAGTAGTCACTATATGATTATTTAGTTCTTGCAATTTCCGACGCGATTTTCATCACGGGTCATCCGGAAACTGACTTCATGTGCTTTAGTACAGGTGTAAGACTGTGTACATCCGACACCCCCTTACCCCACCGTAGGTGGGAGCCTTTGCGACACTGATTTTTTTTAAAGTATCACCATCTGAAATCCCCCAACCAAGCAATCATTTAAAGTTATTTTTGGTCTAAACTCAATATTACTATGGTATATCCTAAATCCTAATCCACTCCACCTGTAGCCTTAATGTGAGTACCTATAAACAACTCACAATCTAGACAGATGTGCTTGCCCATGACTCCATGAGGGGTGAAGGGGTTGAAGAATGTCCTACCTCAGTTAAATATGAAAGAATGAACCCTTAATATGGGTTGGATAGTTCTTCCCTCTTAAAAACTCTTCCAAAGTTGAGGTCCCTAACCTTATTCTTATACTCCCTCCATTTCCAAAAGAAAGTCACGGTTTGACTTCACGATTATTAAGGAAATAAATTGACTTTACTGTAGAAAACAGTGTTTGGCACTGTTTGGACACTGTTTGGCACTGTTTGGATGTAGATTTCTTTGCCAAATAAGGAAATAAGGGAAGTGTGACTTTGTTTTTGAAACATCTCAAAAAGGAAAGTGTGAGTTTCTTTTAGAAACGGAGGGAGTACTTAATACAAAGATCTATTTTTACATTCAACTGGAACAACTTCAGTTTAACCTATACAAGAAAACTAGGCTCTCTTTACAAATTGTAGAAGGATGAAACAGTTAATAAAACAGTTACCATTATTGAGCTGTGGGGCAGAATATAACTCAGAAATATTGAAATGCTACCATATTAATCTTAGGTGCATAAAAAAATCTTACTCGAAAGCCATTTTATTAAGTTCATTCATTTTACACTCGACCAGAAGAACCTCAGTCTTAACCAATGCAAGAACCGAAGAAAACTAGGCTCTCTATACAAATTGTAAAATGATGAAACAGTTGATAGGTATCAATATTGAGCTGGGGTGGCAAAATATAACTCAGAAATTCTGAAGACTGCCATAGTAATCTTAGATGCATAAGAAATTCTTACTCGCAAAGCCATTTTCTTAAGTTTATTCATTGCAGAGAATTGTTTAAGACGTGAAAGAACTGCAGAGCCAAGAGGCTTATCAGGTGCCACTTTGTCATCCACAATCCAAGGATGGCCTGCAAAATCAAAGGAAGTGCTCTTATTGTTAGAACTCTGCAATCCGTTAGCATGATATTCTGAACATACTATTATAAGTTAATAGCCAAAGGGAGCTTACACAAAACTTCATGTGCTGTCAATCTGGTGTTGGGATTCCTATCAAGCATTTTACGTATCAAATCTTTGGCACTATCTGAAACGACTGGCCATGGATCTGATTCTAAATCAAGTTTCTCTTGCAATATTTGGCGGAATATCCCCGCATCAGTTTCTGAAATAACAGAAGAAACAATCAATAGTCATGCTAGTCACCCTCACCCCCCCCCCAAAAAAAATAGTTAACCCCTGTTTTAGTCCTCAACTATACATTGTTGCTCGAATCACTCGTCAACTATGCAATTTGGACACAATTTTATTCTAATAGAGGTTTAGTTCTAAATGGAAAGGATAATTTCGTGGATTCGGTAAACCTAGATCATATTTACGACTCAAGTTTGTTCTCAACCATGTAAATTGGACCCAATTTAGTCCTCAGCGGATAGAATGCTCTTCATAATTAGAGAAAAATATGTTAGACTAAATTGAGTCCAAATTGCATAGTCGAAGACTAAATTGTGTCCAAATAAAAAATGCTGAGTCCAGATTGAGTAATAGTATATAGACAAGGGAATAAATTCAAACAAATGTCATGCAGACAATCTCACCAAGATAGAATTTGTCAGATACAATTTCATATTCAATTACCTGCCCAAAAAGGTGGAACACCGCTAAGGAGAATGTACAACATAATCCCGGCACTCCATACATCTGCTTCGGGTCCATAATACTTGCGTAAAACCTCTGGTGCTACATAGTAAGGACTTCCGACCACATCCGAGAATATTTCACCTAGTTAATATAACAGGACAGATGAAAAAAGGCTGCAAGTAATTATTCAAGACATAACAAGTAATAGACGTTGAAAAAGGCATCATTACTAGTTATTGGGAACTTTTCGAGTTTTGAGGTCACGAGACCTTAAAAAGGCGTCACTACTAAGCAAATGGCTATGACCTTAACCATGTTAGCTGAAATGGTTTAGAGGGGAAAAGACCAAACATTCAAACACGCCACCTCAATAAGTTAAATCGACAATAGACATGTGGAATTCAAGTTTTTATTTACTATTTAAACAATTCAATCATGAATCCTAATGTAAATGGTATCCCCCAAAATAAAAAGATGCTGTTATAAACAAATAAAAGAGAGATGAATAAAAGATGGAAGAAAGTGTTAAGCAAGCTATACACACTGAACAATTAAAAAACACAAATTGACATATTTTTTTAGAAGAACATAACTACCATTCATCCAAACTATCCAAATCCAGGTCCTTAAGTACAAAAACAGGAGGATCATGAAGCCAAAACTGACCAACACAAACTCACATATAAGGCATTGGGTTATTCAAGTTTTAATTGAAAGATTTACCTGGTCTGTAGAAAACAGAAAGGCCAAAATCAATGGCCTTGAGAATGGAATCCTCATCTGTACTGAGGCACAAAAAGTTCTCTGGCTTGAGATCTCTATGCATAACCCCTAAAGAATGACAAGCCTCCACAACACCAACAATGGTTCTGAGCAGCTTAGCAGCCTCCTTCTCACTGTAATGCCCCTTTTCCACTATCCTGTCAAATAGCTCCCCTCCACTGCACAGTTCCATCACAATGTGCACATATAGAGCATCTTCATAAGTACCTATTAAACATGAAGAATGAGATTTGTAAATGGTTCAAGAATCCTTGATTGTGGTGCTGCTTGTATTTATAGAATATTAGAATTTAAGAACAAAGGTTAGAAAATTAATAAAATTTAAGAGATTCAACCATTAACCTTACCAAAAGTACTTACATACGGCAAGATTCCTATACAAAAGAGTAAGACTAGTAATCCATGTCAAACTACCAAAATCAATAACTTCGTCTAGGGTCCATTTAGACCCCATAAGATACTTGAGGAAAAAGTACTACAAAAAATATTTAAAGAATTTTCCATCCTAAAGCCAACAGCCCGGAACAGTTCAAAGTTGTGAGATAGCTAAGTAGAAATTAAAGGGAAAGATTTAAAAATTCAAAAAATTATGGATATTTATTAATAATCTTTTTTTTATGTACGTTAACTATATAAAGATGAAGAAATCTGGGTATATGTTAAAAAAATAAAAACAAGGTCGTATTTCATTTTATATCGCAATTTTCAAGTAAAGCAAAACATTAAAGGAACACGTTTGCTCATCATTTTTTTTCATTCCTAAGCTTTTCACAGGATCCAAATATACGCCTAATATACAAACAAGATCACTTGATAAGTTAAATAAATACAACATAAATTTCCATCAATGAATTAATAATGGGTTCATGGGTACCTTTTATCCTCACAACATTAGGGTGCTCGGATAAGTGGTGCATTATCTGAATCTCCCTCCAAACATCCTCATAGTCCTCCTTGCAGAAAAGCTTCTTCTTGGGAATGGACTTGCAGGCGTAGGGCGTGCCTGTTGCCTTTTCCGTGCAGAGATGAGTTGTACCGAACTGCCCCTGCCCCAGCTTCTTCCCTATGGTGTACAGTTTCTGCAGAGGTTCGGTCCGGTGGGGTAGAACCCATTTGGGCTTCGGCTTTGGAGGCTCTCTTGCTTCAGTTCCTGATGAGGTCGAGGACGCCATTAATGGACGAGTCACAGAGAATCTTGTCTTGTTGATAAATTCAAGAAGTCTTTTTTTTACAGAAAAAATCAAGAAGTCTCGAGTATTATATTTTGGGGATTTATTATGGTGAATATACTTGTCTTAGAATAAAGAAAAGACAGGCCTCTCTATCTGACTAGATTTTTGCCTGTATACGAGGACACTGATTATTGGTGGTCTTTGCGAAAAAAAATAAAAATAAAATCGTTTTGCGGATTTTCCCAATGCTTTTTCCCCTGTTTCTTTTTCAGCTCTGATGCTTATTGGATCAGCACAAAGAGTAATCATTTCGGAGTTTTCATTTTAAATAAAAAAGTCAAATAGACCCGCACCAGTTAAAGCGTTGAACTATAGGATTACCATTTTAAAAAGGCAGCAAATATATTTTTATTTTGACTTAGTTCTAACCTTTGCGACTTGTTCTAACTTCCTGAGAGTCCGTTTGACCTTGTATTGTCGATTAATTAAATTTTGTCAATAACATTAATTAAATTTTGTCAATAACGACAGGATGGTGGGGAGGTTAATTACGGTGACTTAGTCAGTAAAGTGGTTGTAGACCTTATACACGTGCGCACCAGAGATCCAACCTTATTTCAGTTTCTGTAACCTCCACACGGTCGCTGCGGGTTTCGAATCTTGGTCACTTGGTCCAATTTTCCCACCACTCGACCAGCTGAGCTACCCGTGCGGATAATTTTGTCAATAACATACTTAGTATGGAGTAGTATTTTTTTATTTCAGGCGAATTGCGTAATAATCAAAATAATTAAGGTTAGAGTTATTTTCATGTATAATTTGTCAAAGTTATTAATAAAAAAATATTTTAAATATTCCTTATAATCTTTGCATAATTCAGCAAGTTCAGTCTATTCAACTAATTTCATCGTTATCAAACGAGCTCTAAATCAAGGTTGACGCATGTTTCCCAATATATAAATCGCCAAATATAAGATTAAACCATACACAAAGTTCAAAAACAAGATTAAGTATGCTTTGTTCGCCAAACATGACTTAGTTAGTCCTATTAAAAGAATAAGTTGATTAACATATGAGTGAATGAGTCCTATTTTGGTAATAAAACAAAGAGTCCTATTTGTGAACTTAAACTTTGTTTTATCCTATTTAGAGAATTTTCTCTTCCAAATATTATTTTAGACAAACTCGATATTATTTTTAGTTTAATACTTCCTTCGTTCTTAAATAAGTGCAACAGTCAACATTTCACACTTGTCGAGACACAACTTTGACCGTTAATATATATAATCCTCCATTAGTAAAGAATTAAAAAAATAGTTTTTAAAAATTGACAATGAGACAAATTTATTAATATATTTTTTAAAAAATATATTAATACATCAATAAATGAAATGTAGTCAAAGTAGAACATGTGAATAGTGTAAAATTTCACATGTTGCACTTATTTAAGAACGGAGGTAGTAGGTGTCAAATAAAATATCATTTTTATATTCAATAATTTTTTGAAATATAAAAGGGCGGCTTTTATAATAATATTGAGAAAGCATACAAGACAAAACACATGTAGGGGTGGGCATATCAGTTTTCGGTTCGGTTTTAATCGGTTTCACTTCGGTTCGATTTGAAACGGGTTAGGAGAATCAGTACCAAACAAAAATCATAATATTTTTCTGTTTGGTTCACTTTGGATTTCTTATTTTTTAACAATATGTGAAGGTTTAATTGAATTTCTTTAGTTTCAATTCGGTTTTGTTCGGGTTTTACCGGTTTCGGTTCGGTTTAACACGGTTGGGAAGAAATACTACCAAACTCAAACCAAATTGTATATGGTCTGGTTTCGGTTCAGTTTAGTTCGGTTTGGTACGGTTCGATTCCTTAAACTATCGAGTTTAGGAATCCGAGACCCTAAATGTCGAGTTCCTGCGAAATGAAAACTTCGAATTTTGATAATCTGAAAACTGTTCTGAATAGCCGTGAAGGTCGAGATTCCTCTTGTATCTGTTACAAGTCAAAATCGTTTCTGCAGCCATATAAAAGCAAAAACTCGAAATTTCATGTAGAGTTCTTCGAAAATGAAAATTTGCAAAAATCGAAAACAAAGATATGTTGTAGAATCGTTTTGAAGAGGTGATTCCAACGGTATAATTTTTACAGATTTTCGTTCACAAACAAGATTACAAGAGCAAAACTCTATATTGAAGAAAAAGAGAAGAAAAGCAGAGCAGTTCTTAGTTAGATAAAAAAAATCGCAGATAGATTCAACATGTTTCACGCTTCGGCTCTGATACCAATTGATAGTCAAAAAACTAAACAATCAAACAACCATAACAGGTAAAGAAGAAGCAAATAGAAAGATATAGATAATCAACGAATCAGGTATACCGTGTAGAACGCCGCTGCTCTCCCTCGAGAGAGAGAGAGAGCAGCGGAAACCTTAATCTCTCTATCTCAACACCTCTATTCTCTAAAGCCTCGAACATTAGGGTTCCCGTAAATTAGCCTCCTTTTATGAGAGAAGTTGGCTAACTTATGGGTTACAAAGAAGCTAACGGGCTGATACACATTTGTGGTCCGTATTACACGTTTAATTAATAACTACACAAATACAAAGATATTTATTTAGATAGGACACCATAAAATATTCCTAACAGAAACATCTCTTCCTGACCATTTCTTCTCTGGCTCTTCAAAGTTTAAAGGAACAGAAGGTGACATGTTTATAAGATAACAAGCTATCAGCACAGCTTCACCCCAGAATGGATTCGGTAGTTTTTCCATACTCAACATGCAACGAACTTTCTCCACAACGGTTCTGCTCATTCTTTCGGCTACACCATTGTGTTGTGGAGTTCGTGGAACCATCTTCTCATGTCTGATTCCATATGTGGCACAATATGCTGAGAATTCCCGGGAAGTGTACTCTCCTCCATTGTCTGAACGTAGACACTTCAACTTCTTCCTTGTTTCTCTTTCTACCATGGCATGAAATGATTTGAAACGATCAAACACTTGATCCTTACTCTTTAGACAGTAAGCCCATACCTTTCGTGATGCATCATCAATGAATGTCACGAAATATCTGCTTCTTCCAAGTGACTCCTCTTCAATGGGTCCACATACATCTGAGTGGACAAGACTGAGTAACTGTGAATGGCTCTTCCTGGTAGAACTGGAGGAAACTCTATGTTGTTTCCCAAATAGACAGTGCTCGCATGGATCTAGGGCAACACCTTTGCCTATGAAAATAGCTTCCTTCTTTGCAAGAGTTGTCAATCCCTTCACGCTTAAGTGGCCTAACCTCCGGTGCCACAAGTTTGGTGATGTCTCTTCTTCAACATCATTGAGACTTGGATGACACAACTTTCCATGAGTTTTATAAAGAGTACCACAAATATGGCCTCTTGCAACAATCAAGGAACCTTTAGATAGCTTCCGCGTACCTTCTTTGAATCGATTAAGATATCCTTGCTGATCCAAAGTTGTACCGGAGATAAGATTCAATCTAAGATCCGGAACGTGTCGAACATCTTTCAACACAAGTGCGCATCCGACATTGATTGTTATGTGCACATCACCAATGCCAACAATCTTCGAGAAACTGGTGTTTCCCATCTTCACAACTCCAAAGTCTCCGGACTTATAAGTTGTGAATAAATTCTGGTGTGGAGTGGCGTGAAATGATGCGGCTGTATCAACCACCCACTCTGTAGCATCGCCCCCAAGCATATTTACTTTTAGTAAATTATGTAATAAACCTTGAAGGATGATTTATGAATTTGCGTGGTTGTAAATTTTTATTATTTCTTTTACGTGAATAGTAAATTGCATGTGGGGCCCACGCCCGTACCGGGGGTCGCCCGATAATTCCCGAACCCCATATTTATATTCATCTTGGTCTAGATGACATCTATATGGTGATGGATATCCTATTTGGGCCATAAGAAAGGCATGGAGTTGCCCGGTCGGTCAAACGGGGCCCAATTACCGGTATCGGTAATTGAGCGGATAACAGCCCGGAATGAGTTTCGGAGGCTCCAAAATTAATGTTGGGGAATGTACATCTATTCTAAAGGCCCATAATTATTGGGAACACGTGATATATTTTATTTGGTCCGATAAAATAAAATATGATTAAAACGGGCCAAGAAATACAACTTTCGGGGCCGATTGTACACACCGGGACGTAATGGGATGACCTCCCACATAAGTGGGGGCCACCCCACGTTTTTATGGGTGCTGATTGATCAAATAATGGGGGAGGGGAGCAGCAAGACGTGCTGGTACGCACAAGGGGGAGGGAGGAAGTCTCCTTGAGACAAAAACTTATGCCAAGGGTCCTATCTCACACAAATCAATTGTGTTGATTGAGAAGGCACCCTCTCTCCACCCCTACACTCATATGACCGACACAAGAGGTGAGGACCTCCAGGAAACCAAATTCCCAAAGCCTCATTGAGGAAGAAGAAGCTAGAGAATCCAAGGAGAAGAGCTAGGCTTGAGGTAAGAACACCAAATAGCTCTTTAACTAGTTTTATTGTGCATGATTTTTAAGAAATCATATGATGGATTAAATCATGAGTTCTACACGTTTAAAAGTGTAGAATATTGATATAAAGTGGTGGTAATTAACTTAGGGGGGTTGGCCAATCGATAGGAGTCGAAACCGCCGGAAACCGCCACTTCAAAGGAGCTAGTCGTAGTTGCAGACCACGAAAGCCGCCCGGCTTTCGTGAAAGCCGCCCGGCTTTCGTGAAAGCCGCCCGGCTTTTGCCCAGCAGGTCAGTTTTACACCTCCAATCGGCCTAGAACGGGGATTGATCGAGGGGCTTGGCAAAGGCGACTATTTCAGCACTTCATAAGGTGAGGATGGCTGACTATATTGCTTATAATTAGTGAGTTAATTTCATAAGAATGCCTAAAGTAATTAGATGAGATTTTCATGGATTATTAATAACTAATAATGCCTAAATGAAAATAATATGGATATGAGTAAGTGAAGCATGATATACAAATTTAGAATAATTGTGTATGATTATGTGAAATGAATGGAACGGCATGTTAATGGAATTACTATGATGACATTGTGATAAAATATACTTTACTTCATGTATGAAATTCATGAATGGATTAAAGTGATATTTTTGATATTGAGATCAAACTATACTTGGGTTGAGAAATTTATTGAAATGAAATGCCAAATGGAAAATAGGAACTTGGCATGTTCTAAGATTATACAATTAGTGTCAAAATACTAGTTGGGGAATTAATATAAATAAATGGTGAAACAAATCCTAAGAGGTAGGATTGTGAATAGATATGTCTTAAGTAGTGTAACACCCCACCCGGTTCGACCCCGCCGACCCGAGCGGTTTGTCACATAGCAGAAAACCGAAACAGATTTATTAAAATACTTATTAAGTCAGATCGTATCTAAACATTTTTTTACAAGCATAATTTATTTATTAAATAATTCACAACTAACCCAAAATGAACATGAGTTTATTAAACAGACATAACGCCAATATCACAAAATTCATATAACTGTAGCGGAAGGTTTTTACAAAATATCAAAATGTAAATTTTAAGTTTATTTCAGAATCCCACAAAACACACCATATGCATATGAGCCCTATGCCTCCTTCCATCCCGATGCTTCAAGTTGATTCTGCGCTTGACCTACGGGTAGGGAAAAAAAAAACAACTACCCGCTCAGCAATGTGCTGAGTGGTACGGTGATAACACATATAACGTATCAAAGCATATATCATAATTATCACGTGATTGTTAGAACATAACATCATACCTGAGTGAGCTGGATAACTTTCAAGTATTTCAGAATATTCATAGACAGAGCAAAATAAGTTCGGATATCTGATTCTCACATAATTTATGTTTTTAGAATGTATCATTAAGCAGACAGATTCATTTACTTAGCCTTAAACTCAAGAAACTGGACCTAGACAGAGGAATACTAACGGTAAGGAATACAGTCACAAGGTTTGTACCCACATTACCCAGGAAGGATATGGAAACGTAATCGCCGGAGCTACACGTACCAATCCCTAACAGAAGCTAGCTGAACAGAAAAGGACGAGATCACCGAAGAGACTCGATCCTTAACAGGAGAGTAATAGTGTTCTAAAAAGATTTCAGGAGTGTACAGAGTACACTAAACAGAAGAACACTTATTCCTCTAAAACGGAATTTCAGGAGTGTACGTAGTACACTAAACAGAACAGAAGTATCCATGTCAGAGTACCAGACCAAGAATAAGGCTTTTCAGAAATATATAAACTTTGATTCTTTTTATCATTATTTCTTACGTAAAGTCATTTAATAAATCAAAACTTAATTCTCCTAAAATCAAGTAGGAATATTATGTTGCCTAATCTAACTAAGTGATGACGTGTAAGTCTTAAAAGCTAAGTGACCATAGTACTTACATAAATATTTCATACTAAGTAGTTTATTTAATTTATTTTCTTTTTTTTAAACTAACTTAAATATAATGAATAACACATAGATAAATAAACATAAATAATACATACTGAACATGTAGATAACCATATTCGTATATATACATGTATCGGCCGGTGTGGATTTTGTTAGAAGTTCATTTTTTTATAACATGGAGAACATGCACTACGTATCATATATATATATATATATATATATATATATATATATATATATATATATATATATATATATATATATATATATATATATATATATATATAATATTGATCAATCAATTAATACATATTTGTTAATTGGAAGCATATATTTTATACTTACTTTAAGCATTAGATAGTGCATGCATGTTATTAGTATAATATATATAAACACTTACGTATATATTTCAAATATATATGTATGTATATCTGTAATATATATCATGCATATTAGGTTGACTTTTTAATAGTTTTAAATTAATGATTAGGTTAGTATGAATACGTATATGAAATAAATCAAAATAATGCATGGAGGCAGGTTATACAATTACAAGTATTATACTTCTGGGCATTTTATTTTCTTCCATTTGAATTTGTCTTTGTCAATTTTCGTAAGTTTTGTATATACCAACAATATATAAATACTGTTACAAAATATAATGGTTTAAATATATTTTCATTCAGTCAAAATTTCTACAGAATATATATTGAGAATACACATAAAAAAAATAATTCTAAGGTTATAAGATGTCCATCATCCCCATAACATAACAGGAAACGGGGACGGAAATTAACACGAGAATATTAACATGCCCATTAAAATAAATTGAGCGGAAACGTACTAACCTTAACGGTACTATATTGATTCAAAATTCTTTTTCCAGCTTGTTCTTTCCTTAGTTGGTGAAATCCTTTCCAAGTAATCTATCTTAAACTACTAAAGTGTTGGCCGAAGTGTGACTTGTTAGAACCAAGAGTAATTTGGGTCATATATATAGTACTTGGCTGCCATTGTAATTGAAATCTCTAGGAGAATGGTCTTAGCATTCTTTTTCTACGTGTAATTTATATGAAGCTCCACTTCATAGCTTTATGTTGAGTAATCATTGATCATAAAATTCTAAGCTTCCAGCTAACCCAAATCTCCTACACGTATGAACATACCAACATGTGTGTTGTTTATTTAATTTAGTTCCAACACATAAATCTAGCCGACTCATCATTTTTCAAATATTCATGATAAGTTAATGCATACAAACTTATCCATTAAAACATATATATGTCTTAGATTTTACTTAAAGGTAAAAAGTAAATTTTCAAGTTAATTTAATTTCCTTCCCACATTACTTTGTTTTGAAATTTACAATAATTGCATCGAATTTTAGCTTTAATATTATGTGAGATAAACGATTATTTTTTTTTGATAATATTTGAGATTATATTCCTACGTAATTTAACAACTAGACTGGATTTTGGGGCGTTACATTTCTCTCCCCCTTAAAAGAATTTCGTCCTCGAAATTACCTTAGTCAATGTTATGGAATAGCTGTGGATACTGAGTCAACATAGCTTCCTCTGTTTCCCATGTTGCTTCTTCCGTGGTGTGATTTCTCCAGAGAACCTTGACCAAAGGAACCGTTTTGTTTCTTAACACTTTTACTTCTCTAGCAAGTATCTGTACTGGTTCTTCTTCATATGTCAAATCTTTATCAATCTCCACGGTCCCGGGTGTTAGTACATGTGAAGGATCTGATCTATATCTTCTTAACATAGATACATGAAATGCATCATGTATTTGACTTAGTTCGGGTGGTAATGCTAGTCGATAGGCTACAGGACCAATACGTTCAGTTATTTCATAAGGTCCAATAAACCTCGGACTTAACTTACCCTTTTTACCGAAACGAAGTACTTTTTTCCAAGGAGATACTTTCAGGAAAACTTTTTCTCCCATAGTATACTCATTATCACGACGCTTGAGATCTGCATATGACTTTTGTCTATCAGATGTCGTTCTGAGTCGTTCTTGAATCAGTTTGATCTTCTCCTCTGCTTCTAGAATCATATCGGGCCCAATGATTTTTCTCTCACTCAATTCGGTCCAACAGACTGGAGTCCTGCACTTACGGCCATAGAGAGCTTCATATGGTGCCATCTGGATGGTAGCTTGGTAACTATTGTTGTAAGCGAACTCCATCAGAGGTAGATATTTTTCCCAACTTCCTTTGAATTCAATAGCACATCCTCGCATCATATCTTCAAGAATTTGAATAACTCTTTCAGATTGACCATCTGTTTGAGGATGAAAAGCTGTGCTAAAATTTAGTTTTGTACCAAGTGCCTTTTGTAAGCTACCCCAGAACTGAGAAGTAAATCTTGGATCTCTGTCAGACACGATAGATAGTGGTATCCTGTGCAATCGGACTATTTCCTGAATGTACAGTTCGGCCAACTTGGTTAAGGAGAAATCTCTTCGAATAGGAATGAAATGTGCAGATTTGGTAAGTCGATCAACAACTACCCAAACCGAGTCGTTTTTCTTGGGTGTCAACGGTAAATCTATCACAAAGTCCATGGTTATGCGATCCCATTTCCATTCTGGTATTGTAATGGGTTGTAATAATCCAGATGGAACTTGGTGTTCGGCTTTAACCTGTTGACAAGTAAGACACTTTGAAGTATACTCGGTGATATCACGTTTCATACCAGACCACCAGTATAGGTTCTTCAAGTTTTTGAACATTTTGTTGCTGCCTGGATGCATAGAATATTTTGTTTCATGTGCCTCATGAAGAATTCTTTGTTTAATCTCTCCATCAGTAACTACCAAACGTCCTTTAAAGTACAATCCTTCGTTATTTTGTTTAATAAAATCTGGTCTCCCCCCCTTAGAAACTGATTCAGCTATTTGAATGCATCGATTATCAGATTTCTGAGCTACTATGATTTCCTCTTGAAGTGAAGGTTTGAGATGTAATTCAGCTAGAGTTTTTCGGCTTAAAGCATCTGCCACGACGTTTGCTTTTCCCGGGTGATAATCGATTACGCAGTCATAATCTTTGATCAACTCTAACCAGCGCCTTTGTCTCAGATTTAATTCTTTCTGAGTAGGAAGATATTTAAGACTTTTATGGTCGGTAAAGATATAACATCTTTCTCCATAAAGATAATGCCGCCAAATTTTTAGAGCAAAAACAATGGCTGCTAGCTCTAGATCGTGTGTGGGATAGTTCTTTTCATGCTCTTTGAGTTGTCTTGAGGCATATGCGATTACCTTCCCTTCTTGCATTAGTACACATCCCAATCCATTATGAGAGGCATCACTATACACGGTGAAATCTTTACCAGATACATGTTGGACAAGTACTGGAGCTTCTGTGAGAATCTTCTTTAGTTTACCAAAACTTTCTTGACAAGATGATGTCCATTCAAAACGTGTATTCTTTTTCAGAAGTTTGTGGAGAGGTGAAGCTATCAAGGAAAAACCTTTTACAAAACGACGATAGTATCCGGCTAATCCCAGAAAACTTCGAACCTCGGTCACATTTCGAGGCGGTTTCCAATTTATAATGGCTTGTACTTTAGTGGGATCCACACTTATGCCATCTGCTGAAATGACATGACCCAAGAAAGTTACCTTATCAAGCCAAAACTCACACTTTGAAAACTTAGCGTATAGTTTGTGCTTTCTCAATATTTCTAGCACAATCTTGAGATGCTCCTGGTGCTCCTTCTCAGATTTTGAATAGACCAATACATCATCAATAAATACAACCACAAACTGATCCAGAAAAGGCTTGAATACTCTGTTCATTAGATCCATAAATGCGGCAGGAGCATTGGTTAACCCAAAAGGCATAACCAAAAACTCATAGTGTCCGTATCTTGTTCTAAATGCAGTTTTTGGTATATCTTCCTTCTTCACGGGCAGTTGGTGATATCCCGATCGAAGGTCAATTTTTGAAAACACTTTAGCTCCCTTGAGTTGGTCAAAGAGATCATCGATCCTCGGTAATGGGTAACGGTTTTTCACCGTAACTTTGTTCAACTGCCGATAATCGATGCAAAGTCTCATGGAACCATCCTTTTTCTTCGCAAATAAAACCGGTGCGCCCCATGGTGACACACTTGGTTGGATGAATCCCTTATCTAAGAGATCTTGAAGTTGTGCCTTTAATTCTTTCATTTCAGCAGGAGCCATTCGATAAGGAGTTGCCGAAATGGGAGATGTACCAGGTACTAACTCAACGGAAAATTCCACTTCTCGAGATGGTGGTAATCCCGGTAACTCTTCGGGGAAGACATCTGGAAAATCTCGAACGATGGGGATGTCATTTAATGCCGTAGCTTCTTTCTGCATGTCTCGAACATATGCTAGATATGCTTGACATTTCTTACGTATCAGCCTTTTCGCATGCATCATAGAAATAAGTTGAGGTGGTTTTGGAAATAATTCTCCAAGAACGAGGATATTATCACCCTGCTCAGTTTGAAGTAATAATGTTTTGTCTTGACAGTTCACTACGGCTTTATGTTTAGAAAGCCAATCCATACCAAGAATTACATCAAATTCCCGATATGGTAATTCGATAAGATCCGCTTTGAATCGTCTCCCTTGAACCTCTAAAGGGCATTGTCGATATACTTGATTAACAATGATACTTTTCCCTAAAGGTGTGGATACTTCCATTTGAAAGTCTAGATGTTCTTTAGGATGTTCGTCTAAACAAGATGGGCGCACACATATATAGGAATGTGTAGAACCGGGATCAATTAAGGCAGATATATCAGTGTTGATAAGGGTGAACATACCGATGATGACATCATTCTCCGGTTGCTCCTCCCTAGCTTGCATCGCATAGGTCCGTGCCTGAGGGCGACCTTGTTGTGGCCGGTTTACAGTTTCAGAATTGTTAGTGGTATTGCCTTGGGTTTGTCCTCTCTTCGGTGGAGGCTGCATGGGTCGAGCTGGAGAAGATGAAGCATTACCTGTGACAAGTGATGGACACTCTCTAAGCATGTGTCCCATCTGGCCACACCGGAAACAAGCGCCTGACGCTCTTCTACATTCCCCCACATGGTGTTTTCCGCAAAAGGCGCATAACGGAATACTTTTGACTTGGGAAGCTGACGGTCGAGGTTTGTTGCTAGCAGACATGGACGTGGCACGGAATTTACTCCTTCCGCTTTCCTGCCTCTTCCCCATCGGATTCTTTGTTGGTGCCGAGTAAGAAAATGAACCCCTGCTGGTCTTTCTTCTGCGCCACCCTTCAAAGCTTTGAGCGGCCTTCACAAGCTGTGTGAAACTAACATGGCGTAAAGTAACCACTTGCCCAGCGATTTCTTCATTAAGACCATACTCAAATTTCCGGCACTTGTCAGCTTCAACTCTTACCATATCTGGAGCATACTTACTCAGGCGGAGGAATTCGTATGCATACTCTGCTACTGTCATGGATCCTTGTGTCAGATCCATGAATTGTCGTTTCCGCTCTTCTTGATACCAGGCCGGGACAAATTGGTCTACAAAGCGTGCTTGAAAGAAATCCCACGTTACGTGTCTTGGTAGATCAGGCCTAAGAAGTACTGATTTCCACCAATCGTAGGCTCCATGTTGCAGTAAGCTAATTGCATGTCGTGGGCGATCGGCTATCGGTACTTGTAGATCTTCTAATACTCGGGCTATTTGCTCGAGCCAAAATTCAGCAATTTCCGGAGTATCCCCCCTTTTTCCGAAGAAAATGGAAGCACCATTCTTTTTAAGCTTCTCAATCGTAATGGATTCCCGTGAATCTCCATTATGGTTAGGAACCACGTTCTGCACCAATTGTTGGAAGAATCCGG
Organism: Cuscuta europaea; assembly: GCA_945859875.1. Taxonomy (NCBI): domain Eukaryota; kingdom Viridiplantae; phylum Streptophyta; class Magnoliopsida; order Solanales; family Convolvulaceae; genus Cuscuta; species Cuscuta europaea. Next base: position 45,312,038 of record CAMAPE010000005.1, read on the forward strand.
CCATTTGTTGCATGAATGGGTTTGGCTGCTGATTTTCTTCATGTTGCCCGCTAACATTTGCGGACCCATGTACAAAGTGTTCACTTGGGTCTTCGGAAGACATTGTACAGCCTAGATCTTTAAAAGTAAATAATAACTTAATTATCTATGGTACTTACCAGATATTGGGATGAGAGGCGGCCTTCTAATATGCAATGCAACATATAATTATAAAAAAAAATACCCATTTACCCAAGGTTTAAAAGAATCATTTTTAAAACCTTGCTCTGATACCAAAATGTAACACCCCACCCGGTTCGACCCCGCCGACCCGAGCGGTTTGTCACATAGCAGAAAACCGAAACAGATTTATTAAAATACTTATTAAGTCAGATCGTATCTAAACATTTTTTTTACAAGCATAATTTATTTATTAAATAATTCACAACTAACCCAAAATGAACATGAGTTTATTAAACAGACATAACGCCAATATCACAAAATTCATATAACTGTAGCGGAAGGTTTTTACAAAATATCAAAATGTAAATTTTAAGTTTATTTCAGAATCCCACAAAACACACCATATGCATATGAGCCCTATGCCTCCTTCCATCCCGATGCTTCAAGTTGATTCTGCGCTTGACCTACGGGTAGGGAAAAAAAAAACAACTACCCGCTCAGCAATGTGCTGAGTGGTACGGTGATAACACATATAACGTATCAAAGCATATATCATAATTATCACGTGATTGTTAGAACATAACATCATACCTGAGTGAGCTGGATAACTTTCAAGTATTTCAGAATATTCATAGACAGAGCAAAATAAGTTCGGATATCTGATTCTCACATAATTTATGTTTTTAGAATGTATCATTAAGCAGACAGATTCATTTACTTAGCCTTAAACTCAAGAAACTGGACCTAGACAGAGGAATACTAACGGTAAGGAATACAGTCACAAGGTTTGTACCCACATTACCCAGGAAGGATATGGAAACGTAATCGCCGGAGCTACACGTACCAATCCCTAACAGAAGCTAGCTGAACAGAAAAGGACGAGATCACCGAAGAGACTCGATCCTTAACAGGAGAGTAATAGTGTTCTAAAAAGATTTCAGGAGTGTACAGAGTACACTAAACAGAAGAACACTTATTCCTCTAAAACGGAATTTCAGGAGTGTACGTAGTACACTAAACAGAACAGAAGTATCCATGTCAGAGTACCAGACCAAGAATAAGGCTTTTCAGAAATATATAAACTTTGATTCTTTTTATCATTATTTCTTACGTAAAGTCATTTAATAAATCAAAACTTAATTCTCCTAAAATCAAGTAGGAATATTATGTTGCCTAATCTAACTAAGTGATGACGTGTAAGTCTTAAAAGCTAAGTGACCATAGTACTTACATAAATATTTCATACTAAGTAGTTTATTTAATTTATTTTCTTTTTTTTAAACTAACTTAAATATAATGAATAACACATAGATAAATAAACATAAATAATACATACTGAACATGTAGATAACCATATTCGTATATATACATGTATCGGCCGGTGTGGATTTTGTTAGAAGTTCATTTTTTTATAACATGGAGAACATGCACTACGTATCATATATATATATATATATATATATATATATATATATATATATATATATATATATATATATATATATATATATATATATATATATATATATATATATATATATATATATATATATATATATATATAATATTGATCAATCAATTAATACATATTTGTTAATTGGAAGCATATATTTTATACTTACTTTAAGCATTAGATAGTGCATGCATGTTATTAGTATAATATATATAAACACTTACGTATATATTTCAAATATATATGTATGTATATCTGTAATATATATCATGCATATTAGGTTGACTTTTTAATAGTTTTAAATTAATGATTAGGTTAGTATGAATACGTATATGAAATAAATCAAAATAATGCATGGAGGCAGGTTATACAATTACAAGTATTATACTTCTGGGCATTTTATTTTCTTCCATTTGAATTTGTCTTTGTCAATTTTCGTAAGTTTTGTATATACCAACAATATATAAATACTGTTACAAAATATAATGGTTTAAATATATTTTCATTCAGTCAAAATTTCTACAGAATATATATTGAGAATACACATAAAAAAAAATAATTCTAAGGTTATAAGATGTCCATCATCCCCATAACATAACAGGAAACGGGGACGGAAATTAACACGAGAATATTAACATGCCCATTAAAATAAATTGAGCGGAAACGTACTAACCTTAACGGTACTATATTGATTCAAAATTCTTTTTCCAGCTTGTTCTTTCCTTAGTTGGTGAAATCCTTTCCAAGTAATCTATCTTAAACTACTAAAGTGTTGGCCGAAGTGTGACTTGTTAGAACCAAGAGTAATTTGGGTCATATATATAGTACTTGGCTGCCATTGTAATTGAAATCTCTAGGAGAATGGTCTTAGCATTCTTTTTCTACGTGTAATTTATATGAAGCTCCACTTCATAGCTTTATGTTGAGTAATCATTGATCATAAAATTCTAAGCTTCCAGCTAACCCAAATCTCCTACACGTATGAACATACCAACATGTGTGTTGTTTATTTAATTTAGTTCCAACACATAAATCTAGCCGACTCGTCATTTTTCAAATATTCATGATAAGTTAATGCATACAAACTTATCCATTAAAACATATATATGTCTTAGATTTTACTTAAAGGTAAAAAGTAAATTTTCAAGTTAATTTAATTTCCTTCCCACGTTACTTTGTTTTGAAATTTACAATAATTGCATCGAATTTTAGCTTTAATATTATGTGAGATAAACGATTATTTTTTTTTTGATAATATTTGAGATTATATTCCTACGTAATTTAACAACTAGACTGGATTTTGGGGCGTTACAAGTAGTCTCAAGAGGAACTTAAGGTTGAATTGCGTGAACACTAAGGTGTGATAGGGGTAGGCCTAAAGGCCCCCTACGGGAATTGATTCTAGGCATAGGATTTGCTTGAGAATTTGATTATGAAAATAATTAGAGTCGGGCTCTAGGATGACATGGAGATGTAGTTGGGTCGAGCCCATGCCATGTAATATGATTAGCATGGAAACGTAGTTGGGCCGAGCCCTTACCATGTATATGTGACCTCCGTGGAAACGTAGTTGGGCTGAGCCCTTGCCACAAAGTTATGGTTGGTATGGAAACGTAGTTGGGCCGAGCCCTTGCCATACAAATTTTGATATGTTATATATTGAGCTAGAGGATTGTATAGAGATGTAGTTGGGCCGAGCCCATGCTATACAATTGGGGCTCGATGGGACCCCACGGAGTTATCGTGACTTGCGGTCACGGGGGAATGGAAACGATGAATTCTAAATGAATATGGGCCTACGGGCCGACTACCTGACTTTATGTAAAGTAAGTACAGTTAAAAGTAAAAGGGGTAACCGAGGGTTATGGCCCATAATATAATAGTACCCTAAGTTGAGGGTCTTGGAAATTAAAACGTTGATTATACTTAGTATAGTTGCTATTGTACTTGTCAAATATTTCCAAGTACTGACCTCCCCTTCACGGGGGAGGCCACCTCACAGTTTCAGGTAGGACTTGAAGGTTGCTACCGGTGCCCGTTGCTCGGGATATTCAGAGGGGAAGACGTGGTTCGTGCTTCTTCTGTTTTCTGATTTCAAAACAATTATAATAATGCTCATGGATATTATTTTGAATAACTATTTGGGGGCTTGCATGCCCATGGTTGCCAAAGTGTGGCTAAGACACTTTTATTAAATGCTTCCGCTGTTTTAAATGCATGTTTTACATTATGTTTGTTTATGGATGTACTACGTGTGAATGATATTCATGACGCCTTGTATAGTATGGATGAGTTGAACTGCGGTTGACTATTCGTACTGTACGGCGGGTTGTTGACGTGTCCGGCTAGGTCCGGGGCGTGACAATTTAATTGGTATCAGAGCCTTAGTCCGTAAACATCATAATGAAGGTTCAAAATTTCTTTTTGAAAATGAACTTGAAAACCATGAGCATAAGGTTTTGTACTTATAGAACTTTTGGTACTTGAGTTGCAATGTCTCTAATTGTTAAGATGGTACCCTTAACAATTGGTATGGCGGTGATTTGAGCCAAAGGATGTCTTTAAGTACCTATCCGTCAATTGACATTTGATACGAGTCTAATGACTCATTCTCAATTTCTTTCAGAAATGGAAGGTACCGGGAAAGTGACTAGAAGAAACCCGACTGGCCGAGCACCGGGAGGATCCGTGCAAGGCAGTAGAGGGGCTTCTAGGGTGTCCAGAGGACAGGGCCGTGGAGGCCAAGATCAGACCGTGAGTGACAGTTATGTGGAAACAGTCAACGAGTCCTATGAATCCGAGGAGGATTCGACGTATCAACCGGGAACTGAGCCGGTTGAGACCCCATATGATGGGGAATATGATGATGTTAGTGAGGGGAGCGACGATGACGACGCTCTAGAAAGGATGGAGGAACTACTCCGTCAATTTCAACAAGATCGCCAAAGGCGCCGGGCAAGGCGTGCTTTGGGAGGGGCTTCAAGAAGGGGAAGCCATGCGGGTTCTAGGGGACATGTAGAGTCCCGAGTAGATCGAGGCGTCGAGGTCCCGATAATAAGGATCTCGAAGTACCTCAAGGAAGCAAGAGACCTGGGGTGTAAACCGTTCGATGGAACGGGAGATATATCCGTTGCGGCGGAGTGGATCAAGAGGTTCAATGAAGCGGCCCTTGATATGCAGCTGCCGCCAAACATGAAGATGAGAGTAGCAACAAGGTTGCTAGAGGGGATGGCGTCCACATGGTGGGACGGTGTCAAGGGGAAGTACGGTGAGGCCGTAAATTGGGAGAATTTCCGACAGGAATTCTTCAACCAATACTACTCCGACTTTGAGGTGAACTTGAAGAGGAGAGAATACACCAACTTGACCCAAGGAGGCAAGTATACCGTGAGACAACTTGAGCACAAGTTCAGGGAGCTCGCGGAGTTCATACCGGAGTATGCTTGTGATGAGAACCGGATGGTGAATCACTTTTGGGATGCTTTAGACTTAGACGTGCGTGAACGGGCAACACAATTGCCTAACATGACGTTTAGTCAAGTGGTGGAGCAAGGCCTGAAAGGGGAGAAGGAATGGGAAGAAAGAAAGCTGAAAAACGCCGAGGAGGCAAAGAAGAGGAAATGGGAGAACACCGGCCCCCAAGGTTCTAGCAAGAAGGGGAACCACGGGGGAGGTGGGTCTTTCAGAATGCCCGCACCACCATCTAGGGGGAATCAAGGCCCAGGAGGGCAAGGCTCGAGGTCGCAAGGCTCGGGCATTAGCAGGTGCAACAACTGCAAGAGGAACCACGCGGGCAAGTGCTGTGACCCCCCTAGGTGCTACCAATGCGGGGAGACGGGGCACTTGAGATCAAACTGCCCACAACTTGGGCGAGCCATGGGTGCAGGACCTAGCAGCGGGACTACGGCAAGTAGGAACCGAGCAGGGGCACCTCACGCGAGCACGGCGCACGGAGGGCCAAGTACAAGTAACGCGCCATCCGTGAACCAAGGCAAGGCCCAGGCTAGGGTCTATGCGATGACGGAGGCGGACGCACGTGCTAACCCGGACTCCGTGGCGGGTAAGATCTTAAACTCATATTATTAACTCCATTGTATGCAATAGGAGTGTTTGTAATGTGCAAAATTTGTAACCCCGACGGTTTGGTCGGGATTGTAGGGGAAAGGGGAGGAAAAATCCTCGCCCTGGGCGAATGCCGCCCGGCATTTGACGAAAGCCGCCCGGATTTCGTCTTGGTTTATTGAGAAAATGCTACGGCAACGAATGACGGCCGGCTTCCACCGGGAACCGCCCGGCTTTCATAAATATTAAATCAACAATTTTTTTTCGCGCATGAAAACCGGCCGGCTTTCACAGAAACCGGCCGGCATTTGGAATAGCTAACCCGGAATAAAACTACGGCACCAAAAGCCGCCCGGCTTTGGTGAAAGCCGCCCGGCTTTCGTTAGGCCTTGGGATTCCTGCGCTGCTGAAACCCGGCCGGGTTTCGTAGAAACCGGCCGGCTTCGAAACCTTTCCCTGAATAAAAACTACGGCGACGAAAACCTCCCGACTTTCGTAAAAGCCGCCCGGCTTTCGTGATTAAATACTGAGAATTTTTATCGCAGTCGAAAACCGGCCGGCTTTCGTGAAAAGCGGCCGGCTTTCACCGGGGTCGGTCCCAGAACGGTTCTAAGGGTCAGAAACCGGGAATTTTCGGACGGGTGTCAAACGGACCCCACCCAAACCACAACCAACATACTCTACGACTTGAGAAACAAGCCTATTAATTAGATAGTGTGTCTTACATTACTTATGAATGTAGGAACACTAAAGATAAACGGGAGAGACGCAAGGATCCTTATTGATACCGGGGCGCAACGATCATTTGTGAGTGAGGCGTTCGCCAGCGGATTCAACGGACCACTTGTACCGATGACTCAAACCCTATTGGTGTCCACGCCTCTAGGGGATGATATCGAGAGAAATAGCCACTATCCATCGTGTGAGGTGGAGGTGGAGGGACAGAACTTGACGTATGACTTCGTACCGCTGAGCATGATCGAGTTTGTTGCAATCCTCGGGATGGATTGGCTTGAGAAACATCATGCTAGGGTCGATTGCTACACGAAGATTCTTGAACTCGAAGGCGGTGAAGGGTTGACCTTACGCTTCGAGGGAGATAGAGGTAAATCAAACAGCTGTATCATATCCGCCGTGAGGGCGAGGAATATGATGAGAAAGGGATGCCACGCGTACCTAGCGTATGTGGTGGACAAAGACAAAGAAGAGATAGACATCAATGATGTGAGAATAGTGTGCAAGTATCCGGATGTCTTCCCAAAAGACTTGTCGGGGCTTCCACCCGATAGGGAGATTGAGTTCGTGATCGAGGTTGAACCCGACACCAAACCAATCTCTATACCGTCATACAGAATGGCACCCGCTGAACTTAACGAGTTGAAAACCCAATTGCAAGAGCTATTGGATAACGGTTTCATAAGGCCGAGTCACTCTCCGTGGGGAGCACCGGTCCTTTTCGTGAAAAAGAAAGATGGAACACTTCGAATGTGCATTGACTATCGTCAACTGAACAAGGTCACAATCAAGAACAGGTATCCCTTGCCTAGGATTGATGACTTGTTTGATCAGCTCCGGGGAGCGACGGTGTTTTCGAAGATTGACTTGAGGTCGGGGTACCACCAACTGAAAATAAAGGAGGATGACATACCGAAGAGTGCATTCCGCACAAGGTATGGTCATTTCGAATTCCTAGTTATGTCGTTCGGGCTAACCAACGCCCCGGCGGCATTTATGGACTTGATGAACCGAGTATTTCATAAATACTTGGACCGGTTTGTGATTGTGTTCATAGATGATATCTTGATTTACTCGAAGAGTGAAGAAGAGCATGAAGAGCATTTGATACTTGTTCTTGATACACTACGGGAGAAGCAACTCTATGCCAAGTTTTCCAAATGTGAATTTTGGCTAAGGGAGATTGGCTTTCTCGGGCATGTGGTTTCGGGATCAGGGATTGCCGTAGATAACAAGAAGATTGAGGCCATTACTGAATGGGAGAGGCCAAAGAACGTCAAGGAAATTCATAGCTTCCTTGGATTGGCAGGGTACTACCGAAAATTTGTGGAGAAGTTCTCGGTTTTGGCATCGCCATTGACAAAGCTCACTCGAAAGAGGGCCAAGTTTGTATGGGATGACCGATGTGAGAAGGGATTCTTTGAACTGAAGAAGAGGTTGACCGAGGCATCGGTACTCGCACTACCCAAACAGGGTGTGGGGTACGATGTCTACAGCGACGCAAGCATCCAAGGGCTTGGATGTGTCCTGATGCAGAATGGGAGGGTGATTGCCTATGCTTCGCGACAGTTGAAGAAGCATGAGGTAAATTATCCCACTCATGACTTAGAGCTGGGGGCGGTGGTGTTCGCATTGAAGATTTGGAGACATTATCTCTACGGGGAAACATGTCATATATACACCGACCACAAAAGCCTGAAGTACGTGTTTACTCAGAAAGAGTTAAACATGAGACAGAGACGGTGGATGGAGTTGATAAAAGACTACCATCTAGTTATCGAGTACCACCCCGGTAAAGCCAACGTGGTAGCGGATGCCTTGAGCCGAAAGAATTCATCTGGTGCATTATTGACTAGCTTGAGGGCATTGAGAGCCCAATTGGAGGTATCTAGCGATGGTGCCTTGTTAGCTAGATTCGAGGTGAGACCTACATTACTTGATGAAATCAAGAAGGGTCAAGAAACCGACGAAGGACTTATGAAGATCCGTGAACGCATGCTAGCGGGACCGGTTGAGGATTTCAGGGAGAGAGACGATGGTCTCTTATTATTTCGTGACCGAGTGTGTGTACCGTTGGATGATGAGCTCCGAAAGTCCATCTTAGAGGAGGCTCACTCATCGGCATATGCCATGCACTCGGGAGGCACGAAGATGTACCGTGATTTGAAAGAAAGTTACTGGTGGTCGGGTATGAAGAGAGAAATAGCCGAGTACATCAGTAGGTGTCTTACTTGTCAGCAAGTTAAGGCAGAACATCAGCATCCAGCTGGGTTGTTGCAGCCATTATCCATTCCTGAATGGAAATGGGAACACGTGACTATGGATTTCGTGGTAGGGTTGCCACGGACGATTAAGAACTATGACGCCGTATGGGTTGTGGTTGATAGGCTCACGAAGAGTGCACACTTTTTACCTATCAACACCACCTATGCACTGGAAAGGTTGGCCAAGTTGTATGTGGATAAGATCGTGAGGCTGCATGGGGTTCCTATAACCATTGTATCTGATAGAGATCCGCGATTCACATCACGATTTTGGCCGAAATTCCAAGAATCTATGGGGACAAAACTGAAATTCAGTACAGCTTTTCATCCGCAAACGGATGGTCAATCCGAGCGGGTTATACAGATATTAGAGGATATGCTGAGAGCTTGTGCATTGGAGTTCCAAGGGAGTTGGGACAACCATTTGGCACTTGTGGAGTTTGCCTATAACAACAGTTATCAGGCGAGTATAGGCATGCCTCCATATGAGGCATTGTATGGGAGGAGATGTCGTACACCTTTGTGTTGGGATGAGGTTGGCATGACCAAACTCGAGAGCACGGAACTGGTGGAAATCATCAAGTCAAAGGTAAAGATGATTCGTGACAGCCTTAAGGCGGCACAGGAGAGACAGAAGAGCTATGCCGATAAGCGCCGAAGAGCCTTAGAGTTTAAGGTTGGGGATGAGGTATTTTTGAAAGTTTCACCTTGGAAAGGAATCATCCGATTTCAGAGCCGAGGGAAACTCAACCCACGCTACATAGGGCCATTTGTAATTCTTGAGAGAATTGGGGCCGTAGCATACCGATTGTAGTTGACTCTGGAATTGGAGAAAATACATAATGTATTCCATGTGTCTATGCTTAAGAAGTATATTCCGGATCCATCTCATGTACTAGAGAAACCACCTGTGGAAATACGGGAAGACTTGAACTACGCCGTGCAACCGGTAAGGATACTTGATAGACAAGTAAAGAAGCTAAGAAGCAAGAAAGTTCCAATGGTTAAAATCCTTTGGAAAAGTGACCGAGTTGAAGAAGAAACTTGGGAGACTGAAGCCTCGATGAAGGAGCAGTATGCATTTCTGTTTGAATAATCGATTGTGAATTTCGGGGACGATATTCCCGTTAAGGGGGGGTGAACTTGTAGCATCGCCCCCAAGCATATTTACTTTTAGTAAATTATGTAATAAACCTTGAAGGATGATTTATGAATTTGCGTGGTTGTAAATTTTTATTATTTCTTTTACGTGAATAGTAAATTGCATGTGGGGCCCACGCCCGGACCGGGGGCCGCCCGATAATTCCCGAACCCCATATTATATTCATCTTGGTCTAGATGACATCTATATGGTGATGGATATCCTATTTGGGCCATAAGAAAGGCATGGAGTTGCCCGGTCGGTCAAACGGGGCCCAATTACCGGTATCGGTAATTGAGCGGATAACAGCCCGGAATGAGTTTCGGAGGCTCCAAAATTAATGTTGGGGAATGTACATCTATTCTAAAGGCCCATAATTATTGGGAACACGTGATATATTTTATTTGGTCCGATAAAATAAAATATGATTAAAACGGGCCAAGAAATACAACTTTCGGGGCCGATTGTACACACCGGGACGTAATGGGATGACCTCCCACATAAGTGGGGGCCACCCCACGTTTTTATGGGTGCTGATTGATCAAATAATGGGGGAGGGGAGCAGCAAGACGTGCTGGTACGCACAAGGGGGAGGGAGGAAGTCTCCTTGAGACAAAAACTTATGCCAAGGGTCCTATCTCACACAAATCAATTGTGTTGATTGAGAAGGCACCCTCTCTCCACCCCTACACTCATATGACCGACACAAGAGGTGAGGACCTCCAGGAAACCAAATTCCCAAAGCCTCATTGAGGAAGAAGAAGCTAGAGAATCCAAGGAGAAGAGCTAGGCTTGAGGTAAGAACACCAAATAGCTCTTTAACTAGTTTTATTGTGCATGATTTTTAAGAAATCATATGATGGATTAAATCATGAGTTCTACACGTTTAAAAGTGTAGAATATTGATATAAAGTGGTGGTAATTAACTTAGGGGGGTTGGCCAATCGATAGGAGTCGAAACCGCCGGAAACCGCCACTTCAAAGGAGCTAGTCGTAGTTGCAGACCACGAAAGCCGCCCGGCTTTCGTGAAAGCCGCCCGGCTTTTGCCCAGCAGGTCAGTTTTACACCTCCAATCGGCCTAGAACGGGGATTGATCGAGGGGCTTGGCAAAGGCGACTATTTCAGCACTTCATAAGGTGAGGATGGCTGACTATATTGCTTATAATTAGTGAGTTAATTTCATAAGAATGCCTAAAGTAATTAGATGAGATTTTCATGGATTATTAATAACTAATAATGCCTAAATGAAAATAATATGGATATGAGTAAGTGAAGCATGATATACAAATTTAGAATAATTGTGTATGATTATGTGAAATGAATGGAACGGCATGTTAATGGAATTACTATGATGACATTGTGATAAAATATACTTTACTTCATGTATGAAATTCATGAATGGATTAAAGTGATATTTTTGATATTGAGATCAAACTATACTTGGGTTGAGAAATCAATTGAAATGAAATGCCAAATGGAAAATAGGAACTTGGCATGTTCTGAGATTATACAATTAGTATCAAAATACTAGTTGGGGAATTAATATAAATACATGGTGAAACAAATCCTAAGAGGTAGGATTGTGAATAGATATGCCTTAAGTAGTCTCAAGAGGAACTTAAGGTTGAATTGCGTGAACACTAAGGTGTGATAGGGGTAGGCCTAAAGGCCCCCTACGGGAATTGATTCTAGGCATAAGATTTGCTTGAGAATTTGATTATGAAAATAATTAGAGTCGGGCTCTAGGATGACATGGAGATGTAGTTGGGTCGAGCCCATGCCATGTAATATGATTAGCATGGAAACGTAGTTGGGCCGAGCCCTTGCCATGTATATGTGACCTCCGTGGAAACGTAGTTGGGCTGAGCCCTTGCCACGAAGTTATGGTTGGTATGGAAACGTAGTTGGGCCGAGCCCTTGCCATACAAATTTTGATATGTTATATATTGAGCTAGAGGATTGTATAGAGATGTAGTTGGGCCGAGCCCATGCTATACAATTGGGGCTCGATGGGACCCCACGGGGTTATCGTGACTTGCGGTCACGGGGGAATGGAAACGATGAATTCTAAATGAATATGGGCCTACGGGCCGACTACCTGACTTTATGTAAAGTAAGTACAGTTAAAAGTAAAAGGGGTAACCGAGGGTTATGGCCCATAATATAATAGTACCCTAAGTTAAGGGTCTTGGAAATTAAAACGTTGATTATACTTAGTATAGTTGCTATTGTACTTGTCAAATATTTCCAAGTACTGACCTCCCCTTCACGGGGGAGGCCACCTCACAGTTTCAGGTAGGACTTGAAGGTTGCTACCGGTGCCCGTTGCTCGGGATATTCAGAGGGGAAGACGTGGTTCGTGCTTCTTCTGTTTTCTGATTTCAAAACAATTATAATAATGCTCATGGATATTATTTTGAATAACTATTTGGGGGCTTGCATGCCCATGGTTGCCAAAGTGTGGCTAAGACACTTTTATTAAATGCTTCCGCTGTTTTAAATGCATGTTTTACATTATGTTTGTTTATGGATGTACTACGTGTGAATGATATTCATGACGCCTTGTATAGTATGGATGAGTTGAACTGCGGTTGACTATTCGTACTGTACGGCGGGTTGTTGATGTGTCCGGCTAGGTCCGGGGCGTGACACACTCAACATCATGAGTACCTACGTGTAAACACTCTTATTCACCATGTGTAACAAGTAACACATCTGATTACAAACTAACCATGGTCGCACCATCTTCTTGGCTAGTATTTTAACTTGTCTGTGGTTGCTCTCGCAGAAACTTTCTACAATCTCTTTTTCTATGCCCATAATTACCATAGTAATTGCAATATCCTTCAAACCAAGTATTGTTTTCAAAGGACATACCTGTCTCTTGTGATCTACCACGAACTTGAGAATTTCCTCTGTTTTGACATTGGCCTCGACCTCGACTTCTTCATCCATTTCTGCCTCCCTCTCGTCTGTTAGTTTCTGATACGAGGGCATATGATTGTTCCGCCCCAGCTTCCTTCCTTTGGGCTTCTTCATTCATTAGGGCATTTGTGACCATCTGCATAGTCACCTTTCCATTAGGAGCGGGATTACTGAGAGTGACAACAAGAGTCTCCCAGCTGTCAGGTAGAGAGCTCAAGAGTAGTATCGCCTGCTCTTCATCTTTGAGAACCCATCCGGTGGTGCTCAACTGATTCACGAGATCCCGGAATTGACTAGTGTGTTCTGACACCGAAATACCACCTCGTAATTTGTGATTTACTAATCGTCTCATTAGTAACGTCTTATTGCGGGTGGTTTTTGTTTGATACATGCTACCAAGATTCTCCCATAGTGTGTAAGCACTCTGTTCTTGAGCAACATGGTGGAACACACTATGATCGATCCACTGTCGAATTTGTGCGACAGTTTTTCGATTCATTTTTGTCCATTCTTCATCCGTTTTTTTATCCGGTTTGATGCCATTATTATCAAGAGGATCGGCTAAATCCCTCAAATTTAGCAAATCCTCCATTTGAGGCTTCCACATATTGTAGTTTGTGGAAGTGAGCGCAATCATGGTGTCCGACGATGATTTATCCATAATAAAACGCTCAATATATCTCGTACCTTATTTTTGAAGCCGAATTTGGACAAACGGAGCTCACGGTTGGATCCGGAATGGCCGAAATGGTAGGAACCGATCTGACCTCATCCAAACTCGGTCTGGAAATGGGTGAACCGGCCTCCACAAGTACGAACCGGTTCGGTCCGATTCAGGCAGCAGCCCGGTGAGCAGACCAAAAGGCGGATGGCGTGGCAACAGCTGACCGCCCTGTCGTACTTTTAGAGATACTATATTTAGTTTTTTGTATGCTCTTGAAATCTCGACATACTCGTACTTTTACAATACTGAATTTCAGCAATCTAGTATGCATAAATTAAAAACCAGACATTGTGTAGCCGTATTGTTTACCTATGTTTATCTATATTATTTTATCATACATATGTGCATATAACTTTCTCGTTTTGAACTAAAACAATTATACTATCAAAGTATCATGTAAATGATTTTAAGACTTGTGATTCATTTATAAATGTAATACAAAGTACTCCCTCCCCTCCGTTCTCTGATACTTGGTCCTCTTTTCATTTTGAGATGTTCTCTATTAGTTGTCTTCCTTTCCACTTTTGGTAAGTTTTTTCAATAAATATACTCATTTACTCTCATTCTCTTTCCTACTTTTTTCATTCTCTTTCCTACTTTTACCTTTACACACAACCCACTACACCTTTTATCCTACCCCTATTAATTCCTTCTTAAATCTTGTGCCAAAGGCTATACTCCCATCTATTAGAAAACGGAGGGAGTATTATTTATTGATATAAAAGTTATATGTTTGGTGCAAATGTTTTTATAAAATTTGTAAATTATATGTGAAAAAATATGTAACTCTGATATGACTTTGTGTAAATGTTGTACTTCCTTCGTTCTATTTTAGTTGTAACGTTTCCATTGTCACGCCTGTCAAAACAAATTAACTTTGACCATTGATATCTATATTTCATTTCTTATTCGTAAAAACTAAAAAAAAAAAATTTGAAAATTTAAAATGAGAGAATTTTAATAATATTTTTCAAAAACTAAAGTTCTAACAATATTGGTCCAAAATAGGACGCTCGTAGACTTTTAGGAAAGCTACGTACGACACTTAAGCAGGAAATCAGGAAAATAATATGAATAAGGAAAGAAGCTAAAAGTGTTTAGTTGTCAGAAATAGCATATAGAAATTGTTTTCCCATAATCTGAATTACAACCCGCCTTTTATAGGCGTATACAAATCGTAACCGCTATCAATAATAATGACTAATTAATTACAACATTAATACGAAATTAAATACATAATTAATAGTGCATTAATTGTTTGACCGTTACTCTTCTGGGCTGGGAGGTTGGCCGGACTGGAAGGCTCCCCGCTAGGCTGACTGACAGGCTCCAGGTTGTGGACTTGGATCCGCGGGTCCAAGTTCGGGGTTGGGGCTGATTAGGCTTCAGACCTAGTCCCATTACTCCATTAAATACATTGATAAATAAAATACAATTCAAGTACAACATGTGAATAGCGTAGGATTGTAAACGAATTGAATCGAGTTGAATAGTGTGCTTTTGTATTTGTATTTATTTAATTTTTTCGAATAGGAATTCGAATATGAAAGGAATATTAACTTCGATTTGTATTTGTATTTGTTTAACAATACTAATAGTTAACGAATCATATACGAATTCTGAATCGATTTGATCATAAGGTAAATATTAGTTAAATATCACTTTAAAACAACTTTTTCTATATTTATCACTCCCTCCGTCCCATATTTATCTTCGTAGTTCGGTTTACGATGCTTGACTGACGATAAAGGAACTTGATCCCCGTTCACACTCAGATTATTTTTAGTAAATTAAATTTACATATTCAGAAACTACATTAAATCCGCTACAAAGTCTGATCAAGAAAATTTAAGTTTGATAAAAATTTGATATATAAAGTACTCCGTAAAAGATTAAGAGTAATTTGAATTGACCGTGTGAATAGTAACTATGAAGATAAATTTGGGACGGAGGGAGTATGTTATAAATGCGTGTTATAACTTGATATGAGTTTTTAGAATTTAACTTGTAACATTACATTTTTTTTTAAAATTTAATGAATCAATGCATTTTTAGGCCGTGCATCTCTTCTTTATTGTGCCTTCCTCTTCTACGAACAAGCTCATGCATCTCTCCTAATTCAACATGCAACATATATATACTTCCCCCATCCCGAATTGAATTTCAATTTACGATTTTTAAGGCGATCACCAATAAAGTTAAATTATCTCTACGAAGAGTAAAATCAGTTTTAATAATTAAAATCTACATATTCGGAAACTACATTGAGAGGTATAAAATTGCAAAATAAAAACTAGAAATAATAAAAATTGGTAAGTTAAATAAATAAATAAATTGAAACAAATGTTGGAGTGTTAAAGTAACTTGATTTTATAAATCATTTAGATACGAAAGGAGTATTTAAAAATAATCTTTTGTCATATCACTGTTACCTTTCACCACAAAAATTGGTAAGCTAAATAAATACGAAGTAAATAAGTAAAGTTATGGAGTAACTAAAACAAAAAAGGAAGTACTGTAGACTGTAGTAACTAAAGTTTGGTAAACCCACACTTTCCTAACCAATTCGGCAATTCCCAGCTCTTCAAATATAATCCAATCTAGCGGTAAAAAGATTTAGGTATCAACTGTTCCTCAAATATAGTTCAGTTGCAGGGGACGAAAGGAGAAATATGCATGAAAGTACGCCCGAGTTCTGCTTCAATTTGAATACTTCTCCCGAACGACACCATTTTGACGCCCACAAGAAATTCCCCGCTCAGTATAAAGCAGAGGAAGCCGTTACTTTGACACATGCCAAAGGGGAAACGGAAACTAGCTGCGTTTTTGTGGAGGGAAATACGGCTGGGATTCAAACGGAGAATGATAGTAGTGGTACAATTGGTTTTCCGGCGCCGGCGGAGCTACTGGTAAAGCGTAGAAGAGGAAGGCCACCTAAGAGTAGCAAGGCGAAACCTTTTTCTAGGGAAGCTGAATCGTACGGTGTTTATCTTGAGGAAAATAAAAGCGGGACTCAAACGGAAAATGAGGGTAGTCATAGGAAGGAGTTTCCTGCGGCTGTCGAACAGCGGGCAAAGCCAGTGAATCGGAAAGATGGGTCTCTGCAAGAACAGAAGCGTAAAAGAGGAAGGGCCCCAAAGGGTAGTAGTAGTAAGATTGATTTTCCATCGGAGGGAGGGAATTCGGAGACAAAAATGAAAGATTCGATGGAAGCAGAGAAACTTCCCTCTTTGAAGCAGGGATATCCTCCCAAGAAAAGAGGAAGACCGCCTAGGGCGGGAGCTGCGAATGGTGGAGATTATAAAGGAAAAGATCTTCCTGGGGAAAGTTTGGAGCCCGGGAAGGCGGTGGAAAGTGGGGTTGTAAGGGACGGCGAAGTTCTTGGCATTTCTTGGCCTAAAAAGGAAGGAAATTGTGGGGGTGGTGTTCTTACTCATGTGGAAATAGGAGATATGCATAAGCCTGTTCGTAGAAGAGGAAGACCGCCAAAAAGTAAAAATCTACCTGGAAATGGTGATGCTTTTATAGGAAAAGGAAAAGATTGTGCCGAGAAAGGTAGTTCAAAGTCTAAGAAAGAAGAGGCAGAAAATTCCAACCTGATGTATTGTAAAGGAGAAGCAGAAGGAATTGAAGAAGGAGACAGTGAAGAAGAAGATATATGGAAAATGGAGACTGAGAAAGAAGTGCCTTCTAGTGAGAATAAGAGTACAAATAGAAGAACAGTAAGAATGCAATCTAAAGGATGGTGATGGTGATGTTTTTTTAATATTGTTTTCTTTTTCAACTTTTGCTGACCATGCTGCATTTTGGTTAACAGGGTAATGAACTTTGGAAAAACACATGCCACCAATGTAAGAGAAATGACAAAGGGAGGACTGTTCGTTGCACCAGCTGCAATACAAGGAGATACTGTTTGGTTTGCATCTCGAGATGGTATAAAGACATAGACTAACTATTAAGACTCGGAGTTGCATTCTAAAATAAAAGCAGTAACCCAAAGTTTTATGCAATGATTTAACATTCCTCTAAATGGTGGGAAAATCAATTTTATAGTTCACGTGCTCATAGTTGAGTCGTCAATTGTTCATTTAAACTAAATGAACTCTGATGCCTTGTAAAGTATTGGTTTATAATAGCAACATAGTTATACATATTTATAGAAGCTAGTAAGAGTTCTAGTCTATCTCTAAAGAGAGAAGATAGGAGTGAATTACAACAATCGCAACAGAAATTACAACATTAAATAGAGATAATAATAATAATTATAATAATAATAATATCATATTAAAACCCTGAGTGTCGCCCATTACCTAATAGAAGCAGTAGATCAATGTCATATATTATTTGTATGTTCATACATAACTGGTGTAGGATGTCTTAACACTAAAATAAATTTCTGTATTTACATGTTTCTTTACCCGTTTGTTGTTGAAAATTTGATGTGAGAGCACACCTTGTGTCCCTATCCAACCGTTTTGCCTTTGTTGACTTAAATTAGAGGCAAACATAAAATAAAATAAAATAAAATAAAATAAATTTGGCCACTTAGTTCCTCTGGATGTTTACAATATATTTATTTAGCTGATTCCAATGTTCTGAATTGTTGGAAACTAACTTTGTTTTGGACTTAAAGGCTGTCTTTGGAAAGCTAAAATGGTAGGGAAAAGGGGGGAAATGTGAAATGCTAAGAAAACAGTTTCTTATGTTTGGATTTCATTTTCATTTCATTTTCATTTACCCCAGTGCCGCAAAGGCTCCCACCTACGGTGGGGTAAGGGGGGGTCGGATGTACGCAGCCTTACCCCTGTACTAAAGCACAGAGAGACTGTTTCCGGATGACCCATTTCTTATGTTTGGATTAATGTTGGAAAATATGGAGGAGAGTTAAATTTGATTAGAAATTCTTAAAATCACCTTCCTCTTAATATAGTACTGTAGAAATATAATCACAAGATGTGTTTTAATAAATGCCTAAAAATGATTTATTGAGTTTGAACCAAGTTTTACTTTCCCCCACATTTTTTTCCCTTCCATTTCCCCCTTCAATTACGCTCCAATCCGCCTCCATGTTATCATCCCGTAGCATCTCAAGCTCAAATGCACCCGAGAAATGCTAGTGTGGAAGCTCATTTTGCAGTATTCATTTGCAGCTCCCACTCTAGAAAAATTTGAAAGGAAATTTCTCTTATTGTGCTTCAGGCACAGAGCACACCCGTGCCCCATTTTTAGTTGTATTCAATAGCGATTTTGTAGTTTTATGCAGTCCGTTGTCATAATCCCTTTTTGTTTCCTTGAAAGAAGGTACCCTGGCATGCCAGAAGAGGCTTTTGCAAAAAAATGCCCTGTGTGTCACCATAACTGCAATTGCAAAGCATGCTTGAGATTGGATGGGTCTTTAAAGGTCTGCTTCTTTTGCTCTTTTTAGTTTTTATACAAGTGTTTTCTCTTCGATACCAGTTGTGTATACTGCCCTTGCTTTGTTCTTCTATACTACAGAAAATGAATAAATCAAAATTTAAAGTTAGCTGTGAGGACAAGGTTCAATACTCGAAACATATTTTGAGAGCGCTTCTGCCTTTCTTGAGACAATTCAATGTGGATCAAACGAGGGAGAGAGAGGTTGAAGCTAAAATACAAGGTATTCATTTGCTGTATTCCTCATACCGTGGCTTAATGTTTAAAATTATTTATATGCTGTTTAGAACATTATTCTATGAATGAAAGCTAATAATTTTAGTGCATGAAATGAGAACATATGAGGGGCTTATGAGCAGTCGTGTTTTCATGCTTCGGTGTTGCATAGATTTGTGTAGTTCTTAATGCTCCCTTTGGGCGTGTTTGGTTCGAGGGGAAGGGGAGATAATTGGGTTGAAAATTTGAAATACTAGTAAGGAGAGGGAGAGCTCACTCCTCCCCCTCCATTAAAATAGACCTAGTTCATGCCAAAATAATGCATGATGTGAGGTTCTTCTTACACCCATATTTCCTAACATATTTTAAGATTTGTATCCTCCAATGGGCCATCATCTTGTTGGGCATGATAAGTCATCCCAAACTGGCAAATTATAAAGATATTAAATTACATATATTACTGCGAACTACTTTTATCAAGTTAACTTTTTAGAATAGAAACTCAAATCTTAATATTTTAGGCTGCCGAATGCCCTCCCTCCCAACCAAACATAATGTTAGGAAATGTTATCCATATGAGTTGGTTATGAACTGTAGTTTACGATGAGAAGATTACAAACTTAATTTTCTTTATCTTGCCCCCCTCATAGGAGTAACCCCTTCAGACGTACATATAGAAAGAGCCATTTGCGACGAGAATGAACGAATGTATTGGTAGGTTGTTAACGCTCTATTCATTATAAATTACTTATCATTTTCATTTTTATGTTTGGGAAAATCACTTTAATACAAACTATCTTTCATGAACTAAGAATAATACATACTTCGAAAATAACTTTTAATAATATCAACTATTTGAATATATATCAAAAGTGATATAGAGCAATTTTTCACAAAATTTTTAGTCGTTTAACTCATCATAATCTAATATCAAAATATCAAATAAGTGACCGGATTTCCAAATATCATTTATTTGATGGTTTGATATTAGTTTTGATGTCTTAAATGACTAAATTTCTTATCGAAAAGTGGCTCCATATTATTTTTGTTCTATATTCAAATAGTTGGTATTATTAGAAATCATTTTCAAAGTATATATTATTATTGATTTATGAGTGATGGCTGGTATTATTTGATGTTATTTCCCGTTTATGTTTTATTATTATTCTTTGCTCAAGTATCATATGTGCGACTACTTCTTACAGCAGCAATTGCAGCACATCAATTTTTGATTATCATAGAAGTTGTTCAAAGTGTTCCTTTGACCTTTGTCTTACCTGCTGCCAAGAGCTGAGGAATGGCCACTTACAGGGGAATGAAAAAGTAGTTTTCGAATACATTAACAATGGGATAGGCTATCTGTATGGTGACACTGATAGCAAACCTGTTAGTGAAGGAAGACGCAAAAGGACTGATGAAAAACTTGCTGTTGAAGACTTTGGGTTAAAATCCAGTGAAGAAGATATTGTGTTAGAATTTGAAATGAAACCCAATCATATTGATGAAGAACTTCCTGGTGAGGGAATTGAGTTAAAATCTGAAGTGAAACCGACTGAGAGTGATGGTGATTGCTGCATAGAATGGAAATCTAGGGGGAAAGGTGACATTCCTTGTCCTCCAAAGAACATGGGTGGTTGTAATGAGGGAGCCTTAGTATTAAAACACCTGTTGGAGAAAAATTATGTTTCAGAGTTAATAGCCAGAGCAGAAGAAATAGCAAATACTTGCATGTTGAACGAATTATCTGGGTTTCCTGATCTATGGTGTTCTTGTTTGAGAACTTTTAGCAAGAATGAACTCAGTGACAAGCTGTTCAAGGCAGCATCTCGGGAAGACTCTGCTGATAACTATCTGTACCATCCTGAAGCTAAGGACATTCAACCTGGGGATCTGAATCATTTTCAATGGCATTGGAGTAAGGGACAGCCTGTAATTGTCAGTAATGTACTGGAAACTGCATCAGGGTTGAGTTGGGAACCACAGGTTATGATGCGTGCCTTTCGTCAGAAAAGAAGTAAGCATCATATGATGCTTCTAGATGTTGTTGCTGTTAACTGCTTGGATTGGTCCGAGGTTAGTGCATTTCAATAATTATAGTCTGTGTTTCCGAATTTCTTGTCAGGTTCAAACTCATCCTAAAAGGTTACTCAAGAAGTGAGGTTTACCTCACATCACATTTATATACTAGAGTAAAACCTAATATACAAACTGATTTGAGGTGCTCAACCACACCCCCTACCCAAGCTGAATTACAATTGAATGGGTGGCCAATGCGCACAAGCCGTAAGGCCCCAAACCACGAGTGGGCAAGTGTCCTACAAACCAAGTTGGGTCGGACATGAACTGAGTAGGTGGGAAAATGGGAAATGAGCCCAAAGTGACCACAATAAGGCTATCCCAAACCTTTGAGGGGGAATGTGTCCCACAAACCACCATTGGGTCAGGTCATAAGCATGTCAAACTGAGCCTAACTCAGCACAAAAGGATTTTCAAAAAGTGAGGTTTACCTCACATGTGTATATTAGGGGGTGTTTGGAACTGATTTTGTTTCTGCTTCTTTTTTAAAGTAGAAGCAGAATCAGAATAAGTTTTCAGAAGCTGGTACCCCCCAGCTTCTAAAAAAACTGATTGTGAGAGTAAATTAGAGCACCAGAAGTGCTTCTGAAATTTCACCCAAACACTCCAGCTTCTGCTTCTGCTCCCTGAAGGAGCAGAATCAGTTTTGAGAATCAGATCCAAACACCCCCTTACTAGGCTCAAACTGAGTGGACAACTGAAATGGGATACTCAACACCTGGAAGACGTGTTAGTTTGCTTGGTGAGTGATAACCACTGCCATGTGGTAATCTTTAGCCACATTTGCTAGATTTGGTATTGTCACAATTTCCTTGTAGGCCTATGGTAATGATTAATATATATAGGGTGGCCAATCTCTTCTAGAGGTCTTATGTTGCTAATTTTATTTCTGGGATGATGTGCAGGTTGAAATTAGTATTGCCGATTTTTTTAAAGGATATATGGAAGGCCTGTTTGACCCAAAGAATTGGCCTTTAGTTCTGAAGTTGAAAGACTGGCCTCCATCCAATTTATTTGATGAGATGTTGCCCCGTCATGCTGCTGAGTTTGAAAGTTGTCTTCCTTTCAAAGCATTTACTTGTCTTAAAAGTGGGCACTTAAATCTAGCAGTGAAGCTGCCAAAAGATTCTTTGAAACCCGATATGGGGCCAAAGACGTATATTGCTTATGGAGTTCATCAAGAATTAGGGCGTGGGGACTCAGTAACAAAGCTGCACTGTGATATGTCTGATGCGGTATTTTTTTTACACTGTCTTCTGCAAATGTAACTATGAAACAAGTTACTGAAAACAATAAAAACAGCACAATCATGTTTCCCACAATTTCCAAGTCTTAAATCGGCCAAACTTTTATTATTCTTATTTTTTCAAACATACAAAACAAGAACATTATGTATTAGAACCGTTGCTTTCCTAATTTTGTTTAACTATCATTTTGTTGGAAGAATAATCATTTATGGAGTAACAATTTTGTTATACAAGTTATTGCAACCAGTCGTACATTTCTCAACTGAGGGAGAGAACTTGATTTGTTCCTCCTAATCATCATTGCTCATCAATCACCTCCACCCTCCTGCCCTCCAAGAGATTGGAAGATACTGCACAATTGCCTTTAACACATTACCAAATGACACCTAATTTTTTTCCTTTTTCCCTTTGAGACACTTGTTGTCTGGCATTAGAAAAGGAGTGATTACATTAGTTCAATATTCGGCCTATACTGATTTAAACTCCGTGTTGCAGGTGAATGTACTAACACATATTCATCAAACAAAATTAGGAATGGAACACCTTTCAAGTATACAGAAGTATAAAGAGCAGCATGCTGCACAAGATCTATTGGAACGGCAGGTCAGCCAGGAGCAAGAGTGTGAAAATGGATTTGATGGGCTAAATGAAGAATGTTCTAGACATGGTACTACTGCAAATGCAAACTGTGTTGATCAAGGAAAAAGTGAACCAAATTGTATGCAAAATATGGTTTGCACTCATGGCACAAGTGCAAATAGTGTGTTGGAGGAATGTGAAAATACAAGCACTAATTGTGAACTGCAGTTGAGTAATAATAATGCCCCTGAAGCATTAGAAGATATTTGTGATGATGGTGGTGCTCTCTGGGATATTTTTAGGAGAGAAGATGTTCCTAAGTTGGAAAAATATCTCAGAAAGCATTTCAAGGAGTTCAGACACATTTATTGTTATCCAGTGCCGCAGGTATAACTTGGAAAAAGTCAAAAACCCTTTCTGGTCTGTTGGTCCCTAAGATAGTAGCAGTTTCAATGTTTCAGTTTTAAGATAACAAGTGTTACAAAATTGGTGCTGTGGCATTTGGAGTAGTGAGAACTGCAAAAACACACGTGTTCAGGAAAATAACAGCGGTTTGAATTTGGAACGCTGAAATACTAAAGGAAATTTAAGACAAATGTATAAAGTATGAAGTTTTACATCAATAATATTTAGTCAAAATTTATCTTATAAACAGTAAATTATTTTCATTTTTTGAGATTAATAATATATTTTATAAAAATGCGGTTTATTAATAATGTTATTGGTATATTTATTAGTATATGCGTAGACAAAGCAGGTGTAAATTATGTGAAGATACTATTTTATCTATTAAACTTAATTTAATAATTAAAAATATAATATGTTAAACTAATTGGCACAAAAATTTCTAAAAGCTCTAGTTTTGTAGCACTTTGAAATTGGAAAATGAACTTAATCATGAGAATGCTGTGTTTGGTGCTTTTAAACGCACTCAATTGAATGCATCAAAATGATCATAAAAGCTACATTTAGAGTTTTTAGAAGGTCCAAATGCTGCAAACTGTCTCAAATTATGGTGAAAGCTTAACATGGTACTGTGTAAAACCAAACAAAACATTGCCTCTATGTTGCACTCAGAAGTAGGCTCTAGGGTCTGAGGAGCGTGAGATGCACGCAGACCTTACGTTACTCCTAGGATTAGTGAGACTGTCAAATTCTCAAATCTCAACTAGTAAGGAAAATGTAGGTTTGAAGAATTAATCTTCCTTGAATATTATTGAGCCATCCGGCAATGATATATATACAAGTTACATATAAAGCCTAGTTGTTACAGATCCTAAATAATAGGATCTATCTATTTTGTGAGCTTATCTACAAGTTAAAGAGTTCTATCTACTCTAAGTCTTATCTATACAGTTCCGGATGTACATAAAATTAAAATAACAAATATATGTTACATTTTTCTACACTCCCCCTCAAGTTGGTAAGTATATATCATACATTCCCAACTTGCTTATAAGTAGTTCAAATATTGGTTTGAACAGCCCCTTTGTAAAGATATCAACTATTTGTTCTTTGGTAGATATGAATGGTGTACACACAATTCCAGCTTCAATCTTCTCTTTGATAAAATGTCTGTCCACTTCAATATGTTTAGTACGATCATGTAGCACAGGGTTGTGAGCAATATTAATGGCTGCCTTATTATCACAATATAACTTCATAGGTAGTTCCAATTTCATATTCAAATCTGAATTCACTCTCTTGATCCAAAGTAGTTCACAGATTCCATTAGCCATAGATCTGAATTCAGATTCTGCACTACTTCTAGCAAACACATTCTGCTTCTTACTCCTCCAAGTCACTAGATTCCCCCAGGTACAATACCGAGATGTAGACCTTCTATCAGTTATTGAGCCAACATAATCTGCATCTGTAAAGGCTTCCACAATTCTATTGTCACCTTTTTTAAAAAATAATCCTTTCCCTGGACAGCTTTTCAAATACCTTAGGATTCTGTAGGTAGCATCTAGATGTTCCTGGAATGGATTATGCATGAATTGGCTAACCATACTAACTGCAAAGGCAATATCTGGCCTTGTATGTGCTAGATAAATCAATCTTCCCACCAATCTTTGATATTGCTGAACATTAACTGGTACTCCTTCTTTGACATCTCCTAACTTTTGATTAGGATTAATTGGAGTATCTATTGATCTGCAGGCACTCATACCTGTTTCATGGAGAAGGTCTAGTACATACTTCCTCTGAGATACCACAATTCCCTTCTTTGATCTGGCTATCTCCATGCCAAGAAAGTACTTCAATTCTCCCAGGTCTTTGATCTCAAATTCCTGAGCCAACTTCTTCTTGAGGTCTTCAATTTCTTTATAATAGTCTCCTGTAAGAATGATATCATCCACATAAACAATTAACACTGCAATCTCTCCCTTACTTGAGAACTTCATGAATAGTGTATGATCTGCTTGGGCTTGCTTGAATCCCTGCCTCTTTATGAATTGAGTAAACCTGTCAAACCAAACCCTTGGGGACTGTTTAAGTCCATATAAGGCTTTCTCCAGCTTGCACACCTTTGAGCCATACTGTCCCTCAAACCCAGGAGGGGGACTCATGTATACTTCCTCTTCAAGCTTCCCATTTAAGAAAGCATTCTTCACATCTAACTGTCGAAGTGGCCAGTCTAGGTTAGCAGCTAGAGATAGAAGGATCCTTATAGTATTTAATTTTGCAACTGGAGCAAAAGTTTCTGTATAATCTATGCCATAGGTTTGTTTATATCTTTTGGCAACCAATCTGACCTTATATCTTTCAAGTGTACCATCTGCCTTGAATTTAGGGGTAAATACCCATTTGCATCCCACTGTTGGTTTGTTCTTGGGTAATTCCACATAGTTTGAGATAGGGTATTTAACACATGATCTTTTTTCATTTCTGAGAGCAATGGGTAGATTTAGATCACTGGAATTATTACCTTTGTCATTTTCTGACATTGAGTCAGATTCATGAGCAGTCTCAGGATCAGAGATGTCCTCTATTCTTTGATTTGGAACTCTCCTTTCATAAACCTTGCCAAAAAAATTACTTGTCTGCTGTTCATCATCTTTCCTTGTCTCAGAAAATTTTATTTCATTTTCTTTTGATTCTTGACTATTTTCTAGTGCATCTAACTGTCTATTATATTGTGCATCTAGACTAATGTCAAGAAATT
Organism: Cuscuta europaea; assembly: GCA_945859875.1. NCBI lineage: Eukaryota > Viridiplantae > Streptophyta > Magnoliopsida > Solanales > Convolvulaceae > Cuscuta > Cuscuta europaea. The sequence continues at coordinate 45,338,207 of CAMAPE010000005.1, forward strand.
CAAGTTTTTCATGGATATGTGACACATTATTACATCTTCATTAGAAATCTCCCCCTGAAGATGAGTACTAAAAAAAGATTGATTTTCAACAAAAACAGTGTTCATTGTTACAAACATCTTTTTTGTTGTAGGGTCAAAACATTTATAGCCTTTCTGTGTTGAAGATAGTCCTAAGAAAACACATTTTTTGCCTCTAGGATCAAATTTGCTTGCAGTTCTGTCAGGGTTGGTAACAAAAACTGTGCAGCCAAAATTTTTTATGGGAAGAGAGTTGATAAACCTAGTTTCAGGAAAACTGGTTTGAAGTGTATCAATGGGAGTTTTAAATCCTAGAGTCTTTGATGGCATCCTATTAATTAAATAGGTAACATGTAAAACAGCTTCTCCCCATAAATATTTTGGAACTCCAGCAGAAAACATAATTGCACGAGTGACTTCAAGCAAATGCCTATTTTTCCTCTCAGCTATTCCATTCTGAGCAGGTGTATTTATACAGGAACTTTGATGAATAATCCCTTTTTCAGCAAAAAATTATTTAAATTCTTAGAAAAATACTCAAAGCCATTATCAATTCTCACAATCTTGATATTAGTATTGAATTGAGTCTGAATCATTGAGTAAAATTTCTTGAACACATCTTCAACCTCAGATTTTTCTTTAATAAAAAAACCCATGTGACCCGTGTGTGATCATCTATGATAGTTACAAACCACCTTTTTCCTTTCAAAGTTGAAACTCTAGATGCACCCCAAATATCACTGTGTACAATAGTAAAAGGACTAGTTGGTTTGTAACTATGAGGGATATAAGAGCTCCTATGATGTTTGGCAAGTGCACACATATCACAATGAAATGCTGAAGGATTTTTATTATGAAATAACTTAGGAAACAACCTTTTTAGATAGGAAAAACTTGGGTGACCTAATCTATAGTGCATTAAATACACTTCATTATTACAAGGAAAGGAAATAGTTTGCATACAAGTTTTTCCTTGACCTTGTTTATTCAATTGTGTTCCTTCATAAAAAACATATAGGCCATCCTCCTCTCTAGCACTGCCAATCATCCTCCCCGATGCCAGATCCTGAAAAATGCAATAAGGATAAAACCAGGCTTGTCATGGCGTCGCCTAGGCGTCGCCTAGTCGCCGACTAGGCGTCCTGGCGCTGAGGACAGGTCGCCGGAGTTACTCGCCTCGCCGGAAGAAGAAATGGCGCGCCAGGCGTCGTCCAGGCGCGATGAAGGCGACAAGTCGGCGCCTTTTTCCCAAGTCGATCGCAAGCCCAGATCCCCAGAGGCCCAGAATCCCAAATGCGAAATAAAATGGATTTTAGGAAACTATTTTTTGGAAACTAATTAACTATAAAGCCCAGGCTCCAAAGCCCCAAAATAATCTACTCGTTATTCCTTAATTAATAAACTTACGAAGTACGAAGCACTGAAGCAGACGACTTCCCAGAACTCCAGGAAGAAGAGGTCTCGCAGATCGCCCTCTCTGCCTTGTCCCTCGCTGAAGCAGATGACTTCCCAGGTTCAGGCGTTCAGCTCTCTTCTCGATTTCTCGTCTCATAGTTTCAAATTTTAATTTAGTCTATTTGATGGAGCACTCAACTTTATGTTGCACTCATAAAAACCAAGTCAGTAGCTTCTCGATTTCTCATAATGACTAATGAGTTGCAACTTGCTGAGTCATTGTTTATTTTTGAAATAAGACATTAGTTAATTGTTTACTATTTAATATTCAGATTTTTAGAAAAAATGTTATTATTTAACATTATTTCCTTTTACACAAATTAATATTGTCAATATTACTTAGTTATTTGTTTTAGTTATTAATTGTGGATTTCAATTCTAAGTTATGTATACATTTTAGTTAGTAATATATTATACATAATATATAATTAAATATATAATTATATATGTAAATATATAATTATATATATAATATATAATATAAATATATAATATACACATATAGGTGACTAGTCGCTTAATTGTCGCCTAGGCGGGCGCCTTGTCGCCTAGGCGATATGGTGGTGAGCTGGCGCCGCGACTCGACTTACCGCCGTGACAAGTATGGATAAAACTTTACACAACACTGAAGGTCTTTGGTTATTTTGCTAATAGAGATAAGATTGCAGGAAAGTTTTGGAACATGTAAGACTTTAGAAAGGTTAATGGATGAGGAAATTTTAATATTTCCCGTCCCTGCTATGGCTGAAAAAGAGCCATCTGCAACTCTAACTTTCTTATCTCCTGCACAAGGTTGATATGAAGAAAAGAGATTTGGAATGTAGGTCATGTGGTTAGTTGCATCTGAGTCAATGACCCAGGTACTTTTTGGTTTTTCAGAACAAAAAAATGATGTTATTTTCCCATTTTGGGCAAAAGAACAGGAAGGGTTTTCTTGGTTGGAGATTTTCTGGGTGGGTATAAATTGGAGTAGGTACTCTATCTGTTCCTGTGTGATTTAGATTCAACTCTTGACTCTTGTTGAGTCTCAGTCACAGTAGTTTGTAGGGCCCTTTCAACTTTCTTCTTTCCAGCTCCTGATGGTTTTCCATGAAGTTTCCAGCATGTTTCCCTTGTGTGACACAATTTCTTGCAGTGATCACACCAAGGTTTTTTCTTGTCATCACTTCTGGCCACTAAAGCTGAAGAGTCCCCAGGTTCCCCAGCTGGAGTGTTGTACATGACCCTCCTCTTGCTATCTTCCAACCTGATCTCAGAAAAGACCTCTCTGATTGGGGCCAGAGGTTTCTTTCCCAGTATTCTGCCTTTTACTTCATCTAGGTCCTTATTGATCCCTGCTAGAAACATATAGACCCTATCATTCTCTTCTCTTTTCTTATGTCTGGCCAAATCCTTAGCACTCTCCCACTCTTCATCACCATAGCATTGATCTAATTCTTGCCACAGCGATACCATTTCATTGTAGTATGAAATGATATCCCTATTTCCTTGTTTATATTGCCACAACTTGGTTTTGAGTTCAAAATTTTGAGAAGAGTTCTCAAGATCTGAATAAGTTTCCTTAATAGTCCCATACCTCCTTTGCAGTTTTCATAAACATATGAGGTTTGGCAATTAAGGGCTCCATGGAGTTGAGAAGCCAAGCTGTTATGAGTGAATTCTCTGACCTCCATGTACTGTAACCTTCTTCTGCAGGTAGTTTTGGTTTGATTTCTCCTGTGATGTAACCTAGCTTTCCCCTCCCATCAATTGCGAGTCTTAAAGATTGAGACCATTCCAAATAGTTTGTTCCATTCAATCTATGACTAGTGATTATCATAGATGAATGAATAGGAGACTGGTAATTGTCATAGGGCTAATTTGGGAGTTAGGGTTGATAGTGTGTGAGGAATCAGCATCACTGGTTTCTACCATTGTGTTGTTTAAACCGAGGCTCTGATACCATGTAGGTTTGAAGAATTAATCTTCCTTGAATATTATTGAGCCATCCGGCAATGATATATATACAAGTTACAGATAAAGCCTAGTTGTTACAGATCCTAAATAATAGGATCTATCTATTCTGCGAGCTTATCTACAGGTTAAAGAGTTCTATCTACTCTAAGTCTTATCTATACCGTTCCGGAAGCACATAAAATTAAAATAACAAATACATGTTACATTTTTCTACAGAAAAAATTGGGAAGTTTTGAGATTTGAAAAGGTTGAAAGAAAATTGGAAAATTTTGAAACATTTAGTAAATGTTTTCAACTACTTTTGGGATTAAGACTTGGATGTTGTTGTTGTAGTAAAAGTTTTGAACTAAAGAAAACATCAAGTGTGAAAGGTAGGCATTATGGAATAAAGTATGTTTTCTATCTTTCTATGCAGAAATATTTATTTTGGAATGATTTTAATATACAAACTGCAATGATGTGCATTACATCTCAAATGTATTTGGGTCACTCTTGCTGGAGTGGTTTTTAGATCTCTTTATTTTGTTTACCATGATGTCTTTACTTTTTTCTTTTCCTTTTTTCTGCCTTTTAGGTAGTTCATCCTATACATGATGAAACTTTTTACTTGACTGCTGAGCATAAAAAGAGACTAAAGGAAGAATACGGTTAGTTTTTTAGTCCAACTGTTTCCCAATCAATGTTTCCAAATTTCTTTGATTAGTACTTCGTATCTTTTACCATCAGCTTGCGGGGACGCCTATGTGCACCGGGCTGTCCCTTACTCTTTTACCATCATTTGATAAACTTTATTTGACAGGGATTGAACCATGGACCTTCGTTCAAAAATTAGGAGATGCTGTTCTCATACCAGCCGGCTGCCCACATCAAGTTAGAAATTTAAAGGTATATTAGCTTATTCTTCTACTCCACTAGGAGTACTTGGTACTTCTTACTTCCATATCTATAGGTGTGGTTTGCTGCATATATTTAGGCTATACCTGGAAGAAACTAAAGAAACTCAAACGGAAGGAAACCCCAAAAAGCTATATTTGGTTTTACATTGAAAAATCCGGAGAAAACTCAAATTTGACTAAAGCTTTTGAATTTTTGTTACATATCTATATTTCCTAGTCTTTATACGATATACTTGATTAACTGTGTTTGAGCAAATATCTAGATTTGATTTATAGAGTTTGAACTCTGAACCATTTTTTATGTGCCTGGTTGTCCCCAATTTTGTTTCCTTCCAAAATTCCTACCAATATAATTTTAATATCCTATCATTTTCTGGGTTCCAAATGGACCCTTAAAAAATTGCTACAATATCTATAGAGAAAGTGGTTTTGTTCTCCAGCATGCTCTGTAATTGTTGACTTATGTTCCAAGGTTATATCTGCAATCGTTCTACTTTTCCATTGCATTCTAGTCACTACTTAAGTTCAAACGGTTCAGTCTTGTTAAATTTTTATGTCCACTTCCTTAAACCTTTGCACAAAATTGTCAGTTTTTGGACTGCCATTGGAGTATCAGGTGAAAAAGAATATGCTACTTTGCATAAGGCATTCCTCCTAGTAGCAATTTAATGTACATTTCTTAGCATAATTCTAACATTAAAAAACTATTCGGTTACTTCCAAAAGGGGATTATGTAATAGTGATACAAATTAAGAGGAACGTTAAGTACTGAAGTACATGAGGCTTTAGTAGAACCATAGAATTTAATCAGCATTATATGTGAATGCCAAGTTAGACTAGATAACAAATTTTGTTGGGGGTGCTTAGTATCTAATTTTGAATGCGACATTATATTAATTATATTTGTTTAGGATTTTAACTGTGATGCCTTATATGCTGATTGCTGATATATTCAATCATTTATGATAGTTTCCTTCACATTAATGACCACCTCTATTTGTTTTTACTTGGCAGTCATGCATTAAAGTTGCTGCTGACTTTGTTTCTCCTGAAAGTATTCCTGAATGCATTAGACTGACTGAGGAATTCCGTACTCTTCCCCAGAATCATAGGGCCAAGGAAGATAAGTTGGAGGTGCGATGCCTTTTTTGAATATCTGAACTTTTACTTTCCTATGAATTGTAAATATGTTCAATGTGTAGGATTAGCATAACCTTAGAGATAAAAAACACAATCTCTTAGGGTATAACAATTTAATCTTATTCCAAAAAACAATTTAATCTTAGGAAATGTACATAAATGTCTATTTTCCACTCTATATATACCGGCTTTATGTCTAAGATTTTATAGTTCTAGTTCTATGATAGTATTCTGTTTGTTTACCATATAAGTCTAGGCTTGCCATTTACATTGATCCTATGCTGTTTTCCATCATTTGCAATGGAGCCAAAGAGTCATTATTTTTTGGCTTGAGATTATGATGGAATAAAGCAAAATGGCTCACTAAACTGTCTGCGCTTCTTTATTATGAAGCAGCAATCAGTCCATGCAATTTTGGACGGGATTTTCACTATGGGTCATCCGGAAATAGTCTCTTTGTGCTTTAGTACAGGGGTAAGACTGCGTACATCCGACCCCCCTACCCCACCGTAGGTGGGAGCCTTTGCGGCACTGGGGTAAATGAAAATGAAAATGAAAACATTGATCCTATGCTGGATCTTTTGATATTTGGATGCAGTTGTTTGTTTTGTTCTTTTATCTCGCAAACTGTATACTCAATACTTGTTTTACTCAAATGCATTAATATGACTGAGTTTTACATTTCCTGCTGCTGCTACTGTTGTCATTCTTCTTATATTATTATTACTATTGCTTTATGAGACAAGCATAGTATTGCTGCTACTGTTGTCATTCTTCTTATATTATGTTGCGCGCACCCCTTTCCAACAGGTAAAAAAAATGATCATTTATGCAGTGAAAGAAGCTCTGGATGATCTTAGGGGATGTATTTCATAGGTATGCCAAAAGCCCGCTTAAAACAAGAAAATGCAGTGCTAGCTTGCTTATTGACTAATTGTTCTATTTGTGTGTACTAGGACACCTGCTTTATGTTGAGAAACCTACCGAGTCTTTAGTTATAGCGTAGTATGGTACTTGAGAATAAAGTAGTATATTCCATATTGATGTTGTGTGTATAAGTTCTTTTCCAAAGTACCAAAAAAGTAAGTGTTGAATTGCAAACTTGGAATTGCAGGAAACTAATGGGAAAAAGTGAAGTTGATAGAGAGCGGGAAGAGCATGGGGCGGGATCGGGCTTGGACCCACTTTCGTGGGCCGGGTTAGGGCTGTCATTAGAGTTTATTTATTATTATCAAGTTAATGTTATGTTTTACTTTGGGCCTATTATTAGTAGAGTACTTAGTAGAGTTAGTATGAGCCTAATTAGGATTTGATTAATTCGGGCTTGATTAGGGTTTCTTGTAGAAGACTATTTATACCCCTCGCCAGGGTTCATTCTTATTATCTTGGAATAAAATTGGTTTTAGCCTTTTGGCTCTGGGCAACTGTATTTTTTATCGTTGATTATCTGAGCAATGATTTACCCCGTTGATTTTATTTTTTTGTTACACAACAATTGGTCCGACCTGCCGGATCCCGTCCCGCCAGGATGATGAGATCTCAGATCGACTGCTGGACAGAGATGGTCGCCAAGCAAACTCGGATGAATCAAACCCTAGAGGAGCACGGCATGCGTCTGGCAGAGATTGCCGTATCTGGCAGCACTTACCAAGGCGCTAATTCCTCCGGTCATGACGGAAGCAAGCCTGGACACGGTTGGCAGCCCCATCGTATCTGCGCACAGCAGCGACAGACAGCCGTGCAGCGTCACTTCCTCCTTGGCTGCGTTTACAGAGGCTCTCGCGTCGCCAGCGGTGGAGGAGCATTAAACAGCGGTGACTTCACTTGACGCGGCAGCAGCATCCTCGTTCGGAATTGGACTGTGCAGCACCTTTCTCACGATGTTGCCCTCGTTTAACGGAGAAGAACTGATCAGTTGGGTTGATAGGGCTGAGCAACAGTTCGAATTGAACTGTACTCCGTCGGGAAACAAGGTGGCGGCCGTTGTAGTTGCGATGGAAGGGCTAGCCTTATATCAGTTGACCTGGTTACGAGCACGAAAGCTGGTCATGTCATTGGATGAGCTTACACAGGCATTGATGGCTCGTTTTGACTCACGATTTAAGGGCAATTGCTTTATACGGCTGCCCAGAGGTAAGCAGACAGGGACTGGGGAGGAGTATATCTCATTTTTTCCTAAAGATACTGGGCAGCCCCAGGGCAAATGTGAGCAGGTTTCCGGATTTCAACCTTGAGGACAAGGTTATTTTGAAGGAGGATAGATTGATAGAGAGCGGGAAGAGCATAGGGCGGGACCGGGCTTGGGCCCACTTCCGTGGGCCGGGTTAGGGCTGTCATTAGAGTTTATTTATTATTATTAAGTTAATTTTATGTTTTACTTTGGGCCTATTATTAGTAGAGTACTTAGTAGAGTTAGTATGAGCCTAATTAGGATTTGATTAATTCAGGCTTGATTAGGGTTTCTTGTAGAAGACTATTTATACCCCTCGCCAGGGTTCATTCTTATCATCTTGGAATAAAATTGGTTTTAGCCTTTTGGCTCTGGGCAACGGTATTTTTTATCGTTGATTATCTGGGCAACGGTTTACCTCGTTGATTTTATTTTTCTGTTACACAACAGAAGTCCAATGAATCTATAAGATGGAAGATGTTTTGTTATAGAATTTATTTAACACGTCATCTAGTTTGACTACTATTGCAACTATTTGCATGACCTTTTTTCGCATCTTTTATGTTGTAGAAAATAAGTTTTAGATAAAATTTTCACGTTTTCATGCATCATATTTTCACATCGCTTCTAAGGATTACACCACCACTTATTGAGTTAGTGGCAGGTTTTTGTTCATTTTCATAGTTCTAGATATGTTGTAATGTGTTTTACATACTATATCTACACGCCCACGCTTCCTCGAAAACGTTTGGATTAATGTTTTGATGTGCAGGGTTGATAAGTAATAGATGATGTAGACGAGGAAGAAGCAACAAAGCCTTTTATGTCTGGAGATGACTTTCTTTGTTGGTCAGCTGCTAATCATTTTCTTTGTGGTATGATGACTTCTGGAAGGAGAGCTCAGATGTTTTTCTATCATGCTGGAGTGTCCTTTATTCTTTTTAGCATTCTTGAATAAGAACGGGTCAATTTATTGCATACATTCATAACAAATGAATAAATGATGTTGAGAGAAGAATGTGAAGATATATCACATATTGAACCATACAGTTGCTCTGAGTAGATGCAATTATGCAGTGAGCATTTTGCATTGTTTTTTTCTGCCTGTTTTACCCCAGGCCGTGTGAATTATTTTACATGGAGGATGATGGGTATAAGACTATAAGGTGGTCACAGTCCAATTCTGGTTCTAGGCCAGCTGGTCATTAGAGAGAGAGAAAATGGGGTCCAGGAACGGGACCTATATTACCGGTTCCGGGTTGGTTCTGTGACTTCTGTCTAGGTCTCGGTTTTTCAATTTCTTTATACTCCCTCCGCTCCCTATTAAAGTTCCCAGTTTGACTTCACACAGATTAAGAAAATAAATTTGACTTTACTGTGGAGTGCACTGTTTGGCACTGTTTTGCACTGTTTTGTTTCCTACAATGGAAGTGTGAACTTAAATAAGGGACATCTCAAAAAGGAAAGTGAGAACTTTAATAGGGACCGGAGGAAGTATATTTTTAAGCCTCCATTCCTGGTCCCTACACTTTTTCAGCTTTTAAATATACTCGCTCCTTTTTAAAATGCTCTGAGAAATTGAATCTCGAGACTGAGATCTTTTTCCTGACTTGGAACTTTGTTTTCTAATCCTAGCCTAGCCTGCGTCTTTAATCTCCATCACTGTCCTCGCCGTCCTCTTTCGCGCGACGTTTCCTCGCTGTCCTCCTTCATCGGTGAGGTTTGTGATGCTCTCACAGCGGACCACCGGCGCAGATGAGCTCCGACCAGCGACGAGAAGCTCGGAGCAAGGTGGACATCCATCGCTGATCGCTCACCTCCGATGTCTTCTTTATTTTGTCCGGAATCCGCAGATCTGTAGTGTTTGGGTCCGGTTTGGGCTAGATCTAGGGTGGGGGAGTTGGCGGTCAAGCTTGGGACTAGGTAGGTGGTAGGGGGATCGGAGGGGGTTGGGGATCTGGTTGTTTGTGTCTGGTTTGGGCTAGATCTGGGGTGGGGGAGCTTGCGGTCGGGTTGGGGTGGTGACTGGGGGTGGGGCGGTGGTCAGCCGGCAGTCACTATGGTCGGTTGGACAGTGACTTTTGCCCGTGGGGCAGTCACTGTGATGCTGGAGTCACTTTGGCGTAGTCACTCTGATTGGTTGGACAGTCACTGGTTTGTGGGGCAGTCACTGACTCACTGTGACGTCGGAGTCACTTTGGCCGGAGTCACTGTGACCGGAGCAACGGCGGCGACGGAGGCGGTGTCGGCAGAGGCGGAGGCAGGGTCAGCGGTGCTGGTGGCTGCAAAGAAATGTTATTAAAATAATAAATGTATTATTAAATAATAGGATTAAATGACTTTTGGTCACTTTTTTGGAAAAATTTAAAAGAGGTCACCTTTTTGTCTTTTTCATTCTTTTTAGTAGGGTTGGATTCGGTTCGGGCCACCCGGCCCGTGACTCGGCCCGGCTCGGCACTGTGCGGGCCCGGGACCGGCCCGGTCGGGCGGTCCGGGACCGGGTATGGACCCGAACCGATGGGAAGGGACGGGGCGGGCTCGGTTCAGGATTATTGTGACCCGGCCCGGCCGGGTCGGGCCCGGGCCCGGGTCCGGGCCTCTTTTTTTTTTTAAAAAAAAATTGGTTGGTTGGGCTACTATCTGTTGGGGGTGGGGCTGGGGACAACCCAAACGGCTATATAGCCGTTGGGTGGGGTAAAGGGGGGGTCCGGGGGGGTTGGCTGGTAGGAGGGGGGTGCGGGGGGGGGGGGGGGGGGGGGTAAAAAACCCTATAAATACTCCTAATCTTAAACATTTTTTCATATCTCTTCTCCAATTCTTCCTAAATCCTATTCTTAACTCTCTACTCTCTAATTCTCTTATTCTCCAATATATTATATATCTACTCTCTAATTCTCTTCTCCAAGAAGTTAAGATGGAAAATCAAGATGCCATTATACGGTATAATTTTGATAAGCAGAAGGACCCGAAGACCGGGATGTGGTACGCAATTTGCAAATGGTGCGAAAAAAAATGTATCATGGGGGCTTCAGGCGGATTCGGGATGGCAATCAAGCATATGAAGTCATGTGACAAAGCCAAAGGATTGGGAGGTGCGGGAAGTTCCGATTGATTACAATTTTCAAAATGTTTATCTCTTAAAGTTTGTTTTAATTTTCAAATGTAGTTCCTATTTCATTTCAAATAAATGCAATTGAAGTTTGTTTTTAATACTCGTATAAAACTATAAACTATAAAATATAAATTATAAAAAAAAAAAAATTAACCGGCCCGGCCCGAATCGGACCCGACCCGTGACCCGTCCAACCCTCGGGTCGGTCCCGGGCCGACTTTTCTTGAACCGGCGGCCCGACCGGGCCTAGGCCCGACCCGGACCCGACCCGGCCCGAATCCATCCCTACTTTTTAGTAATATTGGAATAAAAAGGCCAATGAATAATATGTTCAAAAAAAATGCATCAGATTTTTTTACCAGGAATCTTTCCAAATCACATGGGCTTATTTGCCCCTCTTCTCTTTTTTTATAAAGTCTATATGACTCCCTTAGAATCATTTAGACTTACTTAAAGAGTAAAATTCTCTAAATAGGAGTAAAAAAGTTTTGAAATTTCAAAATAGGAGTATATGTTTTTTATTCCCTAAACAGGAGTAAATTTCTGCCAAGTTTGACATTACTAGGCTTTTAAACATGACATTTTTTCCAAACTTGGCAGATTACTCCTATTGAGGGAATAAAAAAATGATACTCCTATTTTGGAATTTCAAAAAGTTTTGAAATTCTAAAATAGGAGTATCATGTTTTTTATCCCCTAAATAGGAGTAAATTTCTGCCAAGTTTGACATTACTAGGCTTTTAAACATGACATTTTTTCCAAACTTGGCAGATTAATCCTATTCAAGGAATAAAAAACATGACTCCTATTTTGAAATTTCAAAACGTTTTTACTCCTATTTAGGGCAATTTCTATTACTTAAATCTGTTGGGTACCATAGAGTCATCACAAAGTCCCAAGATTCAATTGGGAAAAACTATCAATTTTGCTTTGGTGTTTTTCTTGTCACAAATTCACAATGATGAACGCCTTCTACAGGTAGACCCAGGACCGGTTCTAATTTCAGGTAGTAGGGAAGAACTTCAATCTTAACCGCGAAAACCAATTTCATTTTTGAAATTTTATCCTTTTTTTTTAATGTGGATCTAGTCGACTCCTGTCTAAAATTGGAAATCCAGGCCATCGATCTGGTTCCAAAACCGTATGACGTCTTTTATTCTTGCAACTCCTCATGGTTACTTTGATGTTTTTAATTGAATTGAAATTTTCTAATTCAGTGAGATCTAGTCTGGATTGGTCGGAATGACCTTATAGATGTCTCTTCTATGTGTGTTTCATAACTTTCAAAATTTGATCTAGTCAAGTCTCAGAGCCGGTCCTAGCTAGGGGGCAACAGGGCTCATAAAAAAAGAGAAACAATTAGGCTCAATTAAGGGTGAATAGGCTGGTTTTTTGCTTTAATTAAGCTGATTTTTTCGGCCCAAATATAACAATCCCATCCGGCTGTCGAAGAATTAGGATCATACTAGTAAAATTAGTAAAGGATGAGACTACCCGCACGGGTAGCTCAGTTGGTCGAACGGTGGGAAAAAATAGACTTAGACCAAGGTTCGAATCCCGCGGCGGCCAAAAGGGGATTTTCAGAACCTGAAATAAGACTGGTCTTCTGGTGCGCACGGGTAAAGGTCTATTGCCGCTTTGCCGACTGAGTCTCCGTGATTTACTCCCCCACCATCCTGTCAGGTCGGGGTGGGGGGCCCTTGGGGCTGGGGATTCAACCTTTTGGACGTAGTAAAGGACGAGACTTTTCCTGCTACCGTATTAATAGCCCGATTTCTTTGAACTTAACGTAGTAGTAAATAGGCTGTTTAATTAGTTGTGGATTTTTAATTACTATCTTGTTGCATTGTGATTCTGAAATCATTAAACCGTGAATACGGTAATGTACTCATGTATTTTTAATTTTTTTATTACAATGTGTGAATTATCAAATAAGTAGTATAAAAATTGTGAATGTATTGTAAGATATGTACTTAAGTATTTTAAATAAGATCAAAACATAAGTCATGTATCAGCGAAGTTTTGAGATATTATCCGAAATAGGACCAAAACAATTTGAAAATTCCAAAATAGGACTGTCATATTTTTATTCCCAAAATAAGACTAATTAGTGTCATGTTTTGGCAGTACCAAACTTCAAATATGGCAATATTTTTCTAAACATGACAGTAATTATTCATATTTTAAGAACAAAAAATATAACAGTCCTATTTTGGAATTTTGAAACTATTTTGAAACTGGACTAAAAATTGAACGGAAGGACAAATTTGCCCCTTGTTTAAAAAACACCCGCAGTCCTCCTAGTTCATCGCCTATTTTACTGTTCACACTTTGGCACCCATCAAATGCTCGCAGCCATTCATCTGTCCGGTAACAACCCATCGGTCCGTTCAATTCTGATCTGCTGCTGCAGGTTGTCTCCGGAGTAGTAGCCGGCGCGAGAAAATGACTGACCAAGTGGTCGACGACGGAGCCATCCTCTTTCGCTTCAATTTACCGTTCACAGTCCTCTTTCGATTTTAGCCGAAACTTCTATTTCTATCTCTTCTTCCTCCTTCTAATCCTCATCCCCTATTGTTTCATTTATCGAGTTGCTTTGTCCTGCCATAGTCTATCTTCGTACGTAGTGCAGCTTTACTTTTCAATTTCTTCGTACGTAGTAGTCAAATTTTTCTAACACATTTCTAACATTTCTTCCTCCTTAAGACATTGTTTATTGTAAGCCATTTTGGAAAACTTTTTTCTATTAAACTGTTTTTACATAGGATTGCTTTCTCTAACATTTCTTTTTCTCTTTCTCCCATCCAAATTTAATAAAAATCTAAATCTTTACGAAACAAATTTTTTAACACTATCACAAAATTACAATTCAATACCTAACAAATTTTAACTAAAAAGGGTAAAATACATTGCAGTTCCAATATGTCATAGAACCGTGATTAATAAAAAATTAAAGAGAAATGGTCTTCAATAGGACTAAAAAACTACTTATGGACCCGTATAGGACCATCAACTTTTTTACTCCTAAATAGGACCATTTTTAACTCTTCTACCTCTTTTGCCCCTGATTTTATTACTTTGAATCCGATTAGACATGATAATGCCAGGACCACTCCTTGTGTTCTTTCTCTCATCTCTCATCCAGGTAGTTCTTCTCCGGAGCGGAACGGCAACCCATGAGCAAGAGGGCGTTCGGCGGCGGAGCACATGACGGACTAAACTCTGAATTTCGATCCTCCTCGTTTCTAGAGTTTACTGCTGGATTTTGGTTTTGTTGCAAGACCAAATCATGACTCTTAGAGAATAAGACACTCAAAGAGTCGTTACCTTCCTCATCTTTGCTTTCTGTATTTTTCACCTCTCCAGCGTCGTTGTTTTTCTCCTCTTCGTCTGAAGTGATGTCGTCAACGGCGCAGGACGGCAATAAGCTGAAATACCGGAAAACGAATCTGTTGTAGTTATTGACATTGATATGACATTGTTATTTTCGCTATGTCAAAATTATAGCATTGACATTATCATGACATTGTGATTATTACAATGACATTGTGATGTTTTTCAGAGGCATAGGGAGAGTTGGGATAAGGGAGTTCCGATAAGTGGGAAGTGCTGGTCTCGGTCAAGGCAGTAGGTGTTGATGCATGTGGGCTGGATATGCTGATTGCATTGACAACCTTATATTCCACCCATCCTCACTTGCTGCATGATTGAATTCCTGATCATTTGTGCTAATGTGTGGTCTGACATTATCGTGTTGGATGATAACTTCCCTGGCTGATGCTACTGGCCACTTTGCTTTTATGGTTGGAATGAGCTGTGTCAGTAGCATTTCCCTGTACACTATTTTTGTCACTGAAAGAATTGACTTTGTTTACATTGTGCCTCTCGGTCTGTTCCTACTGTTTCTTGATGCTTCCATTCGCTCCACAAACGGCCATATCCCTATTTTCCCATTCCATACAACTTCCCCCTCACTACCGAAAATAGGTTTGCCCACAGCACACAGAAACATCACCTTGGTTATAAACCTTTTAGATTTGTAATGCCTGTCTGGGGGAGTCTCTCCCTCATGAATGTACCATCTTGTCATCATTTTGCTTAAGTTAAACCACTTCTCATCGATGTGAATAAAATGGTCAAACCCTTGAAATGTGGGAGTGTGTGGTAAGGAAGCTGGAATTAAGTGATAAAGGCAGAATTGACATATGGAATTCTGTGAAATGTACTTTTAGACATTTTTAGGGCATGCGAGGTTGACCTAAAGTTAATCCTTTTGCTCAAAGGAATGTCCTTAAAACTTTGAGGGGGTACAGTCACCCTTTATCTTCCAACATGTCCAGTGAGCTTGTGAGTTACATCTAGGCTTTGTCCATTCTGTAACTGTTGCTTTACAATCTGCCATATTCTGGACATTGCATGTCTGAACACCTTAAAAATATCTGCACCGTTGTTGCTTACACCACGTTGAAGTCACTCAAAGCCATCCACATTCTTCACCAAATATTCTTTTATTTCTTCTCTTTCCTGGTTTAATCTGTTAGTCTTGATCTCTGTGCAGGGAAATGGACAAGGGCAGTTGCAGGTGTAGGTGGAGGAGGTCGAGGAGGTGATGGGGCCAAGTTAGAGCTTGAGGCAGCCATTAATGGTGGTAGCTGAAAGTAGATGAAGTCATCTTCGTCCAAAAGGTTGAATGCCCAACCCCAAGGCTCCCCATCCCGACCCGACAGGATGGTGGGGAGGTTAATCACGGTGACTCAATCAGTAAAGCAGCAGTAGGCCTTTACCCGCGCCCACAAGAGGGCTAGCCTTATTTCAGGTTATGAAAAACCCCTTTTGGCCGCTGCGGGATTCGAACCTTGGTCTACGTCCAATTTTTTCCACCGCTCGACCAACTGAGCTACTCGTGCGGATTAGATGAAGTAATCTTAAATGTGCTGAATGGTGTTGTATTTATAAGGCTGAGGTTGTAATTTTGAAGGTGTAATTTTAGAGGTTTAATTTTTGAGTTCCCTCCCTTTTTTGGTCGAACAAACCATATTTAGGAGGGAAGCTACAAGGCTATTTCTCCAGCCGTAAGGATGTGATGTTGAAGTACAATTGTGAATAGTTATGAAATCGTTAAACATGTCAATTTGATTTCTCAAAGTTAGCCATTGTAAAAATTTGTTAAAGCTAGTTGCTAAAGGGTATATATGCACTTTTATCTCACTTTCTTAGTCTTTCTGCCCAAAAGTTTTGGTACTATCAAATTGGGAGGGAAAGTATTAATTTGTTACCCCAATAAATTAATTTGCATAACCATGCGTTATTATTTTTGCTTTCACAATTCACATCAATACTGCTAACTGCCATAGTGCCATCCACCATGATAAATAATGCAATAATTTGTCCTTTTTTATCTCATACTACTATTTTTCATTAGCAGTTTGACAATATTCGTCTCATATAAATTCAAATTATGAATGAATTGAAGTTCACGCCTTTTCTAACGGTCCTACTTTTTTATCGTATTTTATCGATGAAAATTCCAGGTAGGGTTTATGAATTGTAACACAAACATTCAATGGATAAAACAATCAACAATTACCAAATCAAACGATCACCAATGAATGAAATCAATTAATAATCTAATCAAATAAATGAATAATCCTATATGATTAATCTACTTCCAAGTAGAGTTTTTTATGAAATGTTGTGAACATGTTTTTCATCAAGTTTAGATTATATCGGTAATATGTTAGCTTAAAATTCAATCGTGAAATCAGTTAAATAAATTATTGGAAAACACTGTGTCAAAATATACACAAATTTGATGAGGATAATACATGCACCTAATTGAAATTAATATACAAATATAATATTTTTAAAACTTTTTTTTAAATTTGTCTAAAGCCCATGAAATGTCATGATCTAGCCTGAAAAGGGCTGTGTATTGATTTCATTTAATTATTTCTAAACTTGGTTTTGAAATCCATTGAATCTTATAGCTAGTCTCGCCACTCATTGGGGTGAGGGTGTCCATATATGCATTAAACTTGCTCCACCCCTTCTTTATGAATTGATGACTAAACTTAAGTCTTGAAGAATTGTAAAAGTTAGTATATAGTCCGTAAATTAAAAGTTGCGACCCTGGGTCAGTTAATTTATATATAGATAATTAAATATAATGTTTAAAATGAATATTGTATAAAAATTTGTTAAGTGTATATTCGAAAATTAAGTATAAAGATAATTTATTTTTGAAAACCCTTTATTTCATAGGTTATTCAAAACAGAACGGTTTAGCATCATAGAAATTGTTACATTATTGTACCAAAAAATGCTACAATAAAATGATAAATTGTTACAATACATCTATTGTAACATCAGTCGGATGCAGCATGCTACTTTTGATATATTGTGACATTTTTGACACATATGAATTGCAACATTTCGCATATGGTACAGAAGATATACTTTGTTGTAGTGTGAGGTGACACAAAAAACAAAGGGAGGTTTACCCAAATGTGACCAAATAATATCTTTTTCCCAAAACATGATCTAATGTTTGATTGTTTGAAACTCCATAAATATAATTTGTTATTTATATTTGGACAAAAATGCTTTCATTGGTTGGAGCAGTGCTGCCCTCAAATCGCAAGATTGCTGTCGGCCGCCGGAGATTTTTGGGCAGTCGCCGCTGCCGATCTACTACTAGATTCCCGTCCACCCGAGTTTGCTATCAAAATTAATAAAAAGTTTTACCAATTTGCTCTATTACCCTCAAGAATTAATACGTAGTAATTTATATTGTAAAAAAGTAGTGTCAAATGTGAGAATAATGTTGTGCACATTTAAAAATATTGTATTTTGTGATCGGTAAATATGTTAAATTTGTTTTACAATGTAGTGTAAGTGTGTAACTGTGTAATATATATTTAGCTTCAATAAAAAAGGACGCTATAATAAACTTTGTGATGGTCAAATTAGAGGATGTTTTTATTTGAACAGTTTTCGGTCCCAGAACAGATCATACTTAAATAGATCAGACCATATTTAAATAGTTCAGACCAGACCTGAACTTCTTAGTTTAAAATACACAAAAACCAGATGTTTACCTGCAGATTAGCAAATTTTAGTTGAAAAGAAAACATCAGGATACCTAAAGAGCACTATTTAATTTTTATCTTAAAAATGTAGGATGAGGTGCGTACTTAGAATGTTTTTACTTGGACTGTAATTTGGTGGTTTGGTTTGAACCGGTTTGGTCTGGTCTGTTTTTTTTTTGTTTTTTTAACTATCCAAGTCTAATCTGGTCTGAATTGGTCTGATCTGGTCTGATCTGGAAGGAATTAAAGTCCAAATAAAAACATCTTTATGCTTTGTAAAAAGAAATTAAAAAGATTGGGTTATTATTCTTTCGCATTGTGGAAGTTAATTAAGTTCTCCCAATTCCAAGTAGTCCCAATCACATGTTTAATTATTGATCGGATTTAGCAATATACAGATGGATAGATATAATTATTAGTTTTTTAATACTCCGTATCTATATATTCTTGATCGAGAATTGAAAGAAAATTGGGGGAGCACACATATATATATATATAAGAGATAGGCCGGATGGAATGGATCATCGATCGGAGGAAAGGATGGAGAAGTACGAGTTGGTGAAAGAATTGGGGAGTGGGAACTTTGGGGTGGCTAAGCTCCTCCGTCACAAGCACACCAAGGACCTTGTCGCCATCAAATACATTGAACGCGGCCCTAAGGTTATAATTTAATTTCTTGCTAATTATATATTACGTTCTATGCCATATATATGCAATATAATCATCAATTCAATATTACATCTCTTCTATATTATACTCCATTAATTGCATCCAATTTTTTTGTAGATATATATATCGCGTTTGTTCAATTGTAATTAATTAATTAATAATTGGCTTCCTTGCTTGCATGTTCTTGCCCATCCGGTGATTATCGTCATATCGAAGATTGATGAAAATGTGGCCAGGGAAATCATCAACCATAGATCGCTGCGCCATCCCAATATTATACGCTTCAAAGAGGTGGGTTAATTGGGTGTATCATCATCATTGCGTCTAAGCTAGGCTATTAATACTTCATGAAATTTCATCATAAAAATGTATATATGTGTGTGTATATATATATACACATATATATATATATATGTATATATATATGTATATATATATATAGGGGAGTTTTGCTTGCACTTTTTCTTATTTGCGTTGCACTTTTTGGTCATTTTAATTTTGGCCAAATTCGGCCAAAATGATGGTGGCAGTTTTGTAAATAAATCAATTTTTTTGAGCTACCGCGAAAAAGTGCAACGAAAGCAAGCAAAAGTGCAAGCGAAACATGAAAAAGTGGAAACTTTGCACTTTGCACGTTAAGATCACTTTGTATTTGAACCATCCCCTATATATATATATATATATATATATATATATATATATATATATATATATATATATATATATATATATATATATATATATATATATATATTGTTGGTTGGTATTTATATTATGCGGAACGGCCGGTGCATGACAAATTAATAGGCTCCAAAGATGTGGCTTGTTGAAGGAGACCCATATTGTAATTGAGGCTTAATTACCATGCATATATGTTATTGAAGCAGCAGACAAACTAACATGCTCAAGAACTGTATATGTTTGTTATTGAGGCTTAATTAACATGATATATATAATTGCTCATTGAAGTTTAATTTGCTCTTGTACCAAATAAAGTTGATTTGATAAGAGGAGTACCCGATATTTTATATTTTATATGTAGTATGTTGATTTGTACTCCCATATTTTTATACTAAATCGGTGTTAATACTAACTACTTAATTCGGCCGTACTCAATAATTTCTCTACATTTTGTTTCATGGATTAATTGATGGGAAATTCTATGATGCATGTAGTAATTCTGGGGATACCGGTACATTTCCTTGGTTGGACAAATAAGGCAGCAACAAAGTGCATGTATGCTAAAACATATACGGCCTATTAATAAAATGACATGCGTACTTTTGAACTACACGTATGGTACCTACTTAATTTTGAGAGGCACCGTAGAAGTACCCTTAATTGATGCCTGCATAGTTCTTATTTAAGTGTAATCGTTTGATTATTACGTTTAGCGATGCACAATTTTGATTGTTGATATATCTAACTAGCTATTAGTAAATTAAAGTCAACATTATAAAAATTCATGTATTGGAAGTCTACTTAGATGCATATAATATTTTCATGAAATGCTTTTCATAGATAAATAAAATTTGTGTAGTATCTGAATATATAGTGCAAAATGGATAATGCAGGTAGTATTAACACCAACACATTTGGCCATAGTGATGGAGTATGCAGCTGGTGGAGAACTGTTTGATCGCATCTGCCAAGCTGGCCGTTTCAGTGAGGATGAGGCATGCCCCTACCCACCCCCCCACCCCCACCACCCCCCATCTTTTCATTCTTTCTTCGATCTACTCCAAAAATAACTTAGGCTTTGTTTGGTTCAAAGGAGGGGAGAGGAGGGAAGGGGAAGGAAGGATTTTGATAAAAATTTGTGTTTGGTTGGAGGAAATATGAGGAAAGATTTAATGAAAATATTTTCGCAATTTACTTTTATTTTATAGCTTACTTAAAAAATAGATACATGTCTAACTATTGTGAATATTACTCCTATGGTCATGAGTCAGAATTTTATTTTATTTGATTTTTTACTTTTTTAATTTTATAATTTTTCATTTTTCAGTTTGGAATATTTGATTTTTTATTTTTATTTTTAAATTTTTTTATTTTTAATTTTTAAAATTTTAATTTATAATTTTTTAATTTTTAAAATATTTAATTTTTTAATTTTTAAATTTTTTAATTTTTAAATTTTTAAATTTTTAGATTTTTCAAAACTTTTTATTTTTTACCTTTTTATATTATAACATTTTGTTCATTCACGTAAGAGATAGATAGTTTGTTGTTATCAACACGTTTCCTCCGAAATACCCTGATTTGGGGGGTTAGAATGGGAGGAAGTGGAGGATTTTGAAAGTCTTCCACTTTCCTCCCCTTCCCCCCAATTTCCTTCAACCAAACACACACAAATCCCTCATTTTCCTCCCCTCCCCTCTAAAACCCTCCAACCAAACAGGGCCTTAGTGTTTCTTCGATTTAAAATTAAGATGTTATAGCTTATTTAAAACAATTTGGTACTAAGTTTTATCATGTTATAAAATAATACGTATTAAATCTTTGAATAATTGACAATCAAAGCTAACAAAATCTATCTGTGCAGTGAAATCAAAACCGAAACTATCTAATTGTGAGACACATAGTATAAATCAATACATATATATATATATATATATATATATATATATATATATATATATATATATATATATATATATATATATATATATATATATATATATATATATATCATGATTGTTTAATTAAAGAGGATTATATAGTTTGTGTGCATGGATATGATGTGCAGGCTAGGTACTTCTTTCAGCAATTGATATCTGGTGTTAACTTCTGTCATTCAATGGTTAGTCCCGTACTACCTCCGTTCTTAAATAAGTACCTCTTATTTATACACGTTGCACTTATTTAAGAACGGAGGAATTACTACGTATAATTTAACTGGTTAAATTTTCACTCCTTGTGAGAGAGAGAGGTACGTACGAATTATTATATATTAATTAAATAGGGAATCATGCATGAAAAGTAAATTAACTCCAAAATCTTTATGTTTAAAATATTAAACTTTGTCTTTCAAAAAATAATGTGAACTTATTTGCGAGTGCAGCAAATATGCCATAGAGATTTGAAGCTGGAAAACACACTACTAGATGGAAGTCGAGCACCCCGGCTTAAGATTTGTGACTTCGGATACTCAAAGGTACAACATCGCTTCCGCTCATTGCTCAATTATATTCTATCCAAATACTAGTATATATTTACGACAAGTGAATTATAATATATATCAAATTAAATACTTGTCACAGTTTTGATGAATTAATTTTGTCAAATTATAATATATATCAAATCAAATATAATATATGTAATCTACTATTCAAATACTAATAATAAGTGAAAATTTAATTTTAAAACATTTCAAAAAGGAAAGTACGTGAGAAGAGGAAATTTATTCAAATACTAATAAATTTTATATTATTAACGTTTTTAAGTAATGCTTGTTTAATAAATAATAATATATCATGCATGTTAGGATAATGGTGGACTTATTTCTTTCATATGCTTGCTTATACGTAGTATAATAAACTTCATTCTTTGAATAGCTTTTCAAATAAGTTGCATAAGTTTTTTCATTTAATAATAGTTTTATTTCAATGGTATCACTAAAATATCAATAAACTTATGGACTGTAAATCATTTATCAGCCATTATGAGCTTATCAACTTTTTTGAGCCATTGTCTCCGCTATGCATGGATCAATATTTCAACATTATTATTGATGGTTTGTTGTTTAATTTAGTCGTCGGTGTTGCATTCAATACCAAAGTCTACGGTCGGAACACCCGCTTATATAGCACCCGAGGTTCTTTCTCGCAAAGAATACGACGGCAAGGTTTGCATTCAATACACTTTCTTTTCTTCTTTTTATACGTGACGTACTATAGATTATACTCCGTATATATTAAGCTTATCATTTTTTATATTGCAAATTTCTCTTTTTCATTACACAAAATAACAACAAATAATTACATATTTGACTAAAGTAAAGTTATTTATAAAAATGTGATCTCTTAAATGTAGTAATTATAGTAATAGCTTTAGGTATAATAATTTTTATATATAAATGATCATGACACTATACTTGCAGTAACTTTAGTCACTTTGTTTATAAATAAGTTCCATTCGAATAATATTCTTGAAAACCCTCTCATTTAATAATAAAAGATAGAGAAAATTGTACCGAATAGAACTAAAATATACGGGTCTTTTCGGACCCCTGTTTTCAAATGATCGCAAGATTAAGAATATACTTCTGTTCTTTAATAGTAGCAACATTGAGTTTTTTACACTATTCATACCTCTTACTTTGACCATGATCTTCTACTAATATATATAATCAAATTATTATGTATAATACGGAGTATATTATTAAATTTCTATTAATTTGAATTACCTAAATATTAAATTTTGTACGGAGTATAATGTTTACTAACACATAAATAAATATAATTGTAGTCAAAGTTCTCTTTAATTCAATTAAATGTGTACAGTTGGCAGATGTATGGTCATGCGGAGTAACTCTGTACGTGATGCTAGTTGGAGCATACCCCTTCGAAGACACTAATGATCCCAAAAATTTTAGAAAAACCATCACAGTAAGTCGTGCAAATTAATAAACCAATTCTTCTTTTATTCCGCCCAAATCTTTAATGATTACTCGTATTACTTAATAACAATTACATATTTGTTTCCAGCAAGATAACATAAAACTGCATATCAGGAAAAAATTTGTTCTGATTTGTCTGCATTTATTTTGGGCGTGCAGAAAATAATAAACTTGCAGTACAATATTCCAGACTACATTCATATATCCAAAGATTGCAGGCATCTTCTTTCTCGCATATTTGTCACCAGTCCTTCCCGGGTAACCCAACTATCCAACTTGTGTGTGTATTGCGTCATAATTAACTAATTAATCCATCCTGAAGGGACTAAGTATTGCCATTTGAATTGGCTCCTTCCAATTTGTTTTTATAATGATGTCACTTCAATTTAGTTCGATCAATTTCACGCAGAGAATCACAATAAATGAGATAAAGAACCACCCATGGTTCTTGAAGAACTTACCCAGAGAGCTCACTGAATCAGCTCAAGCAATCTATTACCAAAGGAACAGCACAACCTTTTCCGGTCTGCAAAGCATCGATGACATCATGAAAATCGTGGAGGACGCAAGGAGTCCACCTACCATGTCTCGGACCGTCTCAGGCTTCCCCTGGGGGGATGAAGATGTAAACAGCAAAGACGAAGTACTAGTTGACGAGGAAGATGAGTATGAGAAGCATGTAAAGCAGGTTCATGCAAGTGGGGAATTTCGCATCCCCCAAGCCAATTGATTACTCTTCAGACAATGTTACCTCTGCATGTATCCCCACTGTCATTGATTCATTTCATGTGATGTGTTGGTTTTATAAAGAAGGGCGAAAGTTGGGGGATATGTTAAAGTGATACTTGCGATGAACTAAAAAATATCCTTCTAAAGTGGCACTTATATTGTGCAATATGTCAGAGTAATATGGCAATGCACACAAATAACATCTCTTACGCTGTTTATTACCATAATTTACCGCACTAGAACATACACTGACTTGATTGTACAAAACATGCACTTTATTAATACACATACACTATGGAGTAGTATTTTTCACACAAAGCATACTTCAAAGCAAGCAAAAGAGGATCAACTCTTAAAAAAATGCATGCTTTCATCGGTTGTTTCTAACCATTTTAAAAGTGGAGACTAAAAACCTGTATGGATAGAGAGGAGGCTGCTTCATTCCCCTTTGTTGCTCTTCTCGTGGTCACAACGCATGATGGGTCATCCTACATCTTTCCATATATTTGGTCAAAAATCTTGAAGCGGTCATTCTAAACCTCAAAATACAACTCCATAGTATGAAGAAAGGAATGGTTCTTGCATGTGTAGGAGATTCTATACGATTCCGCATTCAAAGAGGCAGTATACCCCATTGGTGGAGGAAGCCCTCTCCAGAGGTGATGTCTCGGAGGAGCAAAAGAAGCACCGCCAACATAGCTAACCTCCCATTCCATGTCTCTGCACTTTTAGTCCAACCCCACTGCCAGACTTCTACAGGTGGTGGCAGTTCCCTACGTTGTGAATCATATGCCGCCAATAGCTCTTCGACACTGCCAAGAGGGACTAAGGACTGCAGACATCATTCATATACCCAGAAAATTAATTAGTTTACCAATTGCACCTCAAACATTTGTGTAATTATTACTCCCTTCACTTTAAGACTGTTTGGAATGGTATGGGGGAATGCATGGAAAATTGATCATTTTAGGGTTTGGTGAATTGGCGTTGACTTAGTTAATACAGAACAGAATCAAGTTTTTCCTTTTTTATGAAAAACCATACATATACACACACTTCTTTAGTCTTTATACATAGCAATAATTAAATAAAAAGAGTTTCAACTTTGAAAACATATCTAAAATTGATTTGTCGAGTTTAAACCTTTTCTTTATTTCAATAACATTTTCTTCCCTTCCAAATTTCAATGTACGTAGTACTTCACTTCCTTTTGTTTCTTCTGAGTTCCTATGGACCCTAAGTATCATTTTGAAGGGATACTTTTGTTTCAAAATATGTGTCATTATATTTAATGGTCAAGGTTTTCTCTGTTTATTTAATCTGCTAGTTTCTTCCAAAAACACTTATTTTGAATGTTCAAGATTGCACATTAACCTGCCGAGCTTCGAGATTTGAGACCGCGACTGCTCCCACGTATGGAATGCTTTCAACAACAGCATCTGCCAAATCCGAAATAAAACTGGGTTCACAACCAAGTGCGGGAACACGGCCCCAATTCTGTATACCAGACTCCAGAGCTAACTGCTTGTACTCAACGTCAATTTCCTCTAATGTCTCGATGTGTTCACTGACAAAACTGACAATATGCACAGATCTAAATGTATAAGTATCAGCATACTCTGAAAACCAGTGCTTATAAGTTGGTAACAGGCTATACACCTTATAGGGACAGCAAGAAGACTTTTCACCCCTCTTTGGCCAAGCTCAATTATTGTGTCATCTGTATACGGTTTAAGCCACTCAACAGGTCCAACCCTACTCTGCAGCAAATTAATTAATTATAATAAATGATTTTGCAAGTACAACACTAAATCAAAAAATAAAGAGGAAGATTCAAAATTTCAAAATACAAATTATGGTATATTGTACTATATATTTGTATGACAAAATGGTAAAGATATTATTCTTCCAAAATAGTGACTAAATAACTCCAAAACCCTAAAGTAACCGGGATTTTCCACCGGTAGTCACTGTGAATTGTGGGACAGTGCCACTGCCAATGACATATCACAAATTAAAATCACTGCCTGACATGTATAGTCACTAAAATGTAATAGCCTGCAAGTGAGAAGGTAACTCTTTACCTGATATGCAAGAGTGTATGCATTATTTATTTTTCTCTTTTCCAGTTCTTCCATTATTAAGTCCACACACTCCTCCATCTCAGCCTTGTATGGATCCCCTGCCTCCTCAACATAGGCAAGTGGTACACCATGAGCACTGAAAAAGATCATCACCTACAAACAACAGCAATTCTAAATAATGGTAGGATATAAGCATGTAAGCCTTATATAATCCACATGACCACATCGATCAACATAAAATAAGAGTGAATGTATAAAGGAAAAGGAAAATGTCTCTTGTTGAAGGGGTTCTTTCAAATGTCATGCACTCATGCTCTTAAAGGTAGTTTGGGGTTGAGTTTTTGGAGGGGATTGGAGAAAAACGGTGGGGAGGGGTTTTTATGTTTAAATTATGAGAAATATATATGGGTTTTTATGTTTAAATACATATGGTATTAAATAAATGACTAGAACATTGAAATTATACAAATTTATCATTTCAAATCTATTGTTGTGGTGGGGGGGGGGGGGGGGGGTCATATCACATCACTATTTTATTAAAACAAAAAATAACCCCGGCACACCATTTATCTCCAAAGTCCAACCCATCCAAAACCTAATTCCCAAATATACCCTGTGAAAATGTGAGCTATCACGTGCAAGGAGGATTTGAAATTTTGAACATCAGCTTGTCTGTATCAGGTTACATGTATTGAATACTTGAGATCCTTACTAAAGAACGAAAAATATATGCTACAATACCTCCTGAGGGCATTCAAATTTCCCCAATTCCTTTTGAATTAAATCTGTCATGGCTTTAATGTATCCTTTACGTTGATACCAGGAAGGAATTACTGTGTGTTGCATGTTGACCAGATAGTCATCCTCCCTGTAGCAAAATACTCATGGCTATTTCCATTAGTTTCTGCACAAATACCTATGCGGTGCAGAGCACAACAAAACAAGACTTGCATCCATACCGAAATATACTTTCTAATAGTCGAAGGCTTGAACCACTGGTTGATATTGAGAACTGGGGGTAAAGAGGTAGCACAACGAGTTTTGTGATTCCATCTCTTTTTATCTTCAGAAATTAAAAGAAAAAAATTATAGAAAGAGCAGAAAGAGAAAATAAAACATTTATCTAGAGTCATTTGTATCGGCATCATCAATTCTGGAGTCGAGGTATACCTCAAAAAGAGCAGAAAGAGAAAATAAAATATTCACGTATCACTAACAAAGTGGCATCTCTTCAATACAAAACAAATTTAAAACAAAAAAAAAGTTCTCCAGGACCTTTGACCTTAGAAGTTAGCCGACCCCAAACACTTTTGGGACCAAGGCTTGGATGTTATTGTTGTTGTTATCATAGATCTGCGTGTTTCATCTAAAGTTGGTGTGAGTAGGACTGATTTTTGTTGCAAGTTGAAAATTGACTTTCTTGTAATGGAACATGACAACGGCAAATATTTTCACTCATCAGCATCTAATGATATTTCATTATTTTGCATGCATTCAAAAAATGTATGATGGTGATGGTATTACAATTTCCATCTCAGTATTCCTTCTTGCAACAGGAAGGGCGTCTGGTGTAGGGATGGACTGGGCCGGGCCGGGCCGGCCCGGAACCGCTACTGTTTGGGCCCGGACCGGACCGGGACCGGTTGGCCGGTTCCGGGCTTTTAGCCCGTTTGGGCGGGTCGGGCGGGCCGGGCCCGGGTCATTTTTTTTTTGTTTTCAATTTTTTTCTTTTCTTAGGGTAGGGCTGGGTGTTTTAGGGAGGTTTGGGGGTGGGGGTGAGGGGGGGGGGGGGTCGGGGGATAACAAGAAAGCAAAAAAAAAATAGACATTGACCCGGGCCCGGCCCGGTTAGGCCCGGACCCGGTATCAACCCGGGCCGGTTCCGGGCCCAACATTTTGCAAAAAAAGCCCGACCCGGCCCGACCCGGAACCGGAACCGGAACCGGACCAGCCCGGCTCCATCCCTAGTCTGGTGTAAAACATTGCCACTGCTTTTTGCATGAAGTGACAATATTTATTAAGTTATTAATTCTATACAATTAATTGGCTCTACAAATTTAATGCCACCAACGCCAACTCGTTTTTGGATTAAGGTTATGATGATGATGGTGGATGAGAAAAAAGCACTGAAACTTTAGATTTGCAATACAAAACCTGCTCAATTGCTTCCTCAGTGAATGGGTGCCAGTAACGCATACCAACATACACATTTGCTGGAACTTCCTTCTCCCAAAGTGCTTTCTTCAATGCTTCAGCCTGTATATATAAATATTCTCCTTTAAAAATAAAATAAAATCAAAAAGTAATAGATGCACCCAGTAATAACACACTAACAAAGTATGATTCATTATGGACTCATGGTTAAAATAATGTAGAGCTGCATTGGTATATGTTATGAATTATCAAAAAAATGCGCACACCATTTCACGTATGGAATCAGTGACTACATAATACTTAAGGGTATTAAATACTCAAATAGAGGTACTCCGTATTAGATTAATTTTCATGTGGATTGTAATAGATGGATTAAAACAATCTATTAAATTATTAATACATTTACAATACATTACTTGATTAAAACATCATTAAATTTTTAAAACTGTACAATCCATCCATGGTCCATTTATAAAAGATATCTAAGTCAACCATTAACAACTTTTTATCTTATGAATATCTAATCCATCTATTCTCTTATTCTGGTTTATATATCTAGTTCATGCCTCTGGTAAACTACTACCAGACATCTCAGTCCTGTTACCTTTTCAGGGCTAAAGGCTAATTAGCCTAGATCGCAAATTGGCATTCTTCATCCACTGCAACTATCTGTGAGCTGGTAAAGCCATAAAGATGATTCTAGAGCTCCTCTGATTATGTAAGTTCATCCTATGAATGTATGGAACAAGGACATCTTTCAGAACCCTCCTCTTCCCTAAACTAATTTAAGGATCTTTTTTATGGTGGTTTTATAACCAAACTAGAGTAATCATTTGAAACCTTTACTACAGAACTAATACACATATATGTCTATGGGCTAATGGGCATCATTTAAAAGAGGTTATGATTGCATATCATTGCCTGGGCATCCGTTATCCGTCGAAGAGGAGATCCACCGCCAATTGAAGCATACCCTTCTTTGCTCTTTGGAGCTCTAACAACAGATATGAATTGAGCCAACGGATTTTGCAGGAACCGGAACAGCCTTGGCAACCGAATTATATCCTACTTGGACCAGACATTTTATTACATTAGTATAATAGAAATGAAAACCGCGATAAATAAAAGCTCAACGAAACAGTATAAGATCAGCTCTGAGTTTTACTTCTCACCGGATCGGCGAAGAGGTTAAACAAAAAAGGTTGTACGTCCTCGAGAGTTTCAGGCCCGCCGAGGTTGAGCAGCAGCACACCGAACTTTTCATCTGCGACGAGCGGAGCAGTGGATACTTGCTGAACATTCGAAGTGACCGCCGACCGTTCAGCAGAAACCGCAGAGCATTTGGTACTCGACGATGCCGGAAATTTAGCTAGGGAGCAAGGACAGTAACACATAGTCCTTTTAGAGGAGCCGACGGAAATTGAGCGTGTCTTCGACAGGAGCCATTGGGATGAAACACTGTGTGCTGGCGATGGAGAAATCACTCGACTTGTAATCCCAGTCGCCATTAGACGGGAAAGAGAGAACTTCAGGGAGTGGGGGTTTGCTTGCAAAGTCTTCGAAATGATGCAATAAAAAAATGTAAAATGAAAATGGAGTATTGTTCGGTAATCTCCACAAGTTGTGGATAATCACGGCGGAGCAACGGATGGGTGTAGGCCACCCCCAGCGGAGCCCGATTTTGTTCAACAAAAATCGGAGTGTATAATATAATGTTGCATTTCATTTTTTCACCACGAAAAAGAAAATGAAGAAATAACAAAGAAAGAAATCAGATAATACTTCCATCCCGATTTGATTTCTCATTTAAGAAAGACGCGGTTATTTAAATCACATAATTGATTAAGGTACATTAATTGATTAAGTTAAATACGAGTCAATTTTCGTGATTTTGATAGGTATATAACATAATAAAATCATTTATGATTATTGTGATATTACTCAGGGGCGGCTTTGAGGGCAGTTGGGCCAGGCAACTGCCTTGGGCCTCAACTATCAAGAGGGCCTCCAAAAAATTCTACTCTGGTATTAGTATTAGGTGTTATTCGCAGACCGCCAATACACCAAGCGACAACTGCAAACAGCAATCAGCTTTATAGTTCACTTTTGACTATTCTTCCTTCATCAAAGTTGTAGCTAATGAAGTTTTCTATCCAACACAACTTGCAAAACTGGATTTGAATCATCCAATAAAAATATATGAATAAAATGGTGGAAGGTCGCATTCTGAAATCTCAACAGGTTGTCTGACTTCATCGTCTGTTGTCACCTTGCTTCTCTCAGATTCTCACAATGGTGTCTTCATATGATTTGTAGCCCTTGAAGTTGGCTTTCATATGAAACTTGAATCATGTTTTTTGGATGTTCCTAAGAAAAGATATGCTTGAACGATTGACAGAACGTCATCCTGACCGTTGTTTTCAAGCTCTATTCGCCTTCTTTTGATCACGTAGCCAATTCTAGAGCTCTTTTGTCTTCAAAAATTTGTCTTTAACACCTCACTGATCTCCAATGCTCCTAATCAACTCTAAAATGCTTCTCAACTCGTTCCTATTGCTTCTCAAACACCGGTGCCAGGCTCAAATTCCCTGATTTTGACTCTAAAAATACCAAAACTCGAACCAACGGCCGGTAAATATGACTTGAGCTTAAAATTGAGACTTATGACACCTTAAAGTTAGGAAAAAACTATCAAAAGCTGATCTCAACACGCATCAACGTCCAACACAGACCGCTAATCGGCTACTGTATATATGCCTCACTGCCCGCCGTCGACATGGGTCCTTGGTTAGTGAATCAACTAAGACTCTTCAGCTCTTCTCTCTGAGTCTCGTTCTTGAAGTCTCTTAATACTTTTATAAGTACAAGTTTGCCTTGTGTTTTGAATAAGTTTGCATTTTAAAATTTATCCTTTTGAATATTACAAACATTATATCGTGGACTTTGAATATGCTTTTTTTCATAAGGCGATTTTTATTCAATTTATCTGATTTTAAAAGTGATTTGTACATAGTAAATAGTTTTCGTCTGGGGCCTCCAAAATGCTCAAGCCGCCTCTGATATTACTATAAGTATATTATTTTTAATATTTGATGATTAATTTATTATTTTAAGAATACTAATTATTTTCTAAAATCTTTAAAAAAAGTTTTTAAAAATAGAAATGAGAAGTTTTTTAAAATAGAAATGAGAAGTTTTAACTCAGACATGTTAAAATCCGGAGTTTTCATTTTTATAATTCATGGTTATGAATCGATTTACTCTGATACCATGTCACCAGAGAAATAACCCAAATCTTAATATAGCATTTTATTACTTTATAGATATCCGATGTGAGACTTCAACAAATCATCTAAAAATGACAAGTAAAAAACTTGAAGCAGGATAAAGGGAGTACAATAGAGTTGATGGTTTACATATTTTAATTCTAATATTACAATGCCGGGTATAAAGTATAAACAATATATATTGTACAAGTATTTTATTTCTATTTGGGAATTGAGAATCTATTATACTTTAGTAAAGGAGGAAAAAAGTGTAAAGATTAGGCATGGACCGGTTCCGGTAGAGGTGGATTCGGGTCGGGTCGGATCCGGGTCAGACCTAGGCCCGGGCGGGCCGTCAGTTCTGAATAGGTGGGCCCAGGACCGGGCCGGGTATTCACCGGGTCCTAATTAACCCCCCTCCCAACCCCCACCCCAAATGGCCCAAATACCCAACCCAACCCGAAAAGCTGAAAAAATTGAAAAAAAAATTAAAAAGCCCAGAACCGGGCCCGAACCAGACGGGCCGGTTCGGCATTTGGGTGACCCAAGCCCGCACCGGGAACCCACCGGGTCAGGCCTACCCGGACCGATCACTGGTCAAGCCACCGGGCCGGCCCGATTCAACACAGTGCCGATTCCAGGGCCGGTTCCGGGTCAGGCCACCCGACCCGAGTCCACCCCTATGTTCCGGGCTGGTCTAAACCAGGCTTTTTTAGTAGGGATTAAGGCCTGGAACCGGCCCAGGATTCTACCAGGACCAGATCGAGTCAGGTAGCGGTTTTTTTTTTTTTTGCTTTTCTAATTAATTCCTACCCCACACCCCAAATCCCTCCAAAACACCCAGCCCAAGTGCCCAACCCGCCTACCACCCAAAGACTTTGAAAAAAAATTGGCCCGGCCCGGACCGGCCCGAACTGGCCAGGCCGGTTCCAAAAAAAACTTGGCCCGAGCCCGCCCCCAAAACACCCCGGGTCAGGTCCTAGGCCCGGGCCGATCCCGCACAGTGGCAAGCCAGGCCGGG
Source organism: Cuscuta europaea (assembly GCA_945859875.1). NCBI lineage: Eukaryota > Viridiplantae > Streptophyta > Magnoliopsida > Solanales > Convolvulaceae > Cuscuta > Cuscuta europaea. The sequence continues at coordinate 45,370,586 of CAMAPE010000005.1, forward strand.
CAAACCGGAACCGGTCCATCCCTAGTAAAGATCATTTAGGAACATAATGAGATTTCAGATATTGTTGTACGAAATATTATACTTTAGTAATTGAATATTGAATATAGAATGATAAAATTAGAAAGAAAAAAGAGAGATACTGTCTTTTTACTTACTAGTCTAAAACGGTGACTAGTTCTGATCAAAATTTTCCAAAAAAAACAGCAATCTATAAGAACTTTAACGAGTTAGACTGGAGTATCTAGAATTTGAGGCATTTTGAGATAAACCAGGTATTATTACATATCAAAAACAAAATTGTGAGGTCATTTGAACTTATTCCTACATGTCATAGGGGCATTGCACTGGTAAAGGGCATCATAACATTCACATATTCCTCTCAAACAGGGATCATGAACTAAAAGAGAAACTTGAATGTTAACTCCAATGCAACTTCCTTTTCCGTCAAATGCCAAACCAAAAAGATAACTAACAATAATATACACAAATACATACTTAGCATGTTCCAGTAAACTGTGAAAGTGAAAGAGTCTCACGTTGAGGGGTGCTCTATTCACTGCTCAGTCATCGCTAAAATCAACGCTGCTGCTATGGGAGCTACTGGCGGTGCGACTATGTAAGGAGAGACGTCTGATGTGACCAGATAAAGCAGAACCGTCTGGTTTGTTTTCTTGAAAAAACTTTTCTCTCTCGGCATGTTTTGCAGGTGGTGGTGGAATTGCAGCAGCTGCTGCTGCTTTCCCTGGATCGCGCTCTTGCTTCTGGTCTAAAGATGGGATTGGCCTTATGAGTGGACGGTGAAGCAATTTTCCTGGAATGGATGATCCAAGCATTCCCAATGGCCGTTCTTTATCTTCAGGTTGAAGGAGAGCTTTTCCTTTTCTCATCCTATGGATTTGTTTATTCATGTGACATGAAAATATAAATTGATTACGCAAAGCTGCATGCTTGGATAATCATGGGGACAAAAGGGCCAGAGTAGCCCAATACCATCATACTGAAAATATTTTCCTTGATTCATTGTGTGATGGTTTTGTAATGGAAAATGAGAAGGAAAATGAAAAGGTGGCGCTTTTTATGATATACAGAAATAAGTTTACATGTTATTGAAAGAAAATTAGGTTCATTCATGATGTGGCAGTATGACTAAATATATGTCTGGGTTCCTATGCCACAAATTATAACAACATAATACCTTCGGGAAAGCTGCTCAGCGTCCTCTACCTCCGCTTGTTCATAGTCAACATGAGATGAAATCTGGGTTGGATGAACTGAAACAAGAGCATCATGCCTTTTAAGCACCATATCTAGTTGTTCATTGATCTCAACTGCTTTAGACACAACCTTTTCATCCCTGAACAATGTCAGCAATGCAGAACATATGCTTCACAGAGTCATTAATTTCATTGAAGGGTGTGACAGATTACAGTCTGACAACCTCAAGAGCATAACTTGGGACATACATAATCATAAACCACAATTAGCACAAGGCATCAAAACTCAAAAGTTTTAAAGTAGTAAATTATAAATACTCTTCTCCATCTATGATTTGTAATTGCCTCTATTTGTAATATTCATATGTGAAGTGCAAGCAAGTAGGTTCACGTTGAATAAATTTTGATTTTATCTTATTTGTAACTCGCAGCCATTTTATTCCATGAATTGGCTATTTTGCACAAAAGACCTTGTGCCCACTAAGACTGACAAGTTCAAATGGTTCTTAGCTGCAGTACTTGACCTGGACATTTATTGACTCATTTTGAGTGTAAAAGTAAAAGCAGTAAAGTTACTTGAGTATCAAACACCACTACACCAGTCTCATACTTTTGTCACTATGCCCTTAGGCCATGCACTCATATCTTTAATTATACAGTCTTTAAGCTTCTAAATCATGTAGAATTATAAGCAAAACGTAGGTGAGAAATTATTACCGAGACGTCATTGCAAGATGCATTACTCTCTGCTTCTGAAATGAGCATTGCTCCACAAGATCAAGTGTGAACTCATCCCTTGCTCCCTTGGAGTGAAAAACAGGTAACAGTCAAATCTTAGCATCTCATGAAAAAATGCTTAGAGTATATAAATAGACCACAAGAGAGCTTCAGTACCTCGGGATGTTGAGTGCCAACAGCACCGAGGACATCTCTTAAGACTTCCATTGATGCACTGGCCTTCTGCAGAATACTGTCCAGGTACATGTGTTTTAATATTGTGAGCGTAGGTAGTAGTCTATTGAGAAAGTTAACACATGTATGACTAAAAGAGGTGCAATTTCCCAATGTATGACTTGGGTAGTTTTTTTCCCTAGAATGATGCATTAAGGACATGCCATTTTGTAAATGTAACTGCTATATTAAAGCATATCCTATGCGTGTACACCCATTACTAGTCATATAATGGTAAGTAAACTTTACTAAAATAGCCAGAGAGAAAAAATCAGAGGTAGATAAAAGTTTCGTCCCCCGTTATTAATAAATAATACGGAAAAGGGTCAAATAGCCCCTTCTACTATTTGCAATCCATCACTTAAGCCCTTCTACTAAAATAAGCATCACATAAATACGCTTAGTTTTGAAATACAATTGACCTGCTATAGCAGGTTATTTTTATAAATAAAAAAAGTAAATTAGGACTATTGATAAATCTTATAAAAAATCATACAAATTTGAAAAGTAATGTAATAATAATATAAAAAATAGTATAAATGTAAAAGTAGATAAATAATTTAAAAACAAAATAAAAAAATAAAAAATCAGAAAACTGAAAATGTAAAAAATATAAAATAAAAAATGTAAAAATCTTTTAAATAGATGTAGGATATAAAAATAATTTCGAAAACGCAAAATATTTGACTTTGACATTCTGAAACTTTTCACAATTTTTATCTATATTTCTTCAGATTTTAACATTTTTTAGACTTTTTTATATAAAAACCCTACTATTAGAGGTCAAAAACTGATAAAATGGTCAGATTGACCAATTTTTTAAAGTAAATATACTTATATGATGCTTTTTTTAATATAGGGGCTTAAGTGATGGATTGGAAATAGTAGAAGGGTTTATTTGACCTTTTTCCCTAAATAATAAACAATACAATTTAAACAAATGGTTAATGTAACATGTTTGCAAAAGGACACCTGGTGCTATCTATGCTCATGGAAAATATTTAATGGAATGACATTTCTCATCATTTGTTTTTATTATGAATTTATCAGATAAATGGTCGTATGGGCAAAAAAGGAGTTGAAAAGTTGCCGCATAAAAGAACAAGAGATACGTAGTATGTAGTACTACAGAAGTTCAAAAGTAAATACTCCGTATGAGTTTTTCAATATTCTGATTTTTTACTTTTTCCAACTTCTCTTTTCCCATGTTGGGTACAGTGCCAAACAAACACGGGTTCATACGTTACTTTTAGCCATAACTGGAAACTAACTAATATGCAGTATTTGGATCATCAAGTATTATTATGTACAAATGCACAAAATCATTATATGGACCACTCTTTAGAGCATGAAAAGGAAATTCTGAAATATGAAAAACACGATATTCTCTAGTCGCTACAATTAAAATAACTTGTATTTGCGGTTTGGCTTGGGTTGGACTGAAGAGAAATTTTGAAACACAATTTCAACAAAAGATACCTCGAATCGGAAACTTTTTTAGGTTCTTTTACCACACTCTTTTCCGGCTGAGGTGGTTTTCTCTCACAAAGGTTAACCCTTCCCTCATTGGATGATGGGTGATGCTCTTTTGGGACTGTAGTTGATCTTTGAGAAAACTGCACTCCTGCATTCTGAGATGTCAAACATTAAACACCGCTTTTGCATCAATTTGTTTCCATCAAATGCTCACATAAACTATGAATGCGGTTGAAATATGCTTCCTAAAGGTATATTTGGGATCCAGGCAATTTCTAGAGAAAGACCAAATATGCCGAGGAAAATTAACGCTGTCCTCAGCCATGTTAGTCAATATGTTGTTTTAATATATTTAAAACATTAGTCCTTTATATCATTGAAATAAATCCATAAAAATGAGTCTGAACAAATATATATATATATATATATATATATATATATATATATATATATATATATATATACACTCCGTATAAAATATTGAGTTTGAAGTAATGTTTATGTTCCATTGCATTGTCTTTCCATCCAAGCTTAATCTACATTTAATTGTACAGGCAAAACAATATGTAGTACTTTATTACTTTCTATGTCGCTCGCATCAACAAAAATCCTTATTTTTTCCAACACCCTTTTCAATGTCAAAAGAAAATATTGTTGTTTCCCCTCCTCATTTTAAGGAGTAACAATGCAGAACTGCTGACAATGGATTAAATTGCATAGAATTTTCAAAGAACACCAAAGCATCCTGCTGAGGTATCATACTGGGATGTAAAAGTCATAATGTAATTGCAGTATAATACCACTGTTCCTGGTGTTAGTAATTCTTAAGCAAAATATATATGAGTACCAAATATACACTGTCTGCAACTTTTTTCTCTTAGGGGTTCTTTGAGTTGACCACAAAATGGGGTGCTAGGAATCACGCCCTCCGTTTTTTATACATTGCAACACTTTCCTTTTTTGGCAATTTCAAAATGATTGCAACATTACTCTTTTAGGTAAAAACAAATACCTAGAATGACTTTTCTATCCTTACTCATCTCATTTATTTCTCCTTATAAATTTTTAATTAACCATACCTACCTTTTATATTTTACTTTAATTTACCACCCGTTCTCATTACACTTCTCTCTCTTCTATTTTCACACACGTCACTGCCTATCTCTTCCTCATATCTTACATTTCTTCTCCTCAATTCCATTTAAAAAATCAGATCTAGATTTTGCTCTTCACATTTATTGTACCTTTTCCGTTTCTACCACGCCTTTCACCTTCAACTTTCATCTTCATTTTGCTTTTTTCGGAAAAGTGGATATTGACGCACAAGCTATCAATGACAACAACACCAATGTGCAACATAGATCACTCATATTAAATAATAAAGAACCAAAACACATGACTGCCTTCGAAAATGAAGAAACAAGAAAAGAAGAAAGGGAAAGAGATGTAAGGCAAACAGGCGAGTTGGCGAGAAGTGGTGGCGAGTAACGACGGAAAGCAATGGCAGGAGCGCATTTCTTGTAGGTATTTTCTCTTTTTTCACCAATTAAATAAATATAATTTTTGGAAAACAGGTCGGGTTGAAAGGTCAAAATTGATTTAGCAAAGATTTTTGGTCTGTGTATTGCCCAAATCACCTAGTTTATGCCTAAGTTACGCTGATCAATGCAATGTGACTTCAGGCCAAATGACCGCCCAATCCTTCCATGGTGAAGTTGCTCACCGCCAGGATGCCTCAGTCATTGCCTAGGTAATGCCGTGACAACTACGCTCCCATTCCCCACAAATGTCATATCTCCAAATTGGGGTCAAATAGATGGAGAAAATAAGATATTCCCCTACAAAAACCAAAATCTTGTATCGTTTTATAAATTACACGGAGGACTACTTTTTAATCCACTTGGTTCCCCTTATTTGCTAATTTTTTGATCATTTACGTTCATTGCCTTTCATTTAGTAACCTTCCTCTCCAATTAAAACACACTGTTAGTCCTCCTACACTATTGGGAAAAGGATATTTCCCAGATTTAGTGGCAATCCCTCTAAGCTAATTAATAATTACAGATTGATATGCAGAGTTTCCAATCACTGTAAGTACTACAGCATAAAGAAAAACTATCCTACAACTCTAGGATGGAGTAGTTATGATGTGTTTGTAGTACCTACCACCAACTCATAGTACGCAGAATAGTACTGAGGGAATCTCCCAGAAGCCCCACCAACTGAAGTCTGTGCAGCATCTAGAAGAAGAAAAATCTTCTCCCTTACAGGTACATCTGACTATAGAGCAATTTTTTGTTAAAGACATACTGGATTCATGGAGACGGGAATAATTGCACCGAGAGAAGATAAAGAACCTTTTTCTTTACTATCTTTACAAGAATTGGGAGAGCCCCTGTGTCTATAACCTGCTTGTGAACAGGATCTCCAATGTTGTTCATTAGCATCTCCAGCAACTGAAATTATTAAATATGCTTACCAGAATAACTCCTTAAATTGGAAAATGAATCATAACCAGACATAAACGTGGCATGACTAACCGTCACGGCCAACAATTGAGTAGTTGGGTTCTTTTTCCCGAGGCGCTTCTTTATTGCTTTAATAACATCTTTAGCTTGACTGAGGAAATCGAAGAGAGACACTATTTCAGGACATATGCTTGTAAATGTAAAATAGCCAACTTTCAATGGTGTAGAAACTTTTTTCTCCGCATGCCATGAAGCACTACAAGGAGAGCCATGGAGCACCGGTACGGTGTCGATGTGTGACCGAGAGGTCACAGGTTCAAGTCTTGGGAGCAGCCTCTTGTCAAAATGACAAGGGAAGGTTTGCTCCTTATACACCTTGATGGTGAGACCCTTCCCCGGACCCTCACCTTTCGGGGACACCAATGTGCACCAGGGTGCCCTTAAGCCCTTTTTTGTCATGAAGCACTACTTCAACAGAAAATTGGCATTAAAAGGATTGTTTTTATTTTTTTAATGATACATGTATCTGCATTTTATGTAAACTTGTCCAAACAAGAATTTGAATTAGGCTTCAGTTGCCTAATACTCCGTAGTGTATATTAGCATTTCTACTGAAAACACAGTTGAAGGCAACGTTGTCCCTTAGGGTTCGCTTGGAACCCAAAAAATGCTAGGGTAAAAATAGGGAGGAAAATAGAGGGATATAAATCAATTTTAGATATTTTTAAACTTCATTTTATTAAAATAATTATATTATTTACAGAATAAGAAATCTAATCTAAATAAATGCAAAAGTTTGTAAAGTTTGAATCGAACTTGATTTCCTCCGTACTTGCCAATGTAGAACTATGCATTAAAAAATACTAGTACTTGGCATTTTTTCCCTTTCCCACCAATTCCCTCCCTCTAAACATACCGCTTTGGGCCGAAGCACTATGAAAAAACAATGCCAAGACTTCGCAAACATTGACAACATAAATAGATAATGAAACGCATATCAGGGAAACTGATATGTTGTACCCGTGGTCACGAGCAACTAATTCACAAATCTGAATGTTTTTCGCCCAGTCTGTTTCCTCAAGTTTTTCACTTGTTGCAGAACTAACAAGCTCAGACGCCATCTTTCTATCCAAGAGTTAGCTTTCAGAACAAAAAACTCTCACTTGATTAAAGAAGCAGAGGATGTGCCTTTAACCAGAAAACTTGCGCATCAAACTTCTTGCACCTCACACTTGAATCCAGCTCCCCCTATTAGCTTCTTTTTCTATACATATGGGGAAAAAATATTAACTCTTCAACTGCAAGCCGTTCAGAAGAACAAGACCCTTCCTCAGTGGCAAATTAAAAAGAAACAAACTTTTACTCCTAACTCTAAGATGAACATGAAATCAAACTCATCAGCCAGATATTTAATTAATTTAATCCGCGGGTGTCTTTCCCACCAAATACCCCATTAAATATCACTTATGCATTCAAATCTCAGCCTGGCTATACTGGGCGACATAATTGAACAGCCCAATCCTCAATAGTAAATTCAAACCTCAAGAAACATCAATACAAGTTATACAACCGAGCTAATATCAATCAGTAATTCATCAACTTTCCTATGAAAAATCTACACTTTGAGGCTTATCGATCAAAGATAACTGACCTGCAATAGCCGCTAGCTCAACGAATCAGATCATTACAGCTCCAGGTTAAAGGCATAAAGAGATGCCAGACTGTATATGTTTGTGTGTATACGATATCGGAATATGGGTATAAACAAACTAAAATGGTGTGGCGATGAAGAAAAGCAAGTGCTATAGAATCTCTTACAAATTCACATTGAAGGTTTCTTTAGTAGCAGTACTCAATTTCTTTGGTTCTCGTTATCTCGTACTATGTATGTTTTCTCAATATATTAAAGACATACCGGATGAATGAATTGTTGTCTTTTTTGGGGGGTCTTCACCTATCTCATGCCAATGCGGTTGGTCGCATGGCATCAATATTTTTTTTGAAATATATGGTTTTCGAAAAATATATGATCGCAGAGTAGCACTATTAATAGGTAGAGAAATTACCAAAAATAGGACTAAAAACGTTTGTATATTCCAAAATAGAACTATCATATTTTTATTACCAAAATAGGACTAACTACTGTCATGTTTTGGCAGTACCAGACTTTAAACATGTCAGTATTTTCCAAACTTGGCAGTAATTGCTCCTATTTTGGGAATAAAAACATGACAGTCTTATTTTGGAATATTCAAACTTTTTTACTCCTATTTCGGAAATTTTCCCTAGTAGGTTTAAAATAACAGAAAAGTTGTTCAGATAGAATTAAACTAAACATAAGGAAATTATTACTCCATACGTCTTATTCAAAATTCTCACTTTTTATTTTTGGACAACTCATTTAAAGGTATTTATTTTTTATTTTACAAAATAATTAACACTTTTAAATAACAATTTAATTATCAAATATTAAAAATAATACATCTATAACATCATGATTATTATCAATAACTTATTATGTGTAGTATTATATAGTCATCAAAACTATTTCTAAAAATATACTTGAATTGATATATTTAATTATTGTATAAATAATCACGTCATTTGCAACAAGAACTTTTCAACAAGACGGAGGTAGTACATATTTTATACCTGAAATAAAAATTGTTTGCAAAAATATAACTACTGATTATAATAGTAACTTAATTATAGTAATTTATGTGCAAATTTTAAACTTAAGAGACCATAACATTGTATTGTAGTAACTATTTGTCATATTTGAGTAAATAAGTTTTATTTTAGTAATATTTGTAGAAAAAATCAATTCAAACATAAATGCACAAATAAGACTCAATATTTATAATTTATTAAATACTACTACATCAGTCCTCCTAACTTTGATACATGAGGAGGTGGTACATATCTTAAAAAGTGAGTTTATGTGTTAAATATTGAATTAATACTTCGACTTAATATCGGTATTATTGGTAGCTGAGCAAAATAATGACATTTTGATGAAAAATCATAATCTGAGACCCCCTGGTTCTGGTCCTTCGGTTTATGGTCCATCTGGACATAATTTAGCCACTGAATCAAATGCAACATACAATGGCAGTAGAAGGCATTTTAAACGTGGTATTTTAATGGTCATAAAAACAAGTCACGCCGAGAATACAAACAGGTCGAAAGACCAAATTACAAGGGCAATGGCAAACAAAAGGCACATCAAATAAATCGCCCTCCAAAGTCCTCGGGAGAGTTGACTTGTTATAAATGTGGCATGACGGGGCACTGGGCTAATAATTGTCGCACGGCTAAACATCTGGTGGAGTTATTTCAAACTTCCATGAATCTGAACAAAGGCAAAAATGTGGAAGCTAATTATGTTAATGACACAACTCCACCTCTGCCAAAATTTGATGTGTCCGGCTTCTTTGTGGATGATGTCATTATGGACGATGCATTAGCAATAAACCATAATGTCACAAAATAAAATATTAGACACCGATCCTTATGTTGTAACACATTAGTTTTATGTGCTTTTTCTTTCTTCCCCTTTTTCTTTTGTTTTTAAATAAATGTGTGTAATATATGTACTTTATGTTAAATTATATGCACAATTTGTGATCAAGCTTATGTTTATCACGCATATTGAAGATATGGATCACTCAAATGACAAAGAGCTATGTCTGATGGACAGCGCCACAACGCACAACATTTTGAGAACTAAAATATATTTTTCTCAAATGACTTTATTTGAAGCTAAAGTCAATACAATATCAGGTGTTGCGAAGCTCATTGAAGGCTCTAGGAAAGCATATGTGATGCTCCCTAACGGAACACAAATAATTATAAATGATGCTATATACTCCAGCAAGTCGTGAAGAAATTTATTGATCTTTAAAGATATGCGTCAAAATGGTTATCACATAGAAATCATGAATGAAAATCAAAAGGAATATCTTTGCCTTACGACAACTAAATCTGGAAGTAAATTTATTTGTGAAAAAATGCCAGCATATTCCTCAGGACTATATTTCACATATATAAGTCCATTCGAAATAAACTTGGTTTCTAACACAAAGTTAGATGATAAAAAACATTCATGTTGTGGCATGACCGTTTAGGTCACCCAGGCCAAGTAATGATGCATAAAATTATTAAGACTTCACTTGGACACCCATTAAAGAATATCAGGGTTCCATTATCAAGTGATTTTCCTTGTAAGGCCTGTTCTCTTGGCAAAATGATCATCAAGCCTTCTATGAACAAAATTGCAACTGAATCACTTGCATTTTTAGAAAGGATTCAAGGAGATATTTGTGGGACGATAGCCCCACCATGTGGACCATTTCGATATTTTATGGTGTTGATTGATGCTTCAACACGTTGGTCACATGTCAGTCTGTTATCGACTAGAAATCTGGCATTCGCTAAACTCCTTGCTCAAATCATACGATTAAGAGCTCATTTTCCGGATCATTATATAAAGAGAATCCGACTTGACAATGCAGGAGAATTTACATGTCAATCATTTAACGACTATTGTATGTCGATTGGGATTGATGTGGAGCACCCTTTTGCTCATGTCCATACACAAAATGGTCTTGTAGAATCTTTGATTAAACGATTACAATTAATCGCCAGACCATTATTAATGAAGTGTAAGTTACCTTCATCAGTTTGGGGACATGCTATTTTACATGCAGCAAATTTAGTTCGGCTTAGACCGACTGCATATAATGAATATTCCCAATGCAATTAGTTACTCGACAAGAGCCAAACTTAGCACACATAAAAATATTTGGTTGTGTTATTTATGTTCCAATTGCTCCACCTCATCATACAAAAATGGGTCCTCAAAGATTGTTGGGAATTTATGTTGGATTTGAATCTCCCTCAATAATAAAATATCTCGAACCGATGACTAGTGACTTATTCACTGCACGGTTTGCAGACTGTCATTTCGATGAGACAGTGTTCCCGACCTTAGGGGGAGAAAATACTAAATTAGACCCAAGTACGAAAGAGATTACATGGAATGCAACAGGATTATCACATCTTGACTCAAGATCAAATATATGTGAGCAAGAGGTACAAAAGATAATCCATTTACAAAATATTGCAAATCAGTTGTCTGATGCATTCATAGATACAAAGAAAGTGACAAAGTCACATATTCCTACCATGAATGCCCATGCCAGAATCGAAATCCCAACAGAGAATTTTGAAAAATCTCTTGCAAATGATTCTTCTATACGCAAAAAGCGTGACAGGCCACTTGGATCAAAAGACATAAAACCAAGAAAAATTAAAAGGCATGTATTGATTTGTGATGCCTAAGACGTTCATCCTTCTGAACAAGAAAATGAACAATTTAAAAATAATGGCATAGAAAATGATATTAACAAAACAAACATCTCAAATGATGATCCAGCTTCCTTGAACGGGGAAGATATTCCAGATAATGATAGAAACGTTGATAATTACAAAATTTCAATAAATTACGTTTCTACTGGAATACAATGGAATCGAAAAGATATAGATATTAATGAGATATTTGTCTATGCCGTTGCCACAAATGTTATGAATGAAAACAATGACAACGAGCCAACATCAATTGAAGAATGTCAGACACGACACGTTTGGCCAAAATGGAATGAAACTATTCAGGCTGAATTTAAATCACTTGAAAAACGTGATGTTTTTGGACCGATAGTCCCTACGCCAAAAGGTGTAAAACCAGTGGGCTTTAAATGGGTATTTGTGCGTAAACGCAATGAGAAAAATGAAATCGTAAGATATAGAGCCCGACTTGTTGCCCAAGGGTTTTCTCAAATGCCAGAAATTGATTATGAAGAAACATGTCCTCCAGTAGTTGATGCAACTACATTAAGGTTTCTCATTGGCATGTCTGTTTTTGAAAGGCTGCAAATGTGCCTAATGGATGTAGTGACTGCATATTTATACGGTTCACTCGATACAGACATTTATACAAAAGTTCCCGGAAAAATTTAAAATGCCTGAAGCTTATAGCTCGAAACCTCGAGACATGTTTTCCATTAAATTACAGAAGTCATTGTATGTACTCGATACACTGGATTAAAAACTAGTGTAGGGGTATTTAGGTAACTAAGTCTACTCACTTAACGAGTTATAGCATCTGGTATTTCATATTTCTTCGGATATGTTCTATACTTCTATGCATAGCACCTTCGACTCATTTGATCGCCTCTCTATTAGATCCGGAACATTACGTTTTATTACTATCGTACTAAGCAACATGCTCTTCTCTCTGAGATTTATTGAGTTCAGACGTTCAACGTTTTCAACTTCAACTTCTAGCTCGGAGAAATCTCAGTCAGCCTTTTCATTATTAGTTAGTATTATCTCCCAAATCTCACTCTTTTTATTTATTTTTTCTGTAAATTCTTGATATTCCGTATCTACTAACTCAGAATTTTATCTGAATTTCCATGTAAAATCCAAGATTTATATCGGAATTCATCAATTCCCTGATGGCTGCAAGCCTGCAAACACTTCCACAATGGTTATAAAACATGGTACATGGCTCCTTTATGAAACTTATACGAATGTTTCTAATTTGTTGTGGCTTTTGGAATAGAATGTTAGGGCATATTATTTTAGAACTCTACAATCACGATGCCAGCTTCCTTTGGTTTAACTTTTTGGTGATTCTGGACTCACATTAGCTTGTCATTTTTATTTATTTATTTATTTAGTTTTAATTTTTCTATTAAGCTGAGTTTGGTAGAATATGAAGTAGGACATAATTCACTCCCCAAGTAAATGATTCAAAAATTAAGTAAGCATTTCAAATAAACCAGGTGAAATTTATGTATGTTTTCTTTATATTTGCTAAATAAAAAGTTAATTTATTTCCTGATATATTGTAAAAACTTTGATTAGGTGTTTATGTATTCCATCGGTAGTTATTTTTGTAGTCTAATCTGTCATGTGAGCTACTGAAACTATGACATGGACCCTATGTCAAAAACACGCTATGTAAGGTTTCGAAATAGAATATTAGCTTTTAATATTTCAGGTGAACTTATTTTTAATTGATTGCATATAAAAATGACAAATAAATGGACAACATTCCCTTTAGTTTAATTTTGTGGTGGTGAGAGCAAAACTGCCCCAAAAAAACAAAATCACCAATGTTTGTTCTGAAAAACCTTATTTTGGGTATTTTGGCACCCGTTTGTTTGCCTTTATTCCTAATTGTCAACTGTCATTGATTCCTTTTCTAGATATGATGTAAAAAATGCACTTTCTTTCCTTCCTTTTGGGCTATGATTTGCGAACACTAAGACTATAAGTAGTGAAAAATGCAGTTTTTATAGTAGAAACCAGGTGAAATTTATGGAGTTTTTTTTCGAATTAATGTTAATTAATTAATTAATTACGAAAATAGGGTTGAGTTAAAAGTATTTACCAATATACTGCTGGGTTAACCGTGGTCGGGGGAAAGTCGCCCAACGGTTGGGCGACTTATAAGTCGCCAAACCGTTTGGCGACTTATAAGTCGCCCAAGCGTTGGACGACTTTCCATTAAGTAAAAACAGCGACCAGCCACAAAACAGAACACTACGAACGAAACCCAATCCCCAAATCCCCCAAGCAGCAGCTACGAAGGACGAAGGACGAAGGACGACCGAGCCATTTCCAACTCCGGCGAACTTCCATATCCGGCGACCCCACTCCGGCAAACCTCCATCTTCATCTTCAACACTCTTTCTTCTTTCTTGTAGGTAAATTAAACTCCATTTCATCTCATTTTTAACTTAGGGTTTTGAATGTTGAAATTTTGGAATTTTTAGATTATGAAATGTTGAAATTTGATTTGAAATTGATTGTAAACATTAAAGTGTATTTTGACATTTGGGCATTTGGGTGGATTTGAATGTAGCTAAATTTGGGTATTGAAATGTAGACTTGAATGTAGATATCAAAATTTGGGTATTTTCATATTGAAATGTGAGTTGTTTGTGAATCTTGACTTTTGGATATATTTGAATTGTTATTAGAATATGGATTTCTCAAGCTTCCCAATCGTGTGTCATTGGGGAGGGAACCATTATGAGGATGCTGGTCAAATATGCCATGAAGGTGGTACAACCACATTTGTCATGGTTTGTCGTGGTGCTTGCATGCTCGAGATCCTTCAAAAAATACATACAGCCACAATGATTCATCCTAGCCGTTCTTTGCGTTTGAAAATGAAATTTCCCATGAACGGGGAAAGTACATGCTTATGCCCCTCACTGATGAGCTAGCTATAACAAATATGTGGGCCATAGTTCAAATGGAGGACATGTCAATGTTTGAGATATACATTGAGGAATCCATATGTGACGCTTATCGTACTCCATCAACATCAAATGCTGTTGTATCTAGGCATTATGTCAATGCAAGTGTGAATGTTGGGAACTCCTCAAATGCTCCTGTAATGGACATGGTTATACAGGAAGATGGTAGGTATTTGCACAACGGTGCATCATTTGTGGATGGGCAGGGAAGTGATGATGATGCTGACGACAACATCAATGGTGAAGATATAACAGAATCTGATTAAGATGATGGTGATACAGTCACGGCAACTGCCCCGTCTACCCACTTTACTAGAATGTATGATCTCCCTGAAGGCTTTACTGATGCGTGGCTGAGTGGATCAGGTGAGAAAAGGTTTACCCCCGAAGGTGAGTTTGAGGTCGGTCAATAGTTTGACAACAAAGAACAAGTCATCAATATGGTGAGCTTGTATTCTATCAAACGGAACCAATTTTTTTGGGTGATAGAGTCCGATAAACACAAATGGGTGGCACAATGCAAAAGGAAGAAAGAATGTAATTGCCCCTGGAGAATACGCGCCACAAAGAACAAAGGCAACCTTGACACCTTCACAATTGTGCGTTATCCTGGACCTCATTCTGCTACGTGTGTTGGGAACACCGACACTACCGATCATGTGGCTTTGACTTCAGATTTCATCTGTAAAGATGTGATTGACATTGTTCGCACAGATCCTTCCCTTAAAGTGCATACTATCATTGAGATGCTGAAGGAAAAGTATTGGTTTACGGTATCATACCGGAGAACATGGATGGGGAAGCAAAAGGCCATAGCAGAAATATTTGGCGGTTGGGAGAAGTCATATTCTTAATTGCCCCGTTTCATGACAGCGCTCCAACATTCAAATCCTGGAACTATTGTGCAGTGGTACCCACCACCTAATACTCTCACAGGTTATATGCAGTTTCAAAGAGTTTTTTGGGCATTCAAGCCATCAATACATGGTTTTAAGCATTGTCGACCCGTACTTACTATTGTATGGAAAGTACAAGGGTACACTGCTCGTGGCCATGGGTTGTGATGCGAACAACCAAATATTTCCAGTGGCCTTTGCAGTTGTTGAATCTGAGAATGGGGATAGTTGGCCATGGTTTATGGCATGTATTAGGCAGTTTGTCACTAATTGGGAGTTGTGTGTCATTTCTGATCAGCATGGAGGTATTGTCAGGGCAATGAATGAGGTGGTCAGTACTTGGGAGGAGCCTTATGTGCATCATAGGCTATGTATCCGCCATCTTGCATCGAATGTGCACACTCATTTCAAAGACAGTCATCTAAAAAAATCTTTTTGTCTGGACCGCACGGCAACATCAGAAAAATAAGTTTGATGGTGGGTTCAAGAAGATAGGTGAAATGAGTTTGGAGGCACGACAATTTCTGGGGAACATTCCCCCGGAAATGTGGTCATTGCACCACGATGGAGGGTACAGATACGGTACCATCACTTCTAATCTGGCAGAGGTTTTCAATAACGTGATGAAAAATGCTAGATATTTGCCCATCACCGCTTTGGTCCAGGTTTCCTTTTACCAGGTTAATGCTTATTTTGTTAATAGGCGTGAAACCAGTCAAATGAGAGTGACAGAAGGCCACGAGTACTCCCCATACATCACAGATTTAATTGATAAGAATATAGAGAAGGCCAAGCATCACATAGTTACACCATTTGATTTAGGCCGAGGGTTATTTCAAGTGGAAACCGGTTGTGGTGGCCGAACGTTGGGGAAGGGTGGGAGAAAACAAACTGTCCATCTGAAACCGAAAACTTGCACTTGTAAAAAGATGGATATATATAAGATTCCATGCTCCCATGTGTTAGCCGTGTGCAGACAACGTAGCTTGTCTTATGCTCCATTTGTGGATAAGTTTTTCTCATCTGACCAATACGCGGCCACATATCATAGAGTCTTCAAACCCATTCCTGGTCGTGATTATTGGCCTACTTACAATGGACCTGGAATTGTGCACGATCCATCCATGCTTAGGGCTAAGGGAAGACCTAAGTCCACACGTATTAAGAATGAGATGGATGAAGGTCCCCGAGAAATGGTTAGATGTGTAAAATGCCACCAAACCGGCCATAATAGGGCCACATGTGCGAAGAGATCATCAAGACACGATGGGGGTCCAGTGGGTAAGGTGTTAATTATAGTAATTCACAGTTCATCTCAGTGTTGCATGAAAATATATTAATTAATAAAATTGATGATTTAAAAAAAGAATTAGTATAATAGTAAAAATTAACTAATACGATTTTGTTTGTTTGTAGGCATGCATGTGACAGCGGATCCTAGGTCGAGTGATCAAGATGACCATGACAACTTCTACTTTGTCTTTTGTATTACAGTTTTTCTTGTACAACATTTTAGATAATTTACAACATTTTAGATGTTGTAGGAACAATTTACAACATTTTACGTATTTTCTCTTGTATGTTGTATTTATGTGTTCGAGTATGAATATTAGATGATTAATTGTTATGAATGTTTGATGATTGTACTGTGTTTTACCGGTGAGTTGTATGTGTTTATGTATGTATTTGTGAACATGTGTGTTGTATGTTTTATAATGTGTTGCATCTCGCTCGTAACACTTAAACAAGAGAAGGGAGACCTTATTTATAGCAAAAAGATGAGTCTGGGTTGAAATGGGGCAAAAAAACTGATGAAATTCTGTTTTCAGAATTAGGCACGATCGTGCCTACCCGTCCAAGCACGATCGTGTGTGGCTAGCAGTAGCTGTTGGTCTGCGTTCATATGGAAGGGGAAAGTCGCCCAACCGTTGGGCGACTTTCCCTAACCATGGTTAAACCCAGCAGTAGATCGGTAAATATTTTTTTACCAGCATTTTTTTCGTAATTAATTAATTAATTAACATTAATTCGAAAAAAACTCAAATTTATGTATGTTTTCTTTATATTTGCTAAATAAAAAGTTAATTTATTTCCTGATATATTGTAAAAACTTTGATTAGGTGTTTATGTATTCCATCGGTAGTTATTTTTGTAGTCTAATCTGTCATGGGAGCTACTGAAACTATGGCATGGACCCTATGTCAAAAACACGCTATGTAAGGTTTCGAAATAGAATATTAGCTTTTAATATTTCAGGTGAACTTTTTTTTTAATTGATTGCATATAAAAATGACAAATAAATGGACAACATTCCCTTTAGTTTAATTTTGTGGTGGTGAGAGCAAATCTGCCACACAAAAACAAAATCACCAATGTTTGTTCTGAAAACCCTTATTTTGGGTATACCAAAATACCAAGAACCAGAATATAAAAGCCAAGAATTAATCTATGCAATGGAATGTCTTTGTTTGATGAATTGAGGGCTTTATATAGGCTAAAGAATGATATCTTTTAGTCTATTCGAACCCAACAATCAGGTATGGAAGCAATATTTGATTAGCATTGAGGAAGATGGAGTTTTCCCATCAAGAATCAGCTTGCACGATGCTGTGTTTTAGCAGAAGATCGACCCAACCGGTGCCAGTTCTGACTTGACCGGCGCCGGTTCTCTGTAGTTTTTGTGAATTAACGAACCAACCGGTGTCGGTTCCCTGATGACCGGCGCCGGTCATTGCGCCAAAAAAAGTGCTTCCTCTTTCTTCTTATTTCTGTGTCCGTGATTGATTCAGAAGTGCCGATTTTCGATCCCTTTTGACTTTTGACCCCGTATTTGTCGCTCCTAGCCATATTCCACACTTTTGCTCACTTTGGAATAATTACCTATGTAAAACATAAGTAATTATTGTGCTTATCAAATTTTCCCACACTTGAGTGTTATTAGTCCTCGAGCAATGTTGTCACCTTTGGATGTTTTGGTTAGTTCAAAAAAAAATATATGTACAAGAATAATTATGTTTTTAAGAGAGATAATAAAAGTATATAGACTCTTTTATCATTCTCGGTCCAAAACCCTTTTCTATTACACACAAAAATGTCATTAGATTTTGAAAAATTACTTATACGCTTGAATTGATGAGTGGGTTGTGACTGGGGCTTTTTGGATGTGTAGAATGATCTTCTTTTGGGAGTTTTGACTTTTCAGTATAGAAATGGATCAATTGAAATTCTTGGAAGAGACCATGAGTTTTTTTTAAACTCATTTGGAATGGTTCTCAACAAGTATTTACTGAAAGTCATTTTGATAGTCTCAAATTATTTGATGAGATATGTGGGTGGTTTGTATTCCAAAATGGTTTTTTGTTTTGAATATTTGAGATGTATCTAAACCATTTTGGGAGATGAAAGAAGATGATGTTTCCTAGTCACAAGGTTTCTTTTTGGGAATGATTTTCAAGAGTAAGAAGTAGTGTAATAAATCTAACAAAAAATGATATTTTTGTGAGTAATAATAAAAAAACTTTCTCAACCAAATACCCATTAAAAAGAGAGAGATAACAATTTTTACCTTCCTATATTTTGCACAAAAAAAATGTTTAACCACCATGAGATGCACCCCCCACACTTAAGATACATTGTCCCAATGTATGATGATGCATGATAAACAATTACTTCAATCAACATCCACAATAAAGTGTGTTTAGAGAAGATTGTATCACAGAAAATAGCAACAAAAGTGGTTCAATATTGTGGACCGGGAGGGGGGGTCCCATATTGACCGTAATAGTGTTGGGTAAATTGCTCGAACCTTCGGTCATATGCTTCTAAATGCTCCTCGATTCTTGCCTGGCAGGCCTCAAAAGAATCATAGCGGGTGTAAAACTCCTCCTGCCGAGTCTCATAGACATCCATCCTTGTGTGCATGCGGTCCATGGAGTGGATGAGATAGTCAAGGCTCTGTGTCATGGTCCGCCGTGGCCGGGCTGCCGGTTGTGGTTGGGCTTCTTCATTTCCACCATCGTGCTCCTCATCATCACCTTCTTCCCTTCGGACCCATGTGTTTCTCACCTTTTGTAATGGAGGGAGACCATGGTGCTTGCATTGAGGACTTGTGACCCGGTTGTGTATAGTACTCCACCTCTTCATTTGAAAGGTCAACACCGAAATTCCTAAAGATCGTAGTAAGTAAAAGAGGGTAAATAAAATTTTTATCACCTCTTTTTGTCTTGACTACGCTCCTCATGTCCATCATGATGAGATGGGCCAAAGGAATGCCTGGAATGTGTCCGAGCCCGGTGACCATCTTGTGCAAAAGGTAGAGGTCTACCCGCCGAACGAGGTGTGTGTCACTAGCCCGTGGCAAAATGTTGAAACCGGGGAGGTACACGATGAGTCGTTCCCGAACATTGAGATCCTTGGCCTTAAGCTCCCCATCGAGACCAGATAATTGCATAGCTCCTATCTCGTCACAGGCGAGGTCACTTAACACCACTTTAGCACTCATTGAGAAGGGAGTACCTACGTCGACGATGTTAAGTAGCTTGCACATTTGGCGTTCGTTCACCGTGATTGTCGTGCCTTTGACGGTGCTCACGATGTCGCCATAGGGGTCATTCTTCCTTTCAATGTTAGCATAAAATTCCCGCACAAGCCGCAGGTAATATGCTCCGGTCAGAGTGAGCATGATAGCCCACCCTAGCATGTCAACGCCTCTGAGATGCGGTAGAGTTCGTTGAGTTGAGGGTCCACGGTCTTCTCGATAACAATTTTCCAATTCTTTCTCTTCTCGTACCATGCTTCATTCTCCGGGGAGGTGAAACGTGGTACGGAAGAAGAAGAAGAAGAAGAAGAACTAGCACCGTTCTTTCTTTTGGGAGGCATTGACCTGCATAATTAGTTCAACACATACGCAACACGGCATATATTCATCAACTCAAGGTAATTTAGGTTTGAAATCCAAGAATTTATCAATTTCCCCAAACTTCATGTTCATACACAAATTTCTTGCAACAATTATGTTTAGAAGACTATATATCAACAATAAATCATATCAATATCCTTCTAAACATCAATTATATAGAGCAATTCATCAATGAACAAGAAATTCGAAATTAGGGTTCTTAAAAAAATTCAAGAACTTCCCCTAATTTTGAACTTTAATCTCAAACTTTTGACAAGAATCATGTTTATATACATCATATGAGCACAAGGAATCAATATTCCTCGGTTATAAACATCTATTTTTCCAAAAATTGAAAGAAAGAAAAGATTTCAAAAATTGGATAAATTTGGGATTAAAGCCAACATACCTTGAATTGATGATTTCTTCTTGATTTAGAACTTGGAGGGGGTCGTGTGGTGTTTTGTAGGCTTTGGGGGAGTGGTTTCCGGTGTTAGGAAGCGGATTTGGGGTGTTTGGGGTTTTTTCCGACGTTAAGCTCTCAAGAATTTGGGGAGGGGTTCGAAAATAAGGTCTAGTGCGCGACCTGGGTGTTGTTTTAATCGGACCGACCGGCACCGGTTGGGGGTGTGTCCGGCGCCGGTTATACGTGAACGCCAACACCCTGGACTCTCTGTAAACGTACGGCGCCGATTATATGGCACGACCAACGCCGGTTGCTGGAAAAAATATATTTTTTGTTTTGTTTCAATTATAAATAAATGTGAATGTTTATGTAAATAAACACATTTGTTTATAATTGATTTTAGTTCAATTATAAATAAAAATGAATATGTATATGACTAAACATAATTATTTATAATTGATTTTTTTTTGTTGGGTTGCCTCACAATTAGCGCTCAGTTTAACGTCATAGGACGGACTCAACATACCTCTTACGTGTGATTGGGCTTCTGAAAACGTTTTACCAATGTTACCTTTTGGCCGAGCTTTGTGCGGAGGCCATGAAGTTGTTGGTTCATTCTTTTTGCTCCCGGGGTGTGCTGGAGGGTCGTCGGGTCCGAATAGTTGTGCTTTCATGACGTTTATGTTTTTGTGAGTGTTGGCATCCATGATTTTAGTTTGAGTAGATTGTGTTTTCCACACATGGAATGTTTCATCATCGTCCCCAACTCTTAGCTTGACCGTGTCTGCCTGTACATCAATAACCGCTGCGGAAGTGGCCAAAAATGATCTTCCGAGGATGACAGGGATTTCCGTTTCCTCCATGTCCAAAACAAGAAAATATATCGGGAAGTAGAATTTTCCAACTTTGACAAGAACGTCGTCCATAATGCCTATTGGATAGCGGATGGTTCTATCTGCTAATTGTAAGGCGACCGTTGTTGGTTGGAGTTCCCCCACACTTAGCTTTTTAAATAGGGAGTAGGGTATAAGTTTTATGCTAGCACCAAGGTCACAAAGGGACCTTACCTTCCCGATTTTTCCAATAGAGCATGGAATAGTGAAGCTTCCAGGGTCTTTTAATTTTGGAGGAAGTTTGTTTTGAATAATGGCACTACATTCCTCCGTTAGTGCCACTTTGTGAATTCTTATAACCTTTTTTTATTGGAGATGATACCTTTAAGAAATTTTGCATATGATGGAATCTCCGCAATCGCTTCCGCAAAAGGTATGTTGATGCTCAATTTCTTGAAAATGTCAAGAAATTTCTTGTATTTCTTATCATCCCCTTTCTTCTTCAATTTTGTGGATAGGGAATTGGAGGAACATATTGAGCCATAATAGGTTGTAACGGTGTATGTGTACCCTCCTCTTGCCCCTCCGGTGTACTTCTCCTCTCCGGCATCTTGGGTCCTCCATTTGCCTCCCAGTTCTTGTGGTAATGGCCATGACGCTCTCCCCGAGGTTGATTTCCGTGGTTGTAGGGAATTTACATTGCTCTCTAGAAGTCACTTTTTGGGCGAGTTGACCCATTTGAACTTCAAGATTCCGGATGGAAGCCTTGGTATATTGCTCGATGGTGTCGATGCGTTGGTTGAGCTTCATATTTTGATCTTCAAAGCGAAGATCCAACCTGGTGAATTGAGAGTGGAGATTCCCAATGGATGTCTCCACTCTACTATGGTTCTCTCCATTTTGAGCTTTCATGCTTGCCATGCTCTTGGATATGAATTGCATCATATCCTCCATAGTGGTCTCCTTAGATTGCCCAAAATTAGATGCTCCGGATTGGGGTTTTGGCTTCCAATTGCTCCCTTGGTTCCACCTTTGTTGATTAGAAGGATTATTGTTCCCCCGGTTCCCATAAGAGTTCATGAAATTTACATCCTCAAGATGTTGAGATAAATCACCTTTCGGGCTTTGAATGCTCTCCACATTAGCTATTTGCCTGACACCTCCCAATACAGCTTGAAGGGCCGCTTGGATTTTCTGCTCAATTTTTTACTCCATTTGTTCAAGTCTTTTGTTGATCTCGGTGGTGATAGACATTTCATTCATCCCGACCACCTTGTAATCGCCTCCTTGAAGTTGAGGATTCGAGGCAATGGATTCAATGATTCGGAGGGCCTCAGTTTCATTCTTGTTTCCAATGTAGCCCTCGGCTCGGTTGTCTACAATAGCTTGACAAGGTGAATTCAAACCATTGTAGAACGTGTCAATTTGAAGATCAAGAGGAATGCGATGGTGTGGGCATTCCCTTAGCAATGATTTGAAACGCCGCCATGCATCTTGAAAAAGCTCGCCATTTTGTTGTATGAAATTGAAAATGTGTTGCCTAAGCTCTTGAGTCATGGTGGGTGTGTAGTATCTAGACATAAGGCATTATAAATACCTTCCCATGCTGTGTAGCTTGCCCGAGCTTTCTCTAGGAACCATCCTCTTGCCGCCCCTTTGAGAGTATAGGGGAAGCATTTGAGTTTGAGTTGATCCTCCGCCAAGCCATTTCTAGGGATTCCTTGAATGAATCCATAGAATTCGGTGATGAAGTTGAGTGCATTTTCTCCCAGTGAACCATGAAATTGAGACATAGCGTTGAAACAACTTTGCCTTAGTTCATAGTCCCTTGCTTCCTCGCTCAAGGTGATGCAAGATGGCGTGGCGGCCACCACGGGACTCTTCCTCTCGTTTAGTGTGGGCATCATCTTTGTGGCTTTTTGCTCCTTCCGGATGTGTTTGCAAGTTTTTTCTATTTCAAGATCGAGTGGTTCAAGAAATTTAGAAGCTTGACTTCTCAAGTGCATGCAAACACAAAGGAATATCTACACACAAAAATAAACCTTTCCAAGATCAAGTGAAGTTGTGAAGAGTAAACTAAATTCAGGATTTTTGAATGATTGTTGTTTTTTTCTTTGGACTTTATTAAACAAGACCGTTTCCCCGACAACGGCGCCAAAAATTTGACCGGACTAAACTTGAGAGTGTACAAGTGTCGATGTAGTAATAAATTCCGGTAAAATACCGGGTCGAATCCACAGGGAAACACTGTTTAATTTAGTCCGAGGGTAGATAACTTTAAATAGATAAATGAGTAAAGTGCAGGGATTTTGAGTAGTGTGTTATATTTTTTACTTTTCACTTTTTGTTTAAGAAGATAATCGTTAACTAATTTTGAGTTTAAGGTGAATGATAACAGCAACTAAGGCTTCGAGAATCACTTAAATGCTTTAATAGGGTTGAATATTAGTTCTTTACCAATAATTATGAATACGATGTCGCTAATATATTCTCAACTCCGGTTAAGGCAACGAGAGCGTGGTTTTCGTTATGTGTAAGTCCCGTTACGACTTACATTCATCTACCGAAAATCCTGTTGAATATCAAGGTAGACATCACACCCGTATCATATAAGACCGGATATATTTCTATTCTCGGTTCTATATATGTTTATCCTTTAATGTTCATAGTTTAGACTTCAACGTTAATTGCAAGTATAAACTAAATTTAACATACTACTATGTTAAAGGATAAATCACAATTTATTGGTTTAGAACTCTTATCAAACACCTAGTGGCATAGAAGTTCATCCCTAGCCTTAGCTAAGAAATTAGCTACTAATGCTCATATTAATCACAATACAATAATAAATGTAATGGAACATGAAATTACAAAGGAAATAATGCCTAAACACCAATGATTTCGGAGGATGAACTTCCCTCCTCAAGAACTTGAAGAAAATACCAAGAACAAAAATATAAAAGCTAAGAATTAATCTATGGAGTGGAATGTCTTTGCTTGATGAATTGAGGGCTTTATATAGGCTAAAGAATGACATCTTTTAGTCTATTCGAACCCAACAATCAGGTATGGAAGCAATATTTGATTAACATTGAGGAAGATGGAGTTTTCCCATTAAGAATCAGCTTGCATGATGTTGTGTTTTAGCAGAAGATCGACCCCACCGGCGCCGGTTCTGGCTTGACCGGCGCCGGTTCTCTGTAGTTTTCGTGAATTAATGAACCAACTGGCGTTGGTTCCCTTATGACCGCTGCCGGTCATTGCGCCAAAAAATGCGCTTCCTCTTTCTTCTTATTTTCGTGTCCGTGATTGATCCAGAACTGCCGATTTTCGATCCCTTTTGACTTTTGATCCCGTATTTGTCGCTCCTAGCCATATTCCACACTTTTGCTCACTTTGGAATATTTACCTGTTTTCGCTCTATATTTTTGTACATATAAATATAATTACCTATGTAAAATATAAGTAATTATTGTGCTTATTAGACCCGTAATCATAATTTTGCAACATTGTCGTGCTAAGATATACAGAGGTTTATGAAGTTATGTCTTTTCATTTTTCTGTATTTGTTTTAAAATATTTATGTCTATAAATTGTTAATAGTCCTCTTATTGCTTATATTTTCATTTTTTATAGGTGAGCCAAACCTTTCAAATTTGAAGATCTTGAGTTTCAACCTTTCAAGGAAAGGTAGTTATTGTTTTTTGGATAAAAAATAATATTGTTTACATTTTAAAATTGTTTTGGTGATTGCATAGCACATTTTAAAATAATATTGTATTTTGGATTCGCCTATGGGGACGTTCGTCCCAAAAACAACGGTCGTCCTCTGTCGCCTATCGTCCTCTGGGCCTTGGGCTATGGGGACGTCCGTCTCATAGACAACGGCCATCCTGTGTCGCCTACCATCCTCTGGGCCTTGAGCTATGGGGACGTCATCTCATTTACCCAACACAAGTCCCCCAGTGAGGATGCTCTTCCCGATTGGCTTGGGCTATGGGGACATTCGTCTCGGTTGGCTTGGGCTATGGGGACATTCGTCTTGGTTGGCTTGGGCTATGGAGACGTTCGTCCCAAAAACAACGGCCTTCCTCTATCGCCTATCGTCCTCTGGGCCTTGGGCTATGGGGACGTTCGTCCCGGTTGGCTTGGGCTATGGGGACGTTCGTCCCATACACAACGGTCGTCCTTTGTCGCCTATCATCCTCTGGGCCTTGGGCTATGGGGACTTTCGTCTCTTTTACCCAACACAAGCCCCCCGTCGAGGACGCTCTTCCCGTTTGGCTTGGGCTATGGGGACGAACGTCCCAAAACAACGGGATCACATCGGACAGGAAATGTTTGGAAAACAAGCGGCGTATTGTCGAGACACTCTCATAAGTGTAAATGAATATTGATTTAATTGCGTCAACTAAGTTTTTTATATGAAAATTCTAAAAAAATGAATATTACTGTTGTTGACTCTCTCATTATTGCATAGACCGGACGTGAGAACATTTATATCCCTGTTGAGATAGAGGCTGTCGTAGATGAAATCATGTTGTTCAAGGTGCGAGTAAAAGAGGAACATTTGGGCAATTATGATTTTGCATTTACAGTCATGAGATTTACCAAGGAGCTGGCAACTGTTAACAAATTTAATGGAAAATTTTGTGAGGACCCAGTTAGAAAAGCTTCATTCGTGTCTACTACATTATTGTTGGAGTAGCTTAGATGAAATGTCTAATATAATATCTAAACATTTAATTGAAAATTTTGTGATTGTAGGAATCTGATTTCCTATATCAGTTACATCGTCAAGACGTATTGAATGAGAAGGTATTAAATCAGATAGAGTATTATCTGTGTGGCTTATTTTTACATCCTTGACATAAAAAGCTTTTGAAAACATGTCGATTCTTCTGACAATGAGGTAACTACTCCTATCAAAGTTAATGAGAACATGGGAACCGACCAAGAAGTTAGTGGGTCTGTGAAAAGGGAGCTACTCGGGGAATTTTCTACAAACGCATCATCATAAAAAAAGAAGAGGGTTATGGTGAAACAAGAGAAGTAGGACAGTGAGATATGATGCGAGATGGATTATGTTTTACTCCTTTTTGGCGATGTTTGGAAACACTAATTGATGCAGAGTATTTATGTTTTTTGTGTTTTGTTTTGTTTGAACGCTGTTTTGCGAGACCGGGTGTTTTATTGTTATTGATACTCTACTTACTTTTGGATTATGATGGATTATGCATGGTCATCATATTCCCTATTCTTCTGTTTGTGATGTTGGATACATTGTACTCCAAAATACGAAGTAACTATTATTATTTCATATCTTATTATATATGTTCGATTGTTTAAGAATTTCAAATCTAATGTATGCCAAGTTCCTAGGTATTACTTCGAAGACCTTTTGTTGATGAATTTATATAAGTATTTAAGTTTTTGACTTGATCTAACGTTTTTTTTTTGTGTTGTGTTAGCAGGACTGTATGTAAACAGGATGTTTGCAAATAGTTTATGTATGGTGTTTTTGATTCGCAAATGAAAATCAATCTATGTATAGGACTTAGGAGAAGTCACTTTTTATGGTTTAATTAACTACGTTGTAGTTGTATGTATTGTATTGTATTCCGTATTTAATAGATGTTATAAAATATTTCAAACTTCACCTTATCTTAGATAAAATAGATCACAATGATTTCAAGTATATAATTATATAGATAAATGTCACAATCCAAGCAAATAAGATATTTAGAAAGTCTTGGACGACCAACAGTCATAGTAAATAACTAAATACTTATCCAATGGGGCCACATGCTCTATATTATTTGGCCGTCATATTCTTGGGTCTAAGAATATGCATAAGTGCATAACTAAAGTCAGTTTCAATTATCATCATTTAGCAGCTATCCTACATATCAATTTGATGCATCGGTGACATTTATTTATCAATCAATTAACAATGTCACAAGTATCCACCAATATTGAGAAATAAAACATAGGCAAATTACAACATATGAATAGTATAAAATAGACATGTTTCATCTATTTCAGAATGGAGGTAGTAAATTAAATCTGCTCATGTAGATATTAAATTATTATTATTGGTATGAAATAATTCAAAATGGAGGCAGTAAATTATAAATGTTCTTGTAGATAGTAAATTTGGTATAATTACGAAATCTGTATATTAACGTGTAATGTGAATGCATTTTTGCTATGCTAATCATAAATATATAGAGATAGTTGAAAAGTCCTGTAGAACAAAAAAGTCTCTTTCAAAATGGGGCTACATGTATTCCTGCGGCAGCTAAGAGTATGGAGAACTAAAAAGTCTCTTTCAATTATTACAACGTTGATGGGATTACTAACTACGGAGTATTATTATTTGGCCTCTCAATGAGTTACCTAAATCAATTATTGGACTGCACAAAATTGGGAAACTAAATGGTCATTTTCAAATGCACAAAAATAGGTGATGATGATTATAAATAAGGCCTATAACTAAGACGCATGATTTCCTTTTTGCAATCTACCACTTCATCTATGAACTAGAAGTGTTGTTCTTACGAGTTTGAGAGAAATACTTGGAATTTACGGACTATGTGGTTACTGTAATAGTCTAATGAGGTAATTATTTCTTTTTTATACTTATAATAATCCATCAAACATCTTTTAAATGTAAAATAACTTAAATAAGTGTATGATTGAAATATTTTTAAAACAATTATATCTCATATATACTAATAAAAAATATATGAGACAACTCAATCAGGATGCCTATTATGCAAAATCTATAGATCTTATTGGCTTTTAAACTTCTTCCACAGGCTCCAATTGAGTTTCAAGAAGATAAATTCCAGGCCCATGAGAAATACAAATAGAACAAGAAATATTGGCAAGAGAAGTTTACAAGAAACTTTCGCCAACGGTATGTGATTTTTTATTTTTGTTCAATCCACTTGATTTATAGAGCTCTATGTTCGTTCTATGTAAAGTGCATGGGTTTACCTAATGTACTAAGCATGTACATGGGTGGGGATGACATGTGTAAATATGATAAATATGCATATTATTTAGTGAGGAAGAATACCTTACTTGGTTAATACATTAAATTATAATAGCAAGCATGAAAATAATATGTTATTGAGGCTTTGAAAAACTTTTTGGGTGTCAGTTTGGCATAGGTAGTTTGTATTATATCTATAGATATGAAATAACCAAAAAATACTAATACTTCTGTTACTGTCACTTTGCATAAATGACCATGGGGATGTTCGTCCCGTAAACAACGTCCGTCCTCTGTCGCCTATCGTCCTCCGGGCCTTGGACTATGGGGACGTTTGTCTCATTTACCCAACACAAGTACCCCGATTAGGATGCTCTTCCCAGTTGGCTTCGCCTGTGGAGACGTTCGTCCCAAAACAACGGTCGTCCTCTGTTGCCTATTTTCCTCTGGGCCTTGGGCTATGGGGACGTCCGTCCCGGGTAGCTTGGGCTACGGGTACATTCCACCCGTAGACAATGACCGTCCTGTGTCGCCTACCGTCCTCTGGGCCTTGGGCTATGGTGACGTTCATCTCATTTGTCCAACACAAGTCCCCCGGTGAGGACGCTCTTCCCGGTTGGCTTGGGCTATGGGGACATTCGTCTTGGTTGGCTTGGGCTATGGAGACGTTCTTCCCAACAACAATGGTCTTCCTCTGTCGCCTATCGTCCTCTGGGCCTTGGCCTATGGGGACGTCCGTCCCGGTTGGCTTGGGCAATGGGGACGTTCGTCCCATACACAACGACCATCCTCTGTCACCTACCGTCCTCTGGGCCTTGGGCTATGGGGACGTTCGTCTCATTTACCCAACACAAGTCCCCGGTGAGGACGCTCTTCCCGGTTGGCTTCGCCTATGGGGATTTTCGTCCCAAAAACAACGGCCGTCCTTTATGTTGTATATAAAGAAGTGTTTCAAAATTTATAAAAACATTTATTACTATGTTTTTATCTATTCAATTTTGTTTTAGTTGGAATCATATTATTCATATTAAATTAATATAGTGAACAATTTGAATAATACAATTATTATATAAACACTTTCTAAAGTCCCGTGCATCGCACGGGTACTAAACTAGTGTATAATAATAAGAAAGAGTAAGACTGGAGTTACTTTTCTGCATGTATTGATTGAAGTTACTGTAAAGCTCTTACTTGTATAATGTTTATTAAGACAGTAATCAAAGTTGGGTTAATGAAAATACACAAAGTTATCATGTTTTTTAATTTTTATTGAAAAAAGAGCTCTTACTTCATCTTTGATAATAATTACACTTTCCCGTTGTGATAATAATTACTTCATACGTGAGTTAAATTATGTAATTTGTATTAATTATTTAATTCTATTTTTCCAAGAATTAGAAAAAACCTTAATTAAATATTGAAATATTAATCTTGTATAATGATCTATAACTTAAAATTTCCTAACAAAATTTATAAACTCAATATAAAATGATACTCTAACTCGTCATTGAATTAACTAGTTCATGTATTTATATTTATGTTTCTGTAGAAGTTGCCAAAGTAATTTAATCACTCATATTTATTTTTTAATAAAATTATTTATTACCAAGAAAACTTTGAACTATTTTTTTTTATAGTTGTATGTTACAATTTCATCTTTCTAGTTGTCTTTCAAATATTGTGCACTATAATGTGATTTATTTGAAGTAATATAAATTTCACCACTTGTAATTTTTTAATTGTACGATATAAATATGGTTTTGTATAAAAAAAATTAAGCAATATGAGTTTTCTAACTTAAAGTTAGAGATACTATAAAAAAATACTTAAAGTTAGAGAGGAATGAAAAATATGAAATAGAAATAAGATTTTCTTCTTCAATACTACCCTTGTCACTTAAAACTTTGTCAACTCTTTTTTGGATATCTCACTAACTTTGCCACTTTCTCATTTAAGTAATGAATTTGTGGTTCCGGTTAATTCTCTCTCTCCTCTGCACAAACCTCAACCACATAGTTTTTACTTTATTAATCCCCATGCCGGTCAAACTTGGCAAAGTTTTAAGGGACGGAGGGAGTATTTAATGATTAATCCATTGAAAGTGTAATGTGAAAACAATTGAAGTTTGAAACTTTTTTTTATTAAAGTTAAATTAAGAATATGATAGATTTGTGAGTTTGATGATAAATGAGGATACATTAAGTTAATTTTCCATGAATTTATATTTATTTTGTGGAAATTGAAGTGATAATTTAACGAAGTTTCACGTACCAGTCTTTGGTATTATCCTATCAATTTTCATAAAAGTGATCAGATTTTTATCAAACTTCTGTTTTGTATGTGATGTCACTGATGCGTTTCGAATAGTTTTTTTGTCGCTTGCAAATGGAAGGAGCAACGGAAGGAAAATAAAGAAAGCAAACACCCTTCTCAGTAATCAATAGTCTCTGTTTTGCAAGTAATTACAAAAATACCTGGTTGTACCAAATCACACGACACAACCGAGTGTATGGTATATTTTGCCTCTGATCTGGTATGGTCTATTTAAGTCTTGTCTAGTTTGGTCTTGCCCGAGACTGAAATTAATCCAAGTAAAGACATCCTAAGACCGCTAATTTCAATTGTTTTATTTACTTGTATTTACTTTTTAGGTCTTTTATTATATGTGTGTATGTATAATGTTTGTAACACATCAGTTCAAAATGGTTATTATACTATCGTATTTGATTAGGGGTGGACACGACATCGGTCTAAGGATCGGATCGGAACTAGCCGGTTTTTCGAACCGGGGCCAAAAAATAAGGGTCCAACACGCATATCTAAATATTCCCTAGGATAATATAATGGTGTAAATTTCATTTATGAATACTTGAGCATTTTGATCCAGGCAAATCTTAAGATTTTTAAAAGTCCTACATTTTATTCACATGAATCAATTGGAACATTGTAATTATTTAATTTCTGAGCATAAATAAATAATGACATGATTATATGGATGTGAATTACTTGTATATATCTTTTCTAGTATCCGCTCTATCTCTCTGAGATTGTCTCATCTTTTCGATCCGTGTCACTTAGATTGTTATATACTAAAGTTGGTAAAATTTGTGTGGATCTAAATCATTATTACTTTATTCTTACTCTACCAATTTAACATGTACCACATTAAAGTAACTTTCTTAATAGGGAAAAGGGTTAGATAGGCGGTAGGCCCTCAAACTTACATAAAAAGGTCAAATAAGCCCTTATAGTAGGCTCTGTCCGGCCGTCACCATTTGGGGTGGTTCCCGGTGTAACTTTTTGATGAAGTTTTTTGAGCATTTTATTCATTAAGTCTAGTTTATTCATACCAAATTTCAGCTAAAACTTCAATCGAAAAGGCATTCACATGAATTCTTGAAGATAACTGCGCAAGTAAAAGCGCAGTTATCTTCAAGAATTCATTTGAATGCCTTACCGATTGAATTGTTAGCTGAAATTTGATATGAGTAAACTAGACTAAATGAATAAGATGCTCAAAAAGTTTCATCAAAAAGTTACACCGGAACCATCCCAAATGACGACGGCCGGACAGAGCCTCATATATAAGGGCTTATTTGACATTTTTATGTAAGTTCGAGGGCCTATTTGACCCTTTTCCCTTCTTAATAACCGTGACACCTTCTCATATTTCAATATTAGTGGGACGGAGGTAGTAGTTTCTACATCAAGTGCTTGTTTAATACCACTAGAATTTGTAGAATCGATTGAATCTATTGAAATTGAGGAGTTCTGGATGAAATGATTGAATATGTTCAATTGTGAATAAATTATACGAAGTATTTAAAATATTTTTTTTTTGATAAAAGTGATAAAAATAGCTATAATGTTTCTTTACAGTATATTCAACCAAAAATAACTCCATCATTACTTATTTTGATTATCCCACAATTCAACACACAAAGTAAAAAATTATTACTTACTACGTATTTCACATTTGATAAAAAAAATTATTAATGTGTGATAGCTGAGAGTTTTTTTTCGAATTAATGCTAATTAATTAATTAATTACGAAAATAATGTTGGGTTAAAAGTATTTACGTATCTACTGCTGGGCTTAACCATGGTCAGGGAAAGTCGCCCAACGGTTGGGCGACTTATGAGTCGCCAAACCGTTTGGCGACTTATAAGTCGCCCAACCGTTGGGCGACTTTCCCTTTAGATTTTTATAATATATTAATACAATAATCTAATAAGAATATTTAAATAATAGGAGTTTTTTTTTTGAATTGGTTTTTGAATATTTAAATAATAGGAGTTATTTAAATAATAGGAGTTTTTTTCCGACTTAAATAATCTAATAATCTAATGATAATATTTAAATAATCTATTGTAACCAGTTAGTTGAGATTTTTGCTTTTATTTTGGAAATTCCGTCTTATTTAAGCTCGAGAGAACAATAATTGTGACCAACAACTACTGCCATCTAATATTCATACTCGAACACATCAAGACAACACTCAAGAGTTTAGAAGAGAACATACGTAAAATGTTGTAAATTGTTCCTACAACATCTACTGTACAATAAAAACTGCAATACAAAAGGCAAACTACAAGTTCTCATGGTCATCTTGATCATCTTGGTCATGGAGATGTTGCTGCTGATGTCTACGCCTACGCCGTGGTCGTGGTTGAAGAACCACTCTCTCATGCTGTGTGTGGGATGATGAAGCCGCCGTTGCACTAGACGTCGATGCCATCTCCTGAGATGAGGGCATGTGTATAAGATGGCCATAGTCGACTCGCCCCAACACATCTGAACACAAGGAGGCAATGCCTGTCAGAGTCTGTCCACACATGTCCACATCATGAGTATCACTCACTATGGTAGTAGCCCGCTGATGTATACGCTGCAAAGCTCGTGTCTGAAATATGAAACACAATTACAATTACATTGAAATACATACAAGTATTCAATAAATAAAATTACTTACTTTACTAATTAGTAATATACTCACCGTAAGATGCAAAGCCAAGGAGCTAGGCTGATAATGATGAGTAGGGAGTTTGAACGAAGGAGACACAAACAAACGAGTGATGCTGTAATACCATCCCATGTAGTCTCGTGAAACAAATGGGACAAATGTCGGTGTCCCAGTCACAACTAGCTCAGCTCGCATGTCCCACATAGTGACGTATCGGACATGTCTGAGTGCTCAATCCTCCGAATGCTTCCCACGCCTATCCAGCCTATGAAGCTCTACATAAGTGTCGATAGGCCGTGGAATGACCTGCTCAAACCCAAACTGTCGCAAGACTCGATCAGGCAAATGAAACTCAACAATGTCAAAACATATCAACGGCACACGTGCTCGTCATATGTCAGTATGCTCTCGTAAAGCCGGGGGCAACTCTGCAAACATCTCAGTTGTATAGGGCATCCATGTAATCTGTATTATAAAGATACAAAATTAGTATTTATGCTATACATTTTATAGTTAATGTTATATTACCCACACCATACCTGATCCTCAGACATCCGATCAAATGCATCCCTGTAGACACCGAGCCCAGTAGCGGATGACATGCGACTTAGACCAGCAAATAGCCATCTAACCATTCATGTAACCGTTTCATTAATATGGATATTATTAATATACTTACATTCAACATACAATAACATAAATACTAACGATTGAAAACATACCGACGGTCTAGAGGGTCTTCGCCCCGTACATGATGTGGTCCCAGAAGACGTGGAGGCTGATCAGGGAGTGGGTGTCCATCAATGCCATGATATGCGACTACAATGGGACGCCCAATGTGGATATACTCCCATGACCAAATCTGGAGGAGTAGCAAAAATCCTCCAAGCTCTGTGCTCCCTTTATGGCAGCCGCGACACTACCCCAGCTGAACTGTGCTGCTACATCAAACCTCTCTAGCAATGGCAAGTGCAGCACCTGAACCTCATTTCCGCTCTTATCAACGAAAATGGAGGCTCCCATCATCATCAAGATATATGCCCGCGCATGCTGCTGGATCATCACCTCATCAGCGTCCGGATGAAGCACCTGGAAGTGCTCCCTCAACCATGGCATCCTCAAGGATGACCCCTGAAGGTCAGTCCAAAGAACGGGGCGGAAACCTAACAAGCGCTCACACTCATCCACCCACTGTCGACAAGCAGTGCCTGTAACAGCTCTCCCATGAACTTGTAGCCCAGTAAGTCCCATTGCCTTTCTTTGACATCTTGAGTTCCTCTTCCATATTTTGGAGTTTCAAAAGACCAATTCCACGAACACAACACTTGATTTCAGCTTGCATCTCTAATTCTTTCATTCGGAAATTCTCTTCAACACTGGTAATCTTCTGAAGCAAGATCTCTATTCGTCTCAGGCAAGTGCCACATTGTTCATCCTCAACCCATTCAAAGAAGTTGCACTTTTGACCACTCAAGAAACGACCACACCCATAAAATCTTTTCCCCCTGTTTTTGTCTGTTGTAGCAGTCCACACTGGTGCTTGGAGTCTACAGTCACACCTCTTAATTCGCCTTGTTGCATCCATCGACCAGGACTAAGCACTCGAAGAACTCATCGCACCTTATTTTTTTAGCATTAATAAAGTTTAAATTATCATTTCCACTCTTAATTCGTTAATACGCGTGGATTTAAATGAAGATTTCTTTGCTATCTCACCTTAAATTTTTTAGCATTAATAAAGTTCAAAAATTTAACAAACTTCAATTCATACCTCCAAATCTACATTACATAACAAAGTTAA
This sequence comes from Cuscuta europaea, assembly GCA_945859875.1. Classification (NCBI taxonomy): domain Eukaryota; kingdom Viridiplantae; phylum Streptophyta; class Magnoliopsida; order Solanales; family Convolvulaceae; genus Cuscuta; species Cuscuta europaea. The sequence continues at coordinate 45,405,825 of CAMAPE010000005.1, forward strand.
AAAAAAATTATATAACAATGAATTCAACATCAACATACAACACTTCATACGTATTCACATTACACAACAAATCAATTCACAAATGAATTCCTAATTCACAAATTCCAATTTCCTATATTCTAAACCCTAAAATGAAAAATGAGATAAATTGGAGATATTTGTTTACCTAGAGTGTTGAAGAAGATGAAAGGAAAGTAGTATTGACAAGATATGGAGGCCTTGTCGTCGCTCGCCGTAGATTAACCTTCGCCGGAGTCGGGGGGAGGTGGGTTGCCGCACTTCGCCGGAGTCGGGGGAGCTGCAGAGGGTTTGGGAGTTTTGGGGATTCGGGGGAAATGTTGCGTTCTGCCCGAACCTAACTTATGTTTAATGGGTAAGTCGCCAAACTGTTTGGCGACTTATAAGTCGCCCAACCGTTGGGCGACTTATCCCTACCATGGTTAAAACCAACAGTAGATCCGTAAATACTTTTAACCCAACATTATTTTCGTAATTAATTAATTAATTAACATTAATTCGAAAAAAAACTCTATAGCTGATAGCTGGATTTACGGGATGTGCTCTAAGAGGCATTCTCTACTCTGAAGCGGCTCCTGATTCACTATTGATCAATTCATTTGATGGATAAGGGGCACATATACTGCTATTCTATAAAGGTGCAAAACATATATACCCGTAATGTATATTCTAGCCCATTTTTAATCTTGATTTCTATGTTTGTCGATCAAACCCTATTGCACCGCCATAGTTTTTGAAACTGCGATTCAGTCCCATCTTAATGAATCAATAGAGTTGATGAGTTAGTTTGACCCGGCTACTATTCTAATTGACCCGCTCGAAGATGAGGTGAAAGAAGACAATGGCTAAAGAAGACGAGTTCTTCTCTAAAACAACCAACATTAAAGCTTAAACTAGGAGAGCGCAGGGATTTTGTTTAATTTCTTTGGTGCAGCAGACGTACAATGCCATTTCTCCGGGGACCTAAGTTGTCCGAAATTTTATTAATTTTTTTATCTTAAATTTTTTAAATATTATTTAGTTTTATGAAACTAATAAACTTTTGTGAAGAAAAGTTTATCAAAAATTAGCAATGAAATTAATAAAAAATTAAATAAATCAAAACATATGAAATTTTAGGTTCTAAATTGATATTTTTGCATCATTCGGGTCCTATAACGATAGATCTCAATCTTTGAGGTCCCGAATTGATAATCTATCTATCTTTCGGGTCCGATAAAATTCTTTAATTTTAATTATAATCTCAGAAAACATAATGAGAAGATGATATATTTATACAGAATAATAAGTTCATCAAGAAGGTGTTTTTTGCTCCTAAAATTAGTTTAGTGACTTGCTACGTATTTGCTTTTAGAGGTTTATGGTCTAAATGTCTAACAATTGCCCCTTCTCCCTTGTTTGATTCCATTATATTCGTTCGTTTACTCTATTCATTTCGCATTTTTTTGGCAAAGGCGGGAAACTAAGTTTGTACCTCAATTTCTAAACAGCCGAGTTAGACACATATAGGAGTATAGAGGGTGGGGACAGTCTATCTGCAGCGGCGCCATGGTCGTAACGGTGCTGAATGTGGCGGAGAAACCTTCTGTAGCGAAGGCGGTCGCGGGGATACTGTCAAACAGCCAAATGAGGTCGAGGAATGGACGATCCGTATACAACCGAATATTTGAGTTTAATTACATCATCCAAAACCAGCCCTGCCAGATGCTATTCACCTCTGTCACGGGGCACCTCATGGAGCTCGAATTTGACGAGAGATACCGCAAATGGCACTCATGCGACCCCGTCGATCTCTACAGCGCCCCCGTCCGCAAACATGTGCCAGAGGTACTTCAAAACTTACCGCCATCAGAATACTCCTACAATTTCTTTTGTTAAATGTTGTTTCATTTGATTGTTTCTGTATCGATTGCCTTTGATGGACAGAGATAGCTGTCATCTCTGTATGTCCTATGAATGACGGTGCTTGCTTATTTAACCTAGAATCTGGATTGCATATTTTTTTTAATCACATTGCTGTTACTTGCAGGATAAAGTAGATATTAGAAGGACACTGGAGGAAGAGTCTAGGAGATGCCAATGGCTTATACTATGGCTTGATTGTGATAGGGAAGGGGAAAATATTGCATTTGAGGTGTTGGAAGTATGCAAAGAAGCTAACCGTAACCTTATTGTGCGTAGGGCTCGCTTCTCTGCTCTGATTGACAGGTTTATGTTGCTAGCTAGCTGGCAGAGATTTACTACCTTACTCTAGGCTTTCCATACCTGACATTGTTCTGGGTTCACCAGAGAAATTCTCCGGGCTATGGAAGGGCTTGAACAACCCAATCAATTGTTAGCTGATGCTGTTGATGTGAGACAAGTGAGTACTTACAGGGGGTTTCATGAAGCTATTTCTTTTTCTACTTCCTGTCCAGCATATTTTAGTCTTTTAAGATTAGAGGCAGTAATTAAAGAATGGTTCCAGAGCTGTGATATATGTTGCGCTCAGTTTCAGTGTTTTTCATGACAATTAGTCATGCATTCAGTGGTATGTATTCTGTATGATTATTTGATAATTGCTCAGTCTGATATATAATCTTTGCAGGAGATAGATCTTCGTATTGGGGCTTCTTTCACAAGATTTCAGACAATGCTCTTGAAAGATGCATTTGTCATCGATTTTGCTCCAGATGACAGAAATCTTGTCCTGAGTTATGGTCCTTGTCAGGTAACACATCGTTTGTACAATTTACGCCTTTTATAGAACTTAATCTAGAGCCTTCACAACACAACATGGAAGATAATCCGTACATTTACTTCATGATAACTATTAAAAATTTATGAATGGGCGAAGTCCAAATTATTCGTGTACTGCAGTTCCCTACACTCGGTTTTGTGGTTGAGCGATACTGGGAAATACAAGCTCATGAACCCGAAGAATTCTGGGCAATAAATTGTACTCACACTTCAGATGAGGGCACTGCTAGCTTTAATTGGATGTAATTTTTGCACTTACTACTATTAACATAAGACCATATTCTTAATTATCAATCACAGAACCTAACTACTGGCTTTGACATTGCAGGCGTGGGAACTTGTTTGATTATACATGTGCAGTAATTATTTATGAAATGTGTGTCCAAGAACCCACTGCAACCGTGAGTCTAATGAAGTCTTTATTTTAGTTAATGCTCTTTCACTCTAATTTAGGAGACACAACGAGTCAATAAACTAATTGCAGGCATTATGTTTCGGCAGGTTACTAAAGTTAGGCTGCAGGAGAAGCTGAAATATCCTCCGCATCCGTTAAACACCATTGAGCTTGAGAAGCGTGCATCAAGATATTTCAGAATGAGTTCTGCACAAACTATGAAGGTTAGTTTTGAAGCTAAGCACTGAGTTATTGCATAAAGCTTCAACAGGGCTGGGTTAATTTTGATACTTACGTAATTACGTTTTCACTGGACTACACTCATTGGGATTATGAATGACTCTTGCTGTTGCTCTGAATTTTGTTGAGCTACATGGTAATAATTCTAATATGAGGGAATTTAATTGTTATTCTCCCTATTTCTTAGGTGGCTGAAGATCTATACCAACAAGGTTTTATTAGCTATCCACGCACCGAGACTGATAAGTTCTCTGCTGATGGCATTGCCAACTTGCCCGTAAGTTGCTATTTCCCCCTCAATCATATACTCATAGTTTGTCTCAGAAGTGCTAACCCTTCAACCAAATGAATAAATGAAGAGAGTTTGAAATAACTTCTCTGTTCATATTGATTCGGGAGAGTAAATCTGCCATCTCATGAGAAGATGACTATTCACTGTATAAACGCAGGCAGAGTTCAGCCATTCTGTGACTGATGTTTTTGTAACAGGAAGGATTTAGTTTAGCACTGCTATAATACCTGTGAAACAGTTGAGGACAAAATGCTGAAATGTTGCAATAGTCTGTGTGCTACATTGTTCTTTCTGGTGCAGGGAACTGTGCGAGAGCAAGAAGGCCACCCCGTATGGGGCCCTTATGCCCAGCGCTTGTTGGACCGTGATTCAGGACTCTGGAGAGACCCTAGAGGTGGAGTGAATGATGACAAGGCCCATCCTCCGATTCACCCAACTAAATTTTCTGCTGGAGAATCAGGATGGAGTCAGGATCACCATGTTAGTATACTCATATTGTTGTATCACTACTTGTTACATAGGATAAAGCAGAATTTGAGTTGCATTGAAGCTTCATGCTCTGATCTGGATAATATCATTTCTACTAGTGACTAAAATCTTATGCAGAGAGTGTATGAATTAGTCGTTCGCCATTTCCTGGCATGCGTCTCTCAACCTGCCAAAGGAGCTGAGACCATAGTTGAGATTGATATTGCTGGTGAACAATTTTCTACATGTGGGAGAACAATAATTGCTGTGAGTTTCTGATTGCACCAGGAATACATATCTTTTGCATGGTTGCACGTCTTGCACTACATATATTGTTTTTGACTATCAAACTTGTTTCACAGCCAGACATGCTTGGTCCATTTATGACTGATTCTATGAATGTCAGAAGTTACATTCTATTATTTCTTTGTATATTTTTTCATGGTTGGAGAAATATATTTAAATCTCAACATGCATTATCAGTTTCCGAAAACGCCTTGTCGAAAAAGAAAGGGAAAGGTTTATTGATGCTTCAATCTGTGTTTTTGGGGGGAACCACATGTGCTGTTTTTACGTGCGACTTCATGCATTTAAGCGGCGATCAAGTTTTTATGGAAAATATGCTTTTAACTGCATTTGAGAAGTTTGAATTCAATTGTGTATTTGTTTATTATATTAACATGAATTTAAGGGGTAAAATATATTTTCATAAAGCATCGGTCGATAATATTCTTTTAACTTTTGGTTTCTGAATCTGATATAACTTACAAGTACAACCTGACTACATGCATTGCATGTTAGTCTAATACACAATGGAGTTCAAACTTCTGCTTGACCTGGAATTCTTATTGAGGATAAAACAATGATTATGAGATGTCATATTGTGCAGAAAAACTACTTGGATGTCTACAGATTTGAATCATGGGGAGATTCAGTAATTCCAACATACACTTATGGGCAGCAGGTTTGTCATCATATACTTGTACCAGTTTGTTGCCAAATTATTATGTGGTCCAATTATGAAAGAGAGGATGGGATCACAATTTATACCAACTATCTTGTAGAGTTTCAGATTTACTACATTTTCAATTGTTAATAAGTTTATTTGTGTTAGAATATACATATTTAATAGTCAATATATTCTATGTATATATATGGTAGCTAATATATTCTCTGCGATAGACTGAATATTCTAGGTAAATCTGATAGATTTAGTTTCCTTTTTGTATTCTCTAGCTTGTATGTATTTATACTGGCCATAGCTAATGATAATGAAGTGTGATTTCATTGCATCTTTAATCCCTGTTACTCAGTTTACATGGTATCAGAGACACACAGGTTCTTCGGGTAGTACATCCCGAAGTTCGGCTCTGCTCCCCCTGGTTCGGTTCAGCCTTCTTTTGTGTAACGCAGGACGTTGTTCGCAGGCGTAGGCGTGGTAATTCGGATAGTGCAACACAGTTATCGCAGGTCTGATTTTCTGGACACTATCTGCACCCTGTTCTTGTTATCACTCTTGCCCTAGTTGTTTGCAAGCATGGGTGATGATAAGAAGAGCGTGACTGAGATAACGGTCGGTAATGCTAGAATTACCGAGAGAAAACTGACTGGTAGTAAAGATTACGGGCAGCGGGAACGGACTATTACAAGATATGTTAATAGTCTTGATCTGGGAGTTCATCTAACTGAAATGGCTCCTCCAAGAAGTAATCCTGATGAAAGAAAGAAATGGATGATGGCCGATGATAAGTTTTTCAATCAAATTCAGAATACCCTGGATCCTTCTATTGATAGTATCATTACTCATTGTGATACTGTCAAAGAAATGAGGGAATACGTGGAGTCTATGTATGCCAGTAAAAAAGACCTCTCTTATGTTCATCAATTACTTATGCCCTACTATAGACTGGAGATGAAGGACCAGACGCTGTATCAATACTACAATGAATGTAAACAGATTTTTGAGGAAAAGCGGCCCCGATTCCCTATTACTGCTGATGTTAAGAGTATGCAAGAACAAGAGGAGCGAACATTTGTTCATGGTGTTTTGGCTGGGCTTGGTCCACAATATGAGGTAGCAAGGGGTCAAATACTGTCTGGTGGCACCCTTCCTAGTTTTTCTGACCTCTATGGACGTCTTCTTCCAGTGTGCAAAGATGGAGAATCCAGAATGATGAACTCGATTGATACTGCTGCCTTAGTCAGTGATGTGAGCCATGGCAAAAAGACCAATTCAGTCACTACTGAAGGGACTCATAATTCTTCTTGTACATGTTATCACGGTGGAGCTGAGGGTCATGTGAAGAAGAATTGCTGGAAATTACATGATCGTCCACCACATACATCTGGACAACCTCCCAGGCGTGTTGCTAATACGGTTATCCAGGATGGTATCCTACCAACTCCTTCCATCGTTACCATCTCAGTTGATGAATATGCTCGGCTACACCAACTTTCTCTCACAGCCTCATCTGCCACCACACAAGTTGATACAGGTAATCCTGTTGCACGCCTCTCTACATCATCACACAATTGGGTGATCGATTCTGGTGCAACGGACCATATGACTGGTAATGAAAATATTTTGGATTCATTTACCTTTTCTGCTAATTAGTCTCATGTTACTTAAGCAAATGGATCAACCGCATCTGTCAATGGCCTTGGAACAACAACTCTTTCTCCAAACCTTTCTCTATTTTTTGTTTTATATTTATCTCAATTTCCGTTTAATTTAATCTCAGTCAGTCAGATTAGTAAAACCCTAAACTGCTGTGTTATTTTCTTTCCCACTCATTGTCTTTTTTAGAATCTTGGGACGAAGCAGATTATTGGTAAAGGAAGACTGGTTAATGACTTATATGTTTTTGAATCCTTGGTGTCGAGATCAGTTGCATGCACAAGTTCGTCTCTTTTGAAAGATCACTGTCAATTTGGTCATCCATCTCTTTCTGTACTACAAAAAATGTGTCATAGTCTGTCACGGGAGTCTGTTTTGGAGTGTGAAGCATGTCAGTTTGATTTAGTTCACACTGATGTGTGGGGTCCTTGTCCTGTCATTTCCAAACTTGGTCATCGTTATTTTGTTACATTTGTGGATGGTTTTTCACGGGTTACTTGGCTTTATCCTTTGAAATCCCGTTCAGATGTGTTTACTACATTTTCTACCTTTCATGCTGAAATTCAAACTCAATTTAATAAGAATATACGCATTCTGAGAAGTGATAATTCTAAAGACTATTTATCCAGCACTTTTCAGACTTATTATCTCGCCATGGGATTTTACACCACACTTCTTGTCCCTATACACCTCAACAAAATGGTGTAGTTGAACGAAAGAATCGTCACCTACTAGAAGTAGCTCGAGCCTTAATATTTCACATGGGGGTTCCTAAACCATTTTGGGTAGACGCTGTTTCCACTGCGTGTTACCTTATCAATCGTATGCCTTCTTCTGTTCTTCATGGTCAGATTCCGTACTCCGTGTTATTTCCCTCTCAGTCCTTGTTCTCTCTTGTGCCTCGTGTGTTTGGTTGAACATGCTTTGTCCAGGATATGCGTTCCCAGGTCTCAAAACTCGATCCTAAAACAATCAAGTGTGTTTTTCTGGATTCCCGATTACAAAAAGGATATCGATGTTATTCTCCTTCATTGGGACAATATATTATCTCTGCAGATGTCACATTTTTTGAAGAAACACCCTTCTTTTAGCATAGTTCATCTTCATCCCCTTCCTTGGAACTCTCTAATGATGAGTTTCTAGTCTATACCACCAGCCAACTAGAATCTGTCCCCCCAGTGAGGTTTCCCCATCAACTTTCCTTCCTCCTCCACCTCTTCCCCTTAAAGTTCACTCTCGTCGGGTGCGCTCTGTGACTATGGCACCTACTATGGCTACCAGTGTACCACCGCCATTTTCTGCTTCACCTTCAGATTCTGCTCCATCCGACCTTGATCTCCCGATCGCCCTCCGAAAAGGTACTCGTACTTGTACTTATCCTGTTTCTTCCTTTGTTACTTATAATACATTGTCACCTTCTTCCAAGAGCTTTATTGCTTGTTTAGATTCTATTGTTGTTCCTTTAACTGTTTCTGAGGCCTTGGCTCATCCTGGTTGGCAAGAGGCAACGCGAGAGGAGATGATGGCTCTCGATCAGAACCACACATGGGACCTTTTATATCTTCCACCCGATAAGAACGTTATCGGGTGTAAATGGGTGTTCACTGTCAAAATGAATCATGATGGTTTTGTGTGCACAGTTAGTAGCTAAGGGTTATGCTCAGGCATATGGTATATATTACTTTGACACTTTCTCTCCTGTTGCCAAACTTACATCCATTCGATTGTTTATCTCTTTGGCTGCTACTTACAATTGGACACTCCATCAACTTGATATTAAAAATGCCTTTTTGAATGGTGACCTTAGCGAGGAAGTATACATGGAGCAACCGCAAGGGTTTCTTGCTCAGGGGGAGTCTGGAAAGGTATGTAAATTAAGGAAATCATTGTATGGTCTGAAACAATCCCCACGAGCTTGGTTCAGCCGTTTCAGTGCTGCAATAATTAAATTTGGCCTACGCAGGATTGCCTATGATCACTCAGTTTTCTTCTCTACCTCAAATTCTGGATGCATTCTATTAGTTGTGTATGTTGATGACATCGTGATCACTGACAGTGATGCGAGTCGTATTTTGAAACTGAAAGCTTTCCTTGCTACTTGCTTTCAGACCAAAGATCTTGGGCCCTTGAAGTACTTCTTAAGGATAGAAGTCTCACGTAGTAACAAGGGAACTTGTCTCAAAGAAAATACTGCCTAGATGTGCTAAATGATGCAGGTTTGGTTGAGGCAAAACCGTGTGATGCTCCGATGATCCCCAATGTAAAGTTAACAGCTGATGAAGGCGACTTGCTGGAAAATCCTGAGGTATACTGAAGGATTGTTGGGAAATTGAATTATTTGACTATCACCCGACCTGATATTGCTTTCCCGGTCAGTGTGGTCAGTCAGTTTCTGTCCACTCCACGAACATCACACTGGGATGCAGTTACTCATATCCTAAGATACTTGAAGGGGGCTCCGGGGTGTGGGATACTATATCAAAACCACGGACATCATGTTATTGAAGGGTTTACTGATGCGGACTATGCTGGAAACCCTAATGATCGACATTCCACCACTGGTTACTGTGTCTTTGTTGGAGGAGACCTTGTATCTTGGAAAAGTAAGAAGCAAAATGTTGTCTCTAGATCAAGTGCAGAATATGAATATCGAGCTATGACACAGACTACATGTGACCTGGTTTGGCTTCGGCATTTGCTTGGTGAACTTGGATTTGCTCAAACAGAACCCATGAGATTATGGTGTGATAATCAAGCAGCTATCCATATAGCAAATAATCCTGTTTTTCATGAAAGAACAAAGCATATCGAAGTTGATTGTCACTTCACTCGAGAAAAGGTAGAAGATGGTACAATTTGCACTTCACACATCAAAACAGGACACCAACTGGCAGATGTGTTCACCAAGGCTCTACCGGGGACACATATCAATTCCATTTGTACCAAGGTGGGCATGATTAATATCTATGCTCCAGCTTGAGGGGGAGTGTTAGAATATACATATTTAGTAGTCAATATATTCTATGTATATATATGGTAGCTAATATATTCTTTGCGATAAACTAAATATTCTAGGTAAATCTGACAGATTTAGTTTCCTTTTTGTATTCTCTAGCTTGTATGTATTTATACTGGCCATACCTAATGATAATGAAGTGTTATTTCATTGCATCTTTTATCCCTGTTACTCAGTTTACAATCTGAATAAATATATACGGAGTATATCGAAATATCATATTTCCTGATCGCTAAAGGCAAATTTGCAGTTTACCCCAACAACATTGACTCTTGATCCAGGAGTTACACGACCTCCTCCACTTTTAAGTGAGGCCGATCTTCTAAGTTGTATGGACAAGGTAAGAATTAAGGTGCCTTACTATTTGAAAAATGTGATGCATATGTTGTTTCATTTGTTCTATTTTGAGTTGCCAGATGGCTATTGACACTTTTGATTTGCTGATCTACTGATTCTTCATTTTGTTAGGCAGGCATTGGCACAGATGCAACTATGCATGATCACATAAAAAAATTGCTTGATCGATTTTATGTGACCAAAGACGCAAACACCCGTTTCTCACCAACTAAACTTGTAAGCTGCTCCTATTTTATATTGGTTACTCTCATTGTTTGTGCTTTTTGCATTTTTTTGTTTTCTTTTGTCTTCCTCTAAGCTTTTATTTTATTTTATTTACCACAAGTGACTAACTACGATGTCTGATCTCTGATGTCATGAGTAAATTGTTTCTTTTTGGGCTAATGAAGAATGGTATCCATGGAGGGGTCATATCTCTCTTTTTCATGCTTGTTGACCTCGTTCACATTCAAATGTCATATGTAATCGTTGATCTTCAATCTGATATTCTAAATTGACAATTCAGCCATACAAGAAGCAATATTTTTATTTATACCTTAGGTATTTAAGTAAAACTTTTGGGGACCAAATTACACCTGCTTGGAGCATTTAGAAACTCTGCTAGCATTTTTATGGAAAATCCACTAGTGTATCTGGTAAATATGTCAGTAGGTCATGCATGCAAGAGGCTTTTCTAACAGTATTTGCCTGGTGCTTTCAAGCTTTGTTACTAAACAGTTGGTTATATACTTATATTTGGAAGGCAAATTTGTTGTGCTTAGTATTTCCGTATTCAGTGTGGATTATCAAACATATTTGGCAAGACCAGTTTCATACAAGTTGGATCTTCATTGCTGATGCTATCCTTATATTTAGTGCCCAGTTATTGTTGTTATTTAACTGTTCCATTTGGGTACTTGATAGCAGCATCTGTGATTTTGTTATTTCTTACACCCTCCGTCCCTTATAACTCGCCAGCTTTTCGTTTTGGTTGTCTTACTAACTTTGCTACTGTCCCTTTTAAATAAAGAATTTGTGGTTCTTGTTAATTCTCTCCTCTGCCCATACCTCAACCACACAGTTTTTACTTTATTATTCTACGTGCTAGTTAACTTTGGCAAAGTTATAATGGACAGAGGAGTATATATATATTGTTTATTTTAAGTGTTGCTATACAAGTGTGAATAAAATGATCACTATTTGTTTTGCAGGGTGAAGCACTGGTAATGGGATATGATGATATGGGGTTAGAATTTCAACTTTTCCCCTTTTTAAATTTTAAAGGTTGTTTCATTTGCATCATATGTAAGAATGAAAATTGTGATTTCTTAAGTGCCAATGATGATATATTTAATTGTAGTATTGTACACCAATGTGGTATGCTGGTATCATCTGTGCTACTGTAGCACTGCTACACACTAACTTACCCCTTTGTATCATCTGGTCTTGTGTATAAAGCTTTAAGTTAATATCTTGCATCTTTAAGATGTGCAATTCGTGACAATGTTTCCAATATAGTGAACCTTATATGACTTAATGGTCTTGTTGAAGTAGTTAGTTTCACTTCCAGAGTTAACGTTGTGTTATATGGCTCTAGAGTCTAGACTAGATATCTTAGAGTAAGAAAGGTTCTTATCACATGTAAATTATGTAATACATTAGAGTTTCTCCTGCCGGTGTACCCTAAAGTAAGAGCTTATCTGTTAACGCAGTTCTTTATTTTTCTAGTTGATTTTCCACCTCTTTTTTCTCTATTTGGTAGTGTGATAGCATGATAGTCATGTAATTCTGGTTAAGAGCCTTTTTGCTATTGTTAAGCATGTGTAATTTTACCAACAAGTCAGTATTAAACTTGATAATGAAAGATTAAACTGTCTTCTAGGTTTTTACCTCTTATTAATGGTATATGATGCTGAGAATAACTGAATCAGCGTAATATACTATATGATCATTGACATGACGGACTGCGCTTTCTCTTTCCTTTCAGTTATGAACTGGGGAAACCATATCTCCGTGCAGCGATGGAACGTGATATGAAAGAAGTTAGCAATGGCACAAAAGGAAAAACCGAGGTCTTGGAGAACTGTTTACAGCAAATGAAAGCTTGCTTTATAGATGTATGTCCATGATCAATTTGGTTAAGATGATCAGTTTGATATTTTGATATGAATTTATATGGGAACAATTTCCTTTATGAGGGGATAATATATGAATATATAAAACCTTTCTTTTTATGTGGTTGAAATAGGGTGCTAGTTTCTTGTCCCCTTAAATTGTAAAATCACAGATTCACAGTAGGATTATATATGTATACAAATAGTGTAAATAGTATACACTGAAGCTAAACATTTGAATGCTGCAGTGCTCAATCAATTTTTTGTATGCCATTGATCAATATTTTCGGTTATGCTTCACAGTCTGAACATGCTTTTATGGATATCATTATTGTTTGCTGTATAGAAGATAAGATGCAGGAGTCTCGTTTGCGCTGGTTTGGACATGTGCGTAGAAGACCCAAACAAACTTGGATTAGAGGAATTAGAACTGATATGCGTCTTTTTGGGTTGGATGAGAGTATGACTTTGGAGAGAGCAAAGTGGAGGGCGCACATCCGTGTGGACGATTGATATCTTTTCTACCTTTCCTCTCTCTTCTCTTTTATTGTTTATCTTCTTTATCTTTTTATATTCTAATGTTATTTTTATCTTCTAGCTTTTTTATGCTCTTTTATCTTTCTATCTTTTGTCTTTCTTATATTCTTATGTTATTGTTATCTTATATTTGTTTATCTTTATTTTATCCGTTTTATCATACTTTTTTCCCTTCTTGTCCGTCTTCTCTGTTTGACATCAATATCATAGATCGATTCATGTTAGCCAACCCGAATTCTTTTGGGATTAAGGCTTTGATATTGTTGTTGTTATTGTTTGCTGTAGAAATCTATAATTTATATGCATAAAGAGTCTCTATCCACAGTACTCAACATCCATGCACAAGTGTCCAGACATTTTCTTTTGTCTGCTAGTGATATATATTCCTGATCTTACTTCTCTTTCTCAATACATGTTTGTGATTACCGGTGTTGAATGTATCAAACCTCTAATATGTAAGCACAAAGAATTCTCTATTCATAGTACTTGCAAGTTGCAAGTCACAACAAGAGGGTCTAGACTGTTATCTGCCCCCCTCCCTCTAAGGCATGAGCCCATATGCATTATCCAAACTGACAGTAAAGTCAGTTTAGGGTTTTTATATTATAGTTGGAAAGACCTCAGAAAAGAAACAGGTAATGTGAGCTAACCACTGATTTATTACTTATCATAAATGAGGTTTTTGAAACTTCTGAAACATCACAATGATGGGGGCTGTATATGTTTGTCAATAGTTATTTTCATCTTGATTTGTTACTTGTCTGAGGTGTCTCTTCGTAGAACTTCTGTATATTGTAGCTTTTTCTGCCATTTATTTTCTGAAGTAAAGGATGCATATCTTTTTTTATTGTTTAAAGCACCATTGATGCATATGTGCTGGTTTGAAGCATGAACCTTTTATTTGCTTGTTTTTGTAATTTAGCTCATTGCAACAGTATTTATATATGATTCATTTCTATCTTTAACAGGCCAGAGTACAAAAAGGAAAGCTCCTCGAGGCCATGGCTGTGTTCTTTGACAGGTGTGGTTTGTCTTAGTTAATTTCTGTGATTAACAGTCTGCTTCTCAGTTTTGAGTTTTATTTTATTTTCTCTGCTTATCCAGGTCCAACAGACCCAATGTTGGTGAGCCACCCAGAGCTGGATCTGTTGTTCGTAAATGTGCACTTTGTCAGGAATCAGATATGGTCCTTAGACAAAAACCGGTAATTGATAACTATTCTATGTGGACTCTTATAACACCACTGGCTTGTGGGGGCGTTTTTCTTGTCATCTATTGATCTATGAGAAATGAAACTTATAACAATTCTATTTTTTTCCTATGTCTCAATGAAACTAACATTGGGAAGTCGGCAAAATGGATCTGTAACTTCGGGAAAAGGATTGGCTCTGAGGGCTGGGCACGGGGGTCCCAGTCTTGAACTCGTCGGCGGTTGGTGGACTGCTCGAGCTGCTATCGTGGCGAGAGCGGGTTGCTGCGTGCCGGCTGGGGGACGGATTGGGAACGGCTCTCTCGGGGGCCTTCCTCGGGCGTCGAACAGCCAACTCAGAACTGGTACGGACAAGGGGAATCCGACTGTTTAATTAAAACAAAGCATTGCGATGGTCCCTGCGGATGTTAACGCAATGTGATTTCTGCCCAGTGCTCTGAATGTCAAAAATGATGTCTCAATGAAACTAACACCGATCTTTTTTTATCTCTCTTTTTTGGCTCGGATATCATGTATCAATTCATGTTAGTTGACCTCAAAATCATTTGGGACTAATGCTTGGATGTTGTTGTTATAATGAAACTAACACGGTGGAGTTTGACATCTTATAAAACCCCCGACTTAACTCCAATTTCATAAAAAACCATTGGCTTCCATTCTCAATCAAGCCCATAATGCGGGAGAGCTTGTACTTTCATATTTGCCCTCAGCCTCTACTGTTACGACTTAGGACCAAATTTTGATGCTTTACTTGATTTTAGTCACTTCAGTTTGGATGTATTTTTTTAGGAGTAGTTTGAGTTTGCACCCCTTTTTATTGTCCAAATTGGACTTTGTCTCCCTTTTTTTTAAAAACTTTGTTTTTGCACCCCAACCCCGTATGAAAAGACAAAAATGCCCCTTGATCAGGAATATGTTGAAGGCCAAAAGAATTGTTAATGAAGGGGCATTTTTGTCTTTTCATATGGGGTTGGGGGTGCAAAAACAAAGTTTTTTAAAGATGGGGTGCAAAGTCCAATTAGGACAATAAAACGGGGTGCAAACTCAAACCCCTATTTTGATAATTTGGAGCCTTGAGAGTTAAGTTTTTAGTTATTCTATCTGAGCCTCTCCCATTTTGCATTTGAATTTTTGAATAATCTTCTTCATTACATTTTATGATATGTTTCTTTGGTTTGATGCAGGACGGGAAGTTCATGGTTGGCTGCCTGGGTTTTCCACAAGTAGGTGCACATCGCCACATGTTATGCTGTCTCCATATGATAAAGAAGATGTTAACAATTCATTCTAAAGATTTTAGGAAATAAGTGGAACTCTAAAGATACCAATCTTCATAATAATCTATGAATCTATCCTCCTTGGATATGGTTTCTCTGCCTTCCTCCCGACACAGGCATGGTGCGGTTGGTGCCTGATTCCTTGGAGTGTTAAATATAAACCCGGGTGGCCAAGATTTTTTCTGACTGCGCACTTGGACCTCATTTTTTTTCCGACTCCACACAATTTCATCTACAGCTGAGTACCGTCCTATTTGAGATCAGAGTGCGGGAAGAAAAACAGGTTTGTTGCCTGTGTCTGGAGACGGACAGAGAAGCCAATTCACCTTCATGCTGCAACATGGCAAATTGGCAACAGTTCTGTCACGATCATACTTGTATTCTCTCTTTTTCATGCAATAGCCAGTGTCTGGTCCTGCTAAGTAACCTTTTGAGTATGCCTATCAGTGTGGAAATGCATCCAGGCTGCCACGGTGGATATTAGAAGCAGTCATTACCCAAATAGCATGGAAACATGAAATGGGAAATGCAAGAAACATGATTTCTGAAAATTATAGGATACCAATGTGGAGGAAACAGGGTTGAAACTCCCTAATGTGGAGTTTCAAACCCGAGACCTCCCGTATGGGAGAGTGAGTCAGTGGCCAGCTGAGCTGGACTGCTTCCTCATTCTTTTTCGTATACGTACACAGGTTTTTCATTTATATATGCACATTTTTTTCATATAACTTGTTTAATAACCCAATAATAAAGACATTCTGCATGCTCAATGTAAGAAATCATTACATATGGATACATAATTAAACATAAAAATGCAATACATTTCTAGCAATGCATTGCTTATGAAACGTAAAATACCACAATAATCCAGGGTTCCTAACAATGTATCTAGGAAGAAATACCACAATAATTCACTATTTTTTTTTTAAAAAGACACTATATCCCATATAGGATCTCATAAAAAAGTAATGTATTGGAAACCCAGGGTTCCTATAAAGCTAAATAATTTAGGGAAATGGATTTCCCAATTCTACTTAGTAACAGAAGCGGCCTTCATACAAGAGTTTGAAGTTTATGATTTTCCAAAACAGGGAAATGTGAGCCGCGGTTAGTTTCCGTTCTTCATAGGCCTTAATTCAATATATGTTTAGTATCTGTTCTTTAGGTTTTGACACTTAGCACCCACACATTTCCCGTCTTCATTTCAGAACAAATGGTAGGAAGAAATGACTAGCATTTTGCCTGTTTTTTGAGACAGATAGAGAAACCAATTTCGTCCTCCTGTCCTCCATAATATTTACACATGATATGTTTCATTCCCACATTTCATGTTGCAACAAGCCAGCATCCTTGTCTTGATAGTTGATCATAAATGTTTCTTCACCTCATTCATGAAAACTAGCTTTTATCTTGTCCTGCTGAGTAACCTTTAGAGTATGTCTATTCAGTGTAGAAATGCAGTCTGGCTACCAGGATGCATATTAGAAGCAGATGTAAGCCAAGATATATGCAGTATCTGTGCTCCAGGTTTGTGTCTGTAACATTTATTATTTTTCTTGCATCAAAATTTGTTATTAGTTTATTACTGATGTTGGTATGTCTTTCAGGACCTGTATTTAAGATTCGATTTAAATTTCGACGTTTGGAAATACCACCTGATTTTGATGCTGAGCATTTCGGTAAGCTAGAACTTTGGATACAAGTGGGTGAATGTGTGCCCCTTTCTTTTGTTATATCCAAAGAGCCAAAGTGGAACCCTTTTAACCCATTTGGTATTTATTTTCATTCTAGGATGAACATTACCTTTCTTTAAATACCTTGTCTGTATATACCAATAAGTTTGAATGCTGAAAAGTTCTGAATGCTGAACAGATTTGTTCCGTTTTTCCAAAAGGGTGACATTCTCCATTTTTTCACTGTTATGGAAGGAAAAATAGAACTCAGAAAGTCACTGGGAATAATGGCATTGTTTAGGGGTTTCTATAAAAACAGTTAACAAGGCTAAATTGGTTCACGTGCTAGAGTAGGTAGTTAGTTATTCACTTGTTACTTTCCGAATAATAGTAACTGCAAGGAAAACTTTATGCCACCCACTTATCACCTAATATGGAGTAACATTAGTGTCCCTAACCTAATATGGCATAGTACTAATCCGAAAAAATGGTATTGGCACCTGTAGGGCATGCCTTCTTTTGGCCGATTTACATCACAAATCTCACAGGTGTAAAGCCCATCCTTTTTATGTGTTGTTCAGGGCTGGCTTTGAAAAAGAATGTAGCTCTATTCTATGTCAAAAACGTCTTCATTTAATTAAGTAATCTCTTTTTAGGTTCCCATTAGAACTGGGAAAATGTCAAGGAAAGAAAAAGGGAGGAAAGTATAGGGGAAATTTGGATTTGAAGGTAGTGTGAGGGAAAATAAAACATTGGTTCAGATTCAATACATAATTTTGGATTTTTGTTCAAACATTTACAAATTTCTGTTATATGAAGACAAAAAAGTCTAAACTTTAGTAAAACATGGCCCTTTCCTTTTTTCGAAGTAAAACCATACACAGGAGTTTCTGTAACATTTTTTAATCTTCGCGTTGCAGTTCCAATTTTTAGGATCCACACATTGACACATGATGCATTTTTATGTTGAGTGTCTATTTCATGGCAGGTTGTGTAGGTGGTTGTGATGACACTCTGAGGCAGCTAGTGGAAATCTGTGGAACCGGTTCAAGGAATAGTTCCACCACCACTGGTATGCGGTTTTGACCTGTGTAAATAGCTACATTCAGACATATTTTTTCGTAGTTTCTAGCAATTTTATATCAGGAGCAGTCTACTCTGGATATTACTAGTACTAGGGCTTTAAATTTAATAATTAAATCAGACCAGGTTTCTAGTCATTCGATTCAAATCTGATTATTGTTGACAGCATTAACAGCCACATTCATTTAATACTTGTTTTTTTTACAGCACTATTGAATAAAAAAACAACCCACATTCAATTTGGCTAATTTATTAGAATATATCTGATTTGATTCAAATTTTGTACTACCTACGTCCCAAAATGATGGTCCTGTATTTCCTTTTTGGGATGTCCCAAAATGATGGTCCTGTTTCCCTTTTTGGAAAGAAAGATGTGGTCCATATCATTTCACTTTATTACACTCAAATCTCTACCACAACTTTTACCTTTTCAACCACTTTATTAAAACTTGTGCCCAAAAGAAATGAGACCATCAAATTGGGACGGAGGGAGTATTAAAAATGCTCATACTTGATATTGTTTAACTCATTATGTCCTCCCCAAAAAGAATTTTCATCAGTTGATCTCTTAAATGTTAAATACACAACTATTGGAATTAGGAAATAATCAGTTTTGGGTATATAATTTTAATGCGTTTTTAGTCCTTGTAAATACTATGTCACATTTTGTTTTAGATCCATGCAAAATAGTTTTTGTGTTATTCATCTCTATAATATGCATTATTTTCTTTTTGTCCATCTCTAATTCCGAGATCACACCATTTAGGAAAAAATTATTGTCGATTGCATATCTACGGGAAACTTTTAAATGGTGTGAGTTAAAGATCCTAATGATGAATAATGTGGGAGTTAAAAGATCCTATCATAGAGATGAATAATGTGGGAGTTAAAGCAATGTCAAACTAATTCTTCACATTTTCTAAATAGATTTTGACGACCTATTGTAAAATTACGTATTATTTAAATCACATGACAAAGATTGAGAGGAAAGTAGGAAACCCATTAGTCAGAGTTGTTTTGTCATCAAACAAAGTTTGTTATGATCGGTGAGGGACTATAAAGAAAAGCAACATAAATTCCAATGATGGAAAACAATTAAATAATTTTTCAAGGACGTAAAATAAAATGCATTGTATTTGCA
Organism: Cuscuta europaea; assembly: GCA_945859875.1. NCBI lineage: Eukaryota > Viridiplantae > Streptophyta > Magnoliopsida > Solanales > Convolvulaceae > Cuscuta > Cuscuta europaea. The sequence goes on from CAMAPE010000005.1 coordinate 45,424,980, forward strand.
ATGGACTAAAAACATGTTTAAGATTTTTATAATTAGATTCTTTTGCTGATTAAGACTCTTTTTTATTAACAACAATGAAATTTCACATGTGAATCTTTTTTGGATCCATGAAGTATATATATTTCTTAGTGTATATGTATGCGTGTTGGTGACTTGTATATGGAATATACTCAATATAGTATACCTATATTATATTAAGATAATTGGGTGTATATACATTTTAATATGTACATTGAAGTTAGTGTTATATATTTCCAAAGATAAAGAGTATAGCCTTTTTAATTTTCCGAGAAACTTATCAGATATGCATGTCCAATAAAAATAACATGGAAGTCCATGGAATTTGATGCTAACTCAATACATTTTTAATTATCAAGTATGATAGGATCTTTTATGGGATGTTATCACTTATTTTTGTATTAATCATTATTCGCTAAAATGTTATATACTCCGTACTTTATTAAAAATAACATGGGTTATTAACTGGATGTAATCTATTTTTTAGACAATAAAGCCATTTCATTATATTATATTTAATATTCAATTATTATTAGAATGAGGTATACCTATATGGCTATATTCATATATAAAATCGGAAGTTAATTGAACCAAAATATACATTCTCATTCTTACTTGAATTATTTGAATTTGAATCTGGACTCGCCTTTCACAACCTAGGAAGCACGGAAACGCCGGGCAGGGGGATGTTTCCGTCCCGGAAACGTTTCGGAAACGCGAAACGCCCGGAAACGGCCGGAAACTCCAAGGAAACGCCCGGAAACGTTTCTGAGAGGTTGGGCTGTTGGGCCAGTTTAGGAAACGTTTCGGAAACGTGGCTGGGCTTGGGAAAACGCGTTTCCGCAGAAAGTAAAAAAAAAAACGGGCTTCAATCGACAATCGCTTACCTCTACGCGCGCGAAGACCTGACGACTGCGTCGAAGAAGGGTTATCTGCGTCTGCGAAAGGGAAGAGCGGAAGACTGCGAACGAGAGTCAGGGAGTGTTATGCCGCTGCTGTGCTGCTGTGCTGCGCCGCCGCTGGTTCGCTATTCACAGGACCGGACAGGACGGAAGAACGGAAGAAGAAAAGGGTTTGGTACTTTGGTTCTCTTCAATTTCAATTGCTTCCCAGTTCTAGACTTCTACTCTTCTAGTAAGTACCGACCCTTTATTTGGAGGAGACGAGTTCGGCAATTTGGAAGAAATGGGCTATTTGGAGTTTGCTAATTTATCCTTAGATGAGCCTGAATTGGAGAGAGTGTTTATCACTGAATGAAACATTTACGTAGTGCTTTTTAAATTTTATTTATTATGCTTGTAGAATGGATTATAACAAGGATGTATGTTTTGTTTAATTATTTTCTGGGTTGTTAGACATATGCATTACTTATATTACTAAAAAAATTAATTTCTAGTTTGACGTTTCCTTGACGTACCCGTTTCCTAATATTTTGAGTTTAGCGTTTCCCCGTCACCGTTTCCGTCCCCGTTTCCGTTTCCGTTTCCGTCCCGGTGCTACTTAGTTCACAACCCTAGACATAACTGACTTTTCTAGTTTTATAATTGCAATTGAAGTGCCATTGCAATTGATACTTCAATTGTTAGTTTTTTTTTTGCAAAAAGTTTATTATAATCAAATTGAGTTATACTGTACTCTTGAGGAGTATCATGTCAATTTGCTACTAGTTAATATGCACTTTCTTAGGTTCATCTTTTCAAAGGAAGTTGAGCAGATTAAGAAGTTATTTATATTGAGAAGAAACTTACAATATTCCACTTTAATACTTTATGGCTTTACTAGCATTTAGTTATTATTGAAAATTAATTTTACATGGGGGTCTCAAAGAATGACAAAAATGTAAAAAAAGCATTAAATATTGTCAACCTACGGTGAAACAAAACTTTTTCTCCAAAACAACATTATTACGAGTAGTTCTGAACTTCTTATGTAATTTGTAAATGACTTGCAGACCACTAACTTATGGTTTTGTCTGGGCAAAAACCTCTATCGAGAGGATGGCATTTACGTTTTAGCATCTCAATTGGTCTCAGTAAGTAATGTCCTGTGTTCACTATTGTTATGGTTCTTTTCACAGCTAGAGGAGGCCATACAACACCTTCTGCCAGTGCCCAAGGAAACAATCCTAGATCTCAGGGTGCTTGTTTACACTGTAGGCAAACAGGGCATTCTTCAAATAACTGTCCCTCACAGTCATCCCGCTCAGGTTCAGCCCAGCCTGCCAGTGATGTTAACAGACAAAATGGTTTGTTTGTCCAGCTAGATCTTTTTCATTTATAATAATAATACAAAAAATGTAGTAAACAAATAATAATACAAAATTGTCAAATTTAGTTGAGCAGAGGCTCATAATATCTAATATTCTTTCATTTTTAATAGGAGAAGCATCTGTTCCTTGTACCTCATGTGGTGCTCCATGTGCTCTACGAACTGCCAATACTGCAAACAATAGGGGCAGAAAGTTCTATTCTTGCCAGTCCAGAGAGTGCAACTTTTTTGTGTATGGTCATCTCATATATGCTTTATTATGCTCTCATCTGACCGAAATAATATATACTCTCTTATCTAAGATAGTCCACTTGCTTTTTCTCAACACGGATTAAGAAAGGATATTCAATATAGTTAAGTCGTTAAGTTTTATATACATTTTCTGAGTATGCTCTTGGAGCACATTATTTATTTTGGTCAGGTAGTGGATGTAATAATACTGAGATACATTCATTACGGATGCATACATGATACACACACACAGATGGAAATGAGGCCTCATTGATTTGTTCATAATCAAAATTAGGCAATCCTTGGAGGATGGACTGACGGCTTCTTGAGTTGTGGGAGTAGTAATTAGAAATGAATGCTAAGCTTACTTAGTAGTTATGTTCTTTTTTGACATCACTACCCTGCCTTGAGTTATGTGTTTGGTTGGAGTCTTGGAGACACCGAGTCTGATGTAAAAAGGCTAGCCTGAATGGACCATTTTAGGTAATTGTTACTTTTATGTTTACTTGTAATGCAGATGGGAAGATGGCCTAAGTAGAGGAGGGGCATCAGAAAGTGCGAGAGGAAGCTTGGGGTCTAATTCTGGAAGGGGTGGACGAGGGCGGGGCAGGGGAAGGAGCAGGGGTGGGTCTGCTAATGCTACTGGTGGTTTTACATTCGTGTCAGCAACGGGTGAACCTACAACAGGTTGCTGTTTTATTTGCGGCAATCCATCACATTTTGCGAATGTTTGTCCAGATCGTAGGAGATGAAAGTTCAGTCATTTTGGTTCAAGAGAACACCCAAGCAGCGTGTTTGGTTTGGGAATCACTAGTAGTTTTTATTTTTTATATCTGCTAGTGTATAAATTCCATGCCATTCTAGATTCTCCTGTAATGAGTAATAAACTAATACCCAGAGAAATCAATCTTATAGGGAATTTGGAAAAAAGTATACATTTATAATCCCATATTTTATGCATCCCCTAATATTTTACCAATATTTTCATAATTATTGGGAATTATGTAGTACTTTCCTCCGTCCTCTATTTAAGTTATCAATGGCTCCATAGCAGTGTGTTGGCCAAAAACGCCAATGTTTTTACAAAGCAAACGTTGACATTTCTAGCGTTTCGGCTATCAAGCGTCAAAAAATAAACAGCCCCAATTTCTTTTTGAAATGTCTTATATTGAAGTTTACACTTCCATCAAAGGAAATATTCATAAGGTAAAAGAAATTCATATTCCCAACTTACCCTTGATCTTTCACCTATCTTTGGTTTGACCTCTTTACTCTGCGTTAATAATATAAAGGAAGGAAAGTCAATACTCCCTCCGGTCCTTAATTAACTTTACACTTTCTTGTTTGGGTTGTCCTATGGATGGACTCGGGTCCGGGTCGGGTCCGGGTCGGGCCTAGGCCCGGGCGGGCCGGCGTGTCAGAAATGGTGGACCCGGGACCGGCCTGGGTAACCACCGGGTCCGGGCCGGGCCCATTATATTTTTGTTTTGTTTTCCTCTTCCTAATTAACCCCCCTCCCACCCCCAACCCCCCAAACCACCCCAAATGGCTCAAAATACCCAGCCTAACCCGAAAATTTAAAAAAATTGAAAAAAAAAAAGAAGTTTTTGGCCCGAATCGGGCCCGGGCTCGGCCGGGTCGGGCCTTGTTTTGGGTGACCCGAGCCTGGACCGGAAAACCCACGGGCCGGGCCTACCCGGACCGGTCACTGACCGGGCCACCGGGTCGGGTCGGGCCGGAACAGTACCGGTCCCGGGCCGGTTCCGGCCACCCGGCCCGAGTCCATCCATAGGTTGTCCCATATTAAACTTTACACTTCTTTATTTACCTTATTTGGCAAACAAATCTACATCAAACAGTGCAAAATAGTGCCAAACAGTGTATTCTACAGTAAAGTCAAATTTATTTCCTTAATATGTGTGAAGTCAAAGTGTAAAGTTTAATAAGGACCCGAGGGAGTATAAAATATTACAAAGTATTTTTACTCATTTGTTAGACATTTCTAAGAATTCTAACAAATGAGTTTTGTTTTAGAGTAAATTTATTTAAAGTAGAAAGACATAGTATAAGTAACGTAATAAGCTTGTTTGATGAGATTAGGGATGGACCCAACCGGTTTGGCCTGGTCTGGAACCGGCCTGGCCTGTCACTTTGTGGGCCCGGACTGGCCTGATTGGTGCTAACCGGGTCCGGGCTTTTACCCGGTTGGGGAGGGGTGGGCGGGTCGGGCTCGGGCCCAGTATTTGTTGAACTGACTCGGGCTTTTTTTGTTTTTTCAATTTTTTTTTTGTTTTTCTTGGTTAGGGCTGGGTTTTTTGAGGGGGGGGGGGGGGGGTGTTTGGGGTGGGGGTGAAGGGAGGGGGGGTCGAGGGTTAGTTAGAAAGCAAAAAAAAATTAACTTGACCCGGGCCCGGCCCGGTTAGGATCGGACCCGGTATCAACCCGGACCGGTTCCGGGCCCAACCATTTGAAAAAAAGCTCGCTCGGGCCCGGCCTGGATCCGGAACCGAACCGGCCCGGGTCCATCCCTGGATGAGATGAAGGATAATTTTGGGATGTACCACAAAGAAATGTGTAGATAAATTCAGGAATTAGGAAGGAGGTGCGAAATCAAGAAAAATAAAAAACATATAACTTAGGATTAACATTTAAAGAAAAATGTGAAATCCGAAACAATAATCAATTATAACAAAAGAATTGGGATTTGAGAGGATAATGGAATTTGAGAAAATAAAAATAACAATATGTGTTTTTTCGATTAGAAAAAAATCCAAATAATTGTCATTGAAACTGTAGTCTGTAGGCCTGTCAATGGGTCGGGTCTAGACCCGGTTCCGACCCGGACCTGGTTGTTTTTAATGGGTACGGGTCTATATTTTATTCCGTTTACCGGACCCGGATCCGGACCCGTTAGCATTTTAAATAAAAGGGTCGGGTATGGTACATATGATTCTGATCCGTTAAGGACCCGGACCCGTTTACAATTTCTTATTTGTATACACATACACTCAAACATAAAGTGATTAGTTATAACACTTTAAATAAAATAGAAACTAATATACATGTATACATAATAATACATAAAGTTATTAGTTGTGAATTTGTGATGATTCAATAAAAATATACACATTAATACATAAATACTACGGAGAATATAAGTGATATTAATCAAGATAGTAAGATACCCTAACACTAATATTTATTACTATTAATATTATTATATCATTATCATATATAATACTACATATGATTTTATACTCTTAGTAGTCCAAGAGACCTTTTTATGACTTAATTTCTAGTTTATTCTACGAGTTTTTTTGTGCGTGAGAAAGCGGCGCAACGTATGGAGTTATATGTTTGTACAAGAACCGATACTTTATTAGATAAAAGTACTAATTTTCTATGAGAGACCTTGATTTTTTTTGAAATGTGAACATATATTTTGCTTTTAAATTTGTACACTTTGCTGTATATTTCACATACATGTCTTGCTATTTTCACAAAGTTTATAATGGTGTGCGTATCATACTTGGCGGGTGGGTCTACCCGACCCGATTCCGAGACCCGTTGGATCTGAGTCCGGGTCCAAATTTCCAGACCCACCGGGTAAACGGGTCGGGTCCGGATCCATTATTAACTTAGCGGGTCCGGGTCTGGAACACTACGTTCCGACCCGGACCCGGCCAATTGAAAGGAATGAAATCAATGAAACAGTGATTCCTTATACTCTTATAGAGAAAGCATCTTGCTAACGCAATTAGTAAAAAATAATTAAACGAATATACTGAATGATGAAAATTTGCAAACAACCACTTAAAGACTTCCATAAACCTTTACTATCTTTCTCGCAAAATGCACCATGTAATCTCTTGTCCTTTATTGTTCTGCTATATTTTCTGTTTTAGTCGTCTATTTTTTTGCATGTTCCCTTCAAATAATTAGTTTGTTTCTAATTTCCTATTATTCATCTGCATAAATTTAATTCAAATTGCTTTTACTCTATTATTTCACTTACCGATAAACAATGACATAATTACAAGATGTTTTATCATCATAATTACAAGATGTTTTATGACCACTTATCACATGTAGCATTTGCTTTGACCTAATTCGATGTCCATGTTTGTGTATTGTCACAAAGTGTCGAGAGATAAAAATTGTATTTTCTCTTCAAGTGAAAAATACTTGAATTGCGCACAAATAATAAAATTTACTCTATCAAATACGGGGTATGGAAACGGTTCAAACTAAGAGTTTACCCACACACTTTTTATTAAACACCTATCCTTTGATTTTAAACGTTGAAATTTAATAATCATCAAAATAAATAAAGTTAAGAATTACTTTTCTAAGTGAATGACTAAAGTTGTTACAAATAATTATTTTATCTATTTTTCATACTCCGTATAACTTAATCTTAATTAAATTAATAAAATATATTTTAATTATAATTTTTCCATTAATTTAACAAATTCAACACCATTCACCGGAGTTACTTTTAGTGGAATGTGAATGATTTAAGGTAGGGAAAGTTCCTGAAATAGGACTAAGGGGGTGTTTGATTAGGAGCCTATCAGCCACTTTTTGGCCGATTTGACCAACATTTAACATTTTGACCAATCAATCAGCTAATTAGGGTGTTTGGTTAAATGTCTTTTACATTTGGCTTTTTATTTCCAGTAGCTAAAATATGAAACGCCAATCACTCTAGCGTTTAGGATCGACTGTTATGATTATACCTGCGCTACCCCCGTTCTTTTTCGTACGAGCCGTCTACTCGTTAGAGAAAATCGGTAGAATTGAAAATTGTCCCCCACGCATAGTGCTTCTTTCTATTACTGGTAGCTCCTAATTTATACAAAGCATTTTTTGGAATGAAATGAAATACAACGGCGAGCAGTCATTTGATTCAATTCATCCTGCTTCATTCATACATATTTCTTTACTTAACACATGTATACATATGCTTAATATCATTAGTTTCTTGATACTACCTCCGTTCCCATTTTAACTTCCACATTGATTTGGCACAAAGTTTAAGATAGTGGATATTGTGTGGTGGAGAGTTGTGCAGAGGAGAGAGAAATGTGTAAAAAATGTTGTGAACCACAAATTCTTTACCAAAAAGGGAAAGTGAAAGTTTTAATTGGAACGAACGAAAAAGGAAAGTTGGAAGTTTATTTAGGAACGGAGGGAGTATGATTTTAATAATAACTCCATTTATTAATCAAAATATCATCACACTAATTAAATCTATCAATTCATGAAAAAAGATGTTGAAAATAATTAGTATTTGTGTTAGAGTATTTTTTTTTTTTTTGAAAGGATTAAAATGGTTTAATTAGTTATACTAATTATATTAATAAGAAAATATATAATCAGTGTCCTTAAAAGTCATTTAACAAGTTATCCGCTGATTGTAAACACTCATTTAACCAAACACTATTTTATAAACAGCTAATTCTATCAGCTAATCAAAACAGCCAACAGAATCTGCTGTCTTCAATCGGCTAAAACAATCAGCAACAGGCAACAAGCAACAACTAATTGCCAAACACCCCCTAAAGAAGTTTAATAATTCTAAAATAGGACTGTCATGTTTTTTATTCCCAAAATAGGACTAATTAGTGTCATGTTTAGAAAATACTGCCATGTTTGAAGTCTGGTACTACCAAAATATGACAGTAATTAATCCTATTTTGGGAATCAAAACATAATAATCCTATTTTGAAATTCTCAAAACTTATCGAGTAATATCTATTTAAGGTATCACCTAGAGACAGGGTAGACAGTTTTCCCTGTCAGCATTGTTCGGTTGCAAGTACTCTTCCGATCTGTTGCCGTTCTCTTTCTCGAACAAGGTACTCATTTTAATATCTTTTGTATTGCTCCATATTCTTGCAATTGAAACTTAATCTTCGATTGATTACTTCATCTCGAATGAATTTCCTTGTTACTCCATCTGCTAGCAATTGAAACTCATACTACTATGCGTCTATACTATTTGCAATCCAAAAGTTGTATTGTAATTGATGTTCGTAGACTTAAAATGTATTTACTTCAACAGCATCCGTTTCTTCAAATAACCTCTAATTTACTTAGTCACACATTTTACAAACGTTCATAAACAGTTCGATGAAATGCCTGAGTCAATGGCTGTGTGTATACTTAGGATAGTCTCTTGGATAGTTGGATTTAATAATATCTAAAACTAACACAGCATTTCTCATAAATTCGCTATTACGTCATACAATGTTTCACACTTTAACTTAAGTTTTTCCTGCTTTTTTGTTGCCAATGAGTACTTATACGGAGTATTTTTCACAGAATGTTAAACTTAGCATAAGCTTACTTGACTATTGCATTAGGAATCACATAACTTTGATAGTTGCATGAACTTACGATCAGTATCGAACGAGTGGGGTCAAATGGGCTTTGGCACTCAACTTTTTCAGTTTTAGAGTTTTAGAAGATTCACCCTACACTAAGTCCTTGGAAAGAAGTCTCTTTCACATCTGAATATAATATCCTGACACTTTTATAAGAATCAAAATATTTTTCTCCAATAAACTAAAAAAGAAGAGAATAAGATCTTATTATTTATTACAAACAAACTAAAGTAATAGTGTTATACTACAAATACCGATGCAAATACAAGAGTTCAAAAGATTGCAATGTTTTTAGTGAATCAAATGTCAAATAGCAGAAGGTTACAACTTGAAAAGAACACATTGAAAAGGAAAAAAGTGAGAAACCTGGCACAAAAGAGTCATAGTCCTTACTTAGTGCTGACTGCTGAAATCAGATGAATGGCAGAAAAAACCTAAAGTATCACATGGACTATTACCGTTTGCTAAACATTTGGCTAAAAGAACAGCTTCTCAGTTCTCAATTTGTTGATATTGGTTATTGACAATATTGTTTATATACTGCTATAATGGTTATATACTTTTAGCATCACAATCATAACACCATCGATATTGCTTCATTGATGTGAATGACCTAAATTGTGTTTTTTCTTAACTCAAGATTAGTGCTATAGTACAGTTAGTGTATATTAGTGTTTACCAATTTGGTCTTTGCTTTCATTTATTCCCAATTCTGTGAAGTATGTGCGGCACAATTGGGGACGCGTTTTTTAGAGACAAAAATTGTCCCTTTAAAAGGTGGGGGCCAAAACTTCAAATCAGGAAATGTGCAGGAGAAGCGGTAAATAGGCTATTTAGTCCCTTGTCCATGACACAAGGGGCTATTTAGTTTATATGTGCCATGTCTCTGTCACATAAAAACTAATTTGTAGAACGTTTCTTTCTTTCTTTCATGATGTGCATAGCTTATATGGAGTACTTACATCTTATTTACATTGTATAACACGTATAGATCTAGGTATGTGAAAAAAAATTAACTAAAAATTTAGTACATAATGAAAAGTTTAGAAAACATACAATTACACTCACACACATGTATATATAACTTACAGAATTGCTGTTCGCACAATTGGCACAAATTAGAACACAGAATTTTGAAAGTCCTAATGGAAGTCGGAAGATCCCAACTGACTTGGAAGTCTAAATTTTGATAACTCAAGCGTCGTCGCTGGATCGTGGCACCTGAACTAGGAAGTCGGAACAAAGGGAAGCCTAAGGCATCGCTGGCTCGCTGCATCAGAAGTGAGCGAAGAAGTCATTGCCTTGATCAATCATTTAATCAACGATACATTTGAGTGTGCGGTTTCTTTTTTACATGTTAAACAATTGATTAGTTATCATTTATCAGTTATGTTGATTACTTGATTAAATTTTGTCATCTATTACCCTATTATTTACCACTTATGAACTCATGTTTCGACAATTGAATACAATCGATTTAAGATACTAAAATTGTAGTCTTGTACTCAGTTTTTTAACACAATATTTATTTATGGAATTATCGGTTATCACACACGTGATTCAATTATAGAATTTATAATTTAATATCTTGATATATCTAAACTGAAAATGTTGATATTGATTCCCTCATTTAGCCAATCTGCCTTTAGGGATTACGTGATTAGTTCTCTATTTGTCAAATTGCAGATTGCTATCTGAATGTCTCCATTGTGTACCAAATTTAATTGACCGTTCTGGTTACAAGCTTCAATTGAGATGAGTTTTTCAAAGTTAAACCTATTGAAGACTTACTTGAGGTCTTTAATATCATAAAAAGGTTAAATGTCGTGGCGGTTTTATGAGTCTAGGAGGAGATGTTAGATAATATAGATGTTGATACTGTAAATCTGTAATAGATTATTTTGCATCTAAGAAATTAGTCAAAAGAATTTTTATGACTATTTTATAATTCTGATGATAAATAGTAAAGCACTTTACATTTACTGTCGAGGTCTATAAAATGTCAGGACCCGCCCTGGATTTTAACAACTTAGCTTTTAGTCTTACAAGCATCATTAATTAATTATTATATAAGGAGGGCAGATTAATTTCTGTCTGACAGTTTATTTTGCGTTGGTCTTTTACATATCACACCATCAACCTACCATCTTGGAATATCATGTACAACACAACAACATCCAAGTGTTATTCCCAAAAGATTTTGGAGTCTGGTAACATGAATTGATCCATGATATCAGAGCCAAAAGAGAAGAAAGGGAAAAAAGATAAGGTAAGATAAAATGGATAAGATAAAGATAAATATAAGATAAAAACAACATAAGAACATAAAAAAGATAAAAGATAAAAAGATAAAAGAACATAAGAAAGGTAAAAGATAAAAATAACATAAGAAAACAGAAAGATAAAGAAGATAAAAGATAAAAGAAAAAGGGAGAGAGAAAGGAGATCAATCTTGGAATATCATGTATGTTAAAGAAATTATTGTCATCTGAAGCTCATAAATGTCTCTTATGATCTTAGATTTATACTCTTTTATGGGAAAGGTTTTTATGGACATCGTCGATTTTTTCCCCAGTGATATTTGAAAATGGGTAATGCCTCTTCAGTGCTAACCCAGTATGACATTGAAGACGTCCAAGACCACTGTAATCATCTCTGTAAGAAATGGTCAAATTGTTTTTATTTTCTACTCTTCTCGTTTGTGCTCACTATGTGTTTGATTTGTTGTTTGTTTGTTACTGAACTTCTTGTTTCTCGGAAAATTTAGTCAATCAGCTAGAAATATTGTCAGTATACCAGAGGTTCTGCCAACTTGATAGGAGCGCGAAGGGGTTCATATCTGCTGATGAGTTTTTGTCAGTTCCCGAGTTTGCAATGAACCCCCTATCCCAGGTTGTATATTGAAATGAAAGTACAATTCTAGTTGGTGGTTGCTTTTTTTGTTAAATTTCGTGTGTTGCCGAAATCAACTTGATTTGCTAAATAATGTATTTATTAAATTATCTAAAAAATGCAGTATTAACAAAAAAGACAATTGAAATACTAATGAGTAGTTAAAAGATTATTTGTAGAAGGCTTATTTATCTGATTTCGATTTTCAACCATTAATGCCAAAACATAGAATTTGTGCACTACTTTTTTTACAATTATCACTTGTTTTTTTCTAAAGGATCATTTGTATCTGTTTTTTTTACTAAACTTTGGATTATAATTTGAGAATGGAAATGAATAATTGGTTTACACATTTATCCATTTATCAGTATATAAGCCAGAACTGTTAGCTAACCCTAACATATTTGACCATCCTGATATAATTGGGCTAAGAGAAGAAGGAAGTGCTAAAGAAAAGAAAAACAAGTGCTAACCTTAACCAGTAGGGCATAATATGAGAAATTAAAAATGGAAAATGTAAAAACTACACACTCTTATGATTTTGAAATAAAACTCATTGCTTTTTTAGTTCCTTATTAATTGCTCTAAGGGCTACGGATGTTAACCAATGACCCTTGAAAGAAAACTGACACTTTTCACTTTTTGGATGAGATGAAAGGAAAAGATACCTCATACTTTTATCTTCAAATATTGGATATTGAATTCATTCTAAATGTCAACTAATTCAGGAACTCTAGCAGTTTCAACCAAATTCTACCCTCACTAAATGGGTCCAAAAGTAGCACTCTTTATATTGTGCTTATGCTTTGGTGTTGCCTATGCTATACCTTTGCGGTGTTGCTTAGTTATCCTATCTTTTTGTGTCCCAGAGATTGCTCAAGATGGTAGATGGATTAAACTTCAAGGACTTAGTAGCTTTTTTGTCAGCCTTTAGTGCCAAAGCAAGCATGAGGCAAAAAATTGAACGTGAGTCATTTACCCAAATTACTCTCAAATTCTCTATGAACTTGTGACATACTTTGTGTGTTTGCTAATATTTTAAACATTGTAAACCATAGAAAGAGGAGTCTGTGTGATGACTTAGTAATTACTAAGACAGGTAAGATGTAAAAGAGTGAGTAATGAGTATTTTATTATACGGAGCATCATTTAAGGCTAATGGAGTTAAAATCAAGTCATTTATCTATACAATATTTTTTTATGATTGTATTATTTCTACATTTGTGGACTGAGTCTTTTGAAAATGTAGATCTTATTAGTTTGTGGTTTCAATCTTGTGCAATTATAGCAATATTCTTGCAAATTAGAGGTTCAAGAAGTTTTGTTATTGATTAACATTATCTTCTAATGAAGGACTGTCATGACCACTTTAGTGAGAATTCAAGGACTAAAAGTGGTGACACTAACAATCGAGGTTGTCAACGCACCATTTCCATAAAATTAGAGCACCAGAAGTCCCATTTATCCATTATTGATCAATTTTCAAAATGGTTGCTGCAAAAGCAACATTTGGTGTATTATTTAAACTCGTGATTTTTTTTATTGAAAGGCCGTTTTTCATGCTAAGCATATTTCCCTCTCATATTTTAGTTCTTCAAAACTCTTGACAATTCTTTTTCCAAAAGTTATCTTCAAGGTATATGATTCTGATGGGAATGGGAAGGTGTCATTCAATGACATGATTGTGGTACTTCAGGATTTAAGTGGCGCATACATGTCAGATAAGCAAAGAGAGGTTCACATAATTCTTTTTCTGTATTTACTTTATGAAATTTTGTCTTGCCCCTTACATTGAGTTTCCAAATTTCTTTCCATGTTGGTGCACATTAGAGTTATTAGACCATTGCTGGCTATTTACATTTTATGGGAAGTGTCATGGACTTTTTACTTATTTAGGAGGTGATGCAACCGCCAATGTACTGTGAAAAGAACATTTAATTCAATGTTCTGATATTGGCAGACACAAGTTGGCTGTAGCTGCTTGCCTTGCGGCGCCTAGACAGATATCCCTCTCTGTTTGTAGTATATGATTTTTTAATAATGTTAATTCTTGATATTGTTAATTAATTGTTTTTTTTTTGTTTTTTTCAAATGGTTGTATTTTTAGGTTTTTCCATCGTTTGCAATGGAGCCAAAGATTCATTTTTTTGGCTTGAGATTATGATGGAATAAAGCAAAATGGCTCACTAAACTGTCTACGCTTCTTTGTTATGGAGCAACAATCAGTCCATGCAATTTTGGACACGATTTTCACTATGGGTCATCCGTAAACCGTCTCTCTGTGCTTTAGTACAGGGGTAAGACTGCGTACATCCGACCCCCCCTTACCCCACCGTAGGTGGGAGCCTTTGCGGCACTGGGGTAAATGAAAATGAAAAATGAAAATGGTTGTATTTTTAGGTTGCTTATATAAGTCTTAAATGTTAGTCCATGTGTTTTTGTTGTATATTCACGAATAATATAATACGTAGTAGTTATTAAAAATAAAAATTGAAGTATAAATTTGTGCTCCGTAGTGTCATTAGAATAGCCCAACCTGAGTTTTGCAATACTACACGGCCTATATCTTTCTGCAGAATATATGCTATTTTGAAAATCTCAGGAGTTTGACAATTTCTGTTTTCCTGTGCTTTTGTAGGATGTTTTGAGCCAAGTTTTGCTTGAGGCTGGTTATTCAAGGGACTCCTTATTACTTGTGGATGACTTTATTAAGGTTTGTTTCCATCATTTGCAATGGAGCCAAATATTCATTATTTTTTGGTTTGAGATTATGATGGAATAAAGCAAAATGACTCACTAAACTGTCTACGCTTCTTTGTTATGAAGCATCAGTCAGTCCATGCAATTTTGGATGGGATTTTCACTATGGGTCATCCGAAAACAGTCTCTCTGTGCTTTAGTACAGGGGTAAGACTGCGTACATCCGATCCCTCCTTACCCCACCGTAGGTGGGAGCCTTTGCGGCACTGGGGTAAATGAAAATGAAAATGAATGACTTTATTAAGGTTTCCATGTCTGATTGTCCCTTTCCTTTTTTTTCCTGTGTTCTCCCAACATTTTTGTGCTATGATAAAGACTGAGACATTGTTTTGGAAGTATTGCTTTTGAATAAACAATGATGCATGCATTGCCCTCAGTTCAGGGGTAATGACCATCTGACTGTCGTGAAGTTGTGCCATGTGTGTAAACCTATGCAAGAGATCGAGGCAATGACTGACCTTTGAGGTTGCTGTTGAAATAGCAAATAGTCAAGACAAGTTGCGCTGAGCCCGTCTTGTTTAATCTGATAAAACGAGCTGAGATCAAACTCAGATGGACAAAACTTGATTCTTAAAAACGAGTTGAGCCAGTTTGTTTTGGCTAAAAAACATGACTATTAGTCACAAATTGGGTCATAATTGTCACTTCATTCCCGCGGATACTATACACACTTGCATGTGGCTCATGAGCTCGGCTCGGCTTGATAAGGCCTGGGCTTGAGTGACTTGAGTTCAAACTCGATTCTTAACTTGAGCCAGACTGAGAGCCCGTTTGGTGACCCTGTTTTTCGGGTTATCAGACTTATCATCCAACTTTTTCATCAAATACGTAATTTTTGATTTCGCGCGCTGAATTGTGTAATAATAAGAAAAAGTAAGGTTGAAGTTACTTTTATGGCTGTATTGGCTGAAGTTACTGTAGATGATTTTAGCTATTTTTTCAAATAATTTTTTTTTTCAAAAAAAAATATTTTAAATACTACGTATAATTTTTTCATAAATCGGCAGAATCAACTAATTAATGCAGTCACTTTAGTCATAACTTCATAAATTTCAGCAGAATCAGATGATTCAGCCAATTTCAGTGCTATCAAACGGGCACTCAAAGTAGGTTCAAGTCAAACTTGAATATGTGATTTAATTATATCAACATTGTTTTCTCTCTGTGTGTCATCCAATTTATTTTGTTTGTTTTTTCCTCCCAGGTTTTTGACCATCCTGGCTTGAAGATGGAGGTGGAGATCCCAGTTGACTAGCAGCAGCAAATTAGCGCACCAATTATGTTCTTCTACAACTGCAGTGGAGTTTTGAGTTGATGTTGTACTAACAAATAATTGTTTTTTTGTTTAATTCCTCCAAATTTTTATATTTCGAGAAATAATATAAGCGTGTAATTTAAAAAAAAATTAGAGAATTTTGGGAAAGAAACCGTAAAGGTGTGCTGTGCATTGTGCAAATGGCCTACTGTAGGCCGCCTACATTTTTTCATACAGTAGTCCACATGTTCAAATTAAGAAAGTATTACCTATGAGTATACCTAATTAAACAAAAAATGGAATGCTTTCTAGCAATAAAGTTCACTAGAAGTTTCAAATACACTGTTTTCTGTCAAAGTTTCCAAAATGCTAATTATTTACGGAAAAATTGAAAATAATAATCCTAACTATTATCAGTCCGCCGTTTATAATCTCAACTATCGATTATTCTTAGGGATGGACCCGGGCTGGTCCGGTTCCGGTTTCAGGCCCGGGTGAGCTTTTTTCCATTTACTTGGGCTCGGAATCAGCCCGGGTTGATATCAGGTCCGGGCTCTGTTCAATGTTTAAATTTTTTTCTTTGGCTTTCTTGTTATCCCCCGACCCTCCCCCCTCACCCCACCCCCAAACCTCCCTAAAACACCCAACCTTACCCTAGAAAAAGAAAAAAAATTGAAAAAAAGGCCCGGAACTGGCATGAATCGGCCGGTCCGCTTCAACAAAATGGGGGCCTGCCAGACCCGCCCAACCCGGGCTAAAGCCCGGAACCGGCCATCCGGGTCCGGTCCGGGCCCGTACAGTAATGGGACGGGTCCATGCCTAATTATTCCTGGGTGGTTCCAACTATATGGACTATTTTTCTAAAACAGTCCCTAACTTGTTACAATCTGGTATAGCAGGTTATTTTTAAATGTGAACTATGTGTAAACTTTAAATAATCCCAATTATAGTTGACCTTATTTTATTAATCCCAACTATCAAATCTCAATTTGTGGAAGATGTACAAATATTTTTATAAATTTCCAAACTAAATAGTTTTAAACATGTATAAACAACTACAAAAGTTATCCAATGTACCGAAGTTAAAGAAAATTTTTTGTTAATTTTTCAATTTATTTTCACTATTTTTTCCATTTTTTGGATTTGTTTTCCCCAGTTGTGTTATCAATTCATGATTTTGTATCATTTTCCTTTATTCAAATTTTCATTTTCTGTTTTCAAAAAGTAAATAATGATTAAGATTTTATTTATTTTTATGCTATCTTAATTCTAAAAACCTAAATTTTCTATTTTTCCATTTTAGTATTTCTAGTTTCATTGTTTTCTATTATTTCTAAATTTTCTGTTTTCTTTACTTTCTTTCTAGTTTATCATTTAATTTAAGGGATTTGGGGTATAGGTTTTGGAAGTTTAGAATATTTTTAATGAAAATATATTAATATTATAATTTTAAGTGATATAATAATGGAAATTCTAAAAATGTAGAAAAAGTGTATGGTAATAATAATAAAAAGTGTATCACAATGGTAATAATAATCCCAACTATTTTGGTAGAAAAAGTGTGGACTTTTGGTACACATTTTGGTAAACATTTTTCTAGTCATTTCAAGATATTCGATCACATTTTTACATTGGTAGAAATTAAAAATACTAAAATGGAATAAATAGAAAATTTAGATTTTTAGATTAATTAAGCTAGAATAAAGATCTAAATTGTAAAAATTTTAATCACAATTTACTCTTTGAAAATAGAAAATTTAAATTTGAATAAATGAAAATAATACAAAATCATAAATTGGTAACACAACAAGGAAAAAAAGGGAAAAAGGAAAAAATAAAACTTAGTGTAAATAAATCGAAAAATGGCAATTTTTTGTATTTAATTTCGGTACAATTGTAGAATATTTGTAATTAATTTTTCATGTCTAAAAATATTTAGTTTGGAAATTTATAAAATTATTTCTATATCTTTCGAAAATTGAGAGTTGATAGTCGAGATTAATAAAAAAGGTAACTATAGTTGAGATTATTTAAAGCTGACACATAGTTCACATTTAAAAATGACCCGCTATACTAGGTTTAAATAGGTTAGGGATTATTTTTGGAAAATGGTCCCTATAGTTGGGGCCACCCAAAAATAATCGATAGTTGATATTATTAAGGGTGGATCGACAATAGTTGAGATTATTATTTTCAATTTTTTCATTATTTAACGAAAAAGACTCATTTTTTTAGTTTGGGAAATGATTCCGAAATTAGAGCTTTAAGTTTTCAAGTATGTGACACAATTTCGAGGCGGGAAAAAGCGACTCCTGGAAAGTAGGGGTGGGATCGGTCCGGTCTGGATCGGGTTTTTGCTAAACCCGGAAATTACCCGGAAGATCTCGGGTTATGAAAATTAAGGAACGGAACAAAGCTCATTGTATTCGGTCCGAGTCAGGTTTTTTATGACCGGGTTCGGGTTGGGTCGGTTAAAGCCCGAATGTGAAATCATATCATTGTCTTTTTATATTTTAAAACCCATTTTTAAATAAATCTAATAGAAAACACAAGTCGCAAATAATAACACAAATATTAGTCTCCAAAATCACCAACAATTCAAATCCAAAGAAGGTAATTATCTTAATATTTTGTTTAAGATGCATATAAATAAATAATATAGATTTTTTCTAAAAATATTACGGAATAAAACTTATGGATAAAAAAGTGACTAAATACTATAATAAATATATTTCCATGGTCATTATGGTAAACAAATTAAACATATTTTTAGTCACCGGGTCACGTTTTCATCCACTGTGATTATAATCATACATTAGGAATTATTTATATATTCTATTTGTATAATATATTAATTTTATATTAAAGCTAATTGTTTCGGGTTTTTATCGGTCCGGGCCAGGTTATAGATGATGGATAAGTATACCCGGGGGTATCTATCCGAGGGGTTACTGCGGGGAGTAACCAGAGAGAAGTCAGAGCAAAAGTAGAGAGAGAGTGTATATTGATAATGAGAGTATTTAGCGTATTGAGTGTGGTTTACAAATGGGGAAAGAGGTGTTATATTTATAGCAGCAATAAATGCTAGATAGGGACACGTGTCATCATTCTGGTAGTCAAGGGGTCACCTCAACGTGGTGACACTGGCAATCCTTGTGGCCGCATTAAATGCGGTAGTTGGATGTGACGTTTGTACTTGGTACGTTGATCCAGCGCATGTGGACGAGAGATTCTGTCGAGGGAGGTGCCTTCGGTTGTATAATCGGCCCGCTTATGAGCCCGAATTTTCGGGTTCGGCCCGATTTTTTTTATTCGGGCCGATTAAATAGAAAAACCCGGACCGGAAATATCATTCGGGCCGGGCTAGGGTCGGTTTCCGGGTTTCGGTTCGGTTTTTGTCACCCCTACTGGAAAGTTTTCTACCACGTGTTACAATCACTTGAAAGACGATTGAATTTACTATACATGCTTACTGCATCAGGGCAGTTAATTACTTGCCGGTCATTGAGTAATCCCAACTATTTTCGGTTCATCATTAATAATTCCAATTATCGATTTTTATTGGGTGATCCCAACTATATGGATCATTTTCCAAAAAGAGTCTAATCGGTTATAACCTGGTATAGGAGGTCAACTTTAAATGATTAGAGATTATGTTTGGATAATGGTCTCTGTTGTTGGGACCACCCAAAAATAATTGATAATTAGATTATTAACTGCGGATCAGCGTGGATTATTATTTTCAATTTTTTCTCATTTTTTTTAAACAACCAATACAATCTTATACTGTATGTTTTTCATTAATAAATAGTGTTTTGTTGTTAACTTCCACGCGCACAATTTATTGCTAGTACATTTTTTAAAAGCATAATTTGTTCTCAAAAAAACACATAATTTGTTCGGGAAATTAGTCCTATGTTAACACGTTGCAAGCTTTTTAAAATAAAGTCACAAGGGGAGTGGTTTAATTTGTTGCACTTCTATTAACACAATCAATGTATGTAGATACTTTAATGGGATATTTACCTAAATAGGAGTAAATGAAAGGATAATTGCAATCATAGGAGTTTAAAGTTTAAATTCCCCAAATAGGACTAACTCTTCCTATTCTACCCTTTCCTTTGTCCTTGATAATAGGATTTTTAAACAATCATTATAAAATATAAAAATAAAAATAAAAATAAATCGTAAAAAATAATTAAAAAATATATAGACCTCAACCACCACCTCAGCCACCTTCCAGCACCGCCACCTCCGGTCGCCGGAAAAGATTGCCAAGTTGGGGAAAAATGTCATCATGATGGCAATTTTGAAGAGAAAGCAAGAGAAAGCTGGATATTTTCAAAGAGTAAAAATGTTATCTTTATGGCATTTTCAGAGAAATGTGGCATTTTTTACACAAGATGACATTTTTTTTTGGCGACCGGAGTCGGTGGTGCTGGGAGGTAGAGGGTGCGTTGGCAGTGACATACATTTTTTTTAAAATATTTTTTAGGTATTTTATTTAATTTTTTGGACTTTTTAAAAAAAAATTAAATAATTTATTTATTATTTTTAAATTTTTATTTTTTATTTTATTTTTTCACGTTTTCATTATTATTTTATAAATATTTTATTATTTTTTATATTTTTTATAAATAAAACTATGATTTTCTTATTAATAAAATAAATCTATTGGAAATTATAGGAATGGGGTAGAATGGGAAGAAGAGATATATATTAGTCCTATTTTGGTAATAAAATGATTCTACTCCTCATGTTAAAATTTGGGCTTATTTTACTCCTATTTAGGGCTAATACTCGTACTGTAAAATAAAACTATTGGAAATTATAGGAAGAGGGTAGAATGAAAAGAAGAGATATATATCAGTCTTATTTTGGTAATAAAAGGATTGTACTCCTAATGTTGAGTTTTGGGATTATATAATTTGCGTGACAATTTTATAATGCGGTGTCGCATATTTAAAAAAATATTACGGAGTAAAACAAAAGAAATTCTGTTCAATAGAGGTATCAATGAATGTTTCTTGTTAATGTTTTGATTTTTACATTCTTTTACTTCTTTCGCATCTGAAAAATATAAAAGAATATATAAGTGATGTATATTCCACATCTGAAAATATAAATGACTAAATTAAGTAAATAAATAATTAAATTAATAGATAATAAATAAATAAATAAATAAATATGCACAAACACACATATTTGTGTGTATGGATAAGAACCACTAGATCCAGTTTACACACACGTAGGTGTATTTTTTCCAAACATTGTAGGACATATTTTCCAAAAAACAGTATTACAACTGGACCCGAACCTGCATACTAGATAACTGGATGGATAAGAGATTCAAATTGTGATATGTACTCCGTATATTTTACTTTTTTTAGTTTTTTTTCTCGACGAATGAAACTTCAACTGTCATGCTTCAAGTATTAATTATATCTATTTTAATTTATTGCAACGATAAAGATCCAATATACTAAATATACAGACAATTAGCTACATTAATTCGTCTCATTATAATCTTTGCAACTTCAAACTCATTCTATGTACCGCTTTAAGTGCACCTACATGTCATTAGGATTAGAGGAGAACTACCAAATAAGCCTTCGAAGTTTCATAAAAAGTGTAAATAAGTTCTTTTATAGGATTCTCTGTCCGGCCGTCGCCATTTGGGGCGGTTTCCGATTAAATTTTTTAATGAAATTTTTAGCATCTTTTTCATTAAGTCTAGTTTACTCAAATCAAATTTCAGCTAAAAATTCAAACGGGAAGACAGTCAAATGAATTTTTGAAGATAACTGCGCAGTTAGACAGCGTAGTATATTTCAGAAAATCATTTGACTGCCTTATCGATTGAATTTTTAGCTGAAATTTGGTATGACTAAACTAGACTTAATGAAGAAGATGGTAAAAAAATCATCAAAAAAATCCACCGAAAACCGTCCCAAATGGCGACAGCCGGACAAACTGACAAAGCCTCACATAAAAAGGCTTATTTGCACTTTTTATGAAAATTCGAGCGCTTATTTGATAGTTCTCCCTTAGGATTTTGAGAATATTAATACTTCTAGTGTTTTGCTTTAGGGGAATATACTATTGTTAATACGAGAAAACTTAATATATAATGAGCATTCATATTATCGTACAGTTTTTTACATGTAAAAAGTTACGGAGAAATACATTTGAAAACTTCGTAACATAGATTGCTTGATCGAAGTAAATTCATTAGGGGTTTCTTCACATATTAGTATATTATGACATAAAATATACTCCGTATGAACATAAATATGGCTAAAGTTAATATAAATATATGATCACATTCATTACATTTTAAATTTAGGCATCGTTAAAGTACAAAAGTAGTACAAAAGTCACATTTTTATTTACTATCTTTTAGAATCTCACACTGGAAAAGTTTGAATCAACAAAGTGCTATATTAAGATATGAGTTACTCCTCCTATCAGGTTGACCTTTTAGGATGAAACTTAACATCAGGTCTTAACATGGTATCAGAGCCAAACTGATATATAACAATGGTGTGGGCCCCCTTATGAAAAAATGAGGACACGATTAAAAAATGACAATGATGAACCGACGAAAAAATGACTGACGGCACGATCCAGACGAAGTGTCTGATCGTGGGGAGGGGTGTTAGAATCCCACACCGAAAAAGTTTGAATCAACAAAGTGTTATATTAAGATATGTGTTAATCCTTCTATGAGGTTGACCTTTTAGGATTGAAACTTATTCTCAGGACTTAAACTATCTTCATTTTAGTTACATATATTCATCAACATGGGCAGAGTTAGGAGCATCGAGGCCTCCGCCTACCCCAAGTTTTTTTTTTAAATGTTAGTTTAGAATTTTGAGAAAATGGAAATTAATAATCCAACTTTTTAGCGGTCTTCTTACAATAATCTCATCTTATCATAATTCGGGAATAATCTAACCTTTGCACCCCATCTTCATGCACTGGTCCCTGATCGGTTGATGCCCAGCTATTCCCGATTTTTTATTTTTTTTGCAAATCATTCAACCATAAATCTCACCTTCTACAAATCTTCTCGAAACGATCCCATATATGATTTTTATTTTTGTTCCTAAAATTTTTCTTTCCTTTTTATGTATTCCTATTCGTTGTAGTCTCTTTTTATAATTTTTACGGGCTACTTGTTTATATTTTTTATTTGAATGTTTTAGAAAAGAGAAAAATATAGGGACATCACTCAAATTGTAATTAATGAATCTTTAATTGCAAGAATATGAGTATAATTTTAAAATTCCCTAAACAGGACTAGCTTTCCTTTTCTATCATTGCTTTGTTTAGTTCAATTCATATTTCATTAATAATTAAAACATAAAAGTAATAACATAACTGTATTCATAATAAAAATGTAGGAAAATAAAAAACGAAAATAAATATCAAATAAAATTAATATAGCTAAAAAATTAGAAAAATGAAAATT
This sequence comes from Cuscuta europaea, assembly GCA_945859875.1. Classification (NCBI taxonomy): domain Eukaryota; kingdom Viridiplantae; phylum Streptophyta; class Magnoliopsida; order Solanales; family Convolvulaceae; genus Cuscuta; species Cuscuta europaea. Next base: position 45,448,267 of record CAMAPE010000005.1, read on the forward strand.
ATAAAATTAAAAACTCAAAAACGTACAAGTAAAAAAAAGTATAAAAAACTATGTAGGCATCTGCTGTCTCTTCAACAACTTCCCAACACCACCAGCTCCAACCACCATAAAAAATGCCAATATGTGTTAGTAATGTCATCTTGATGACAAATTTTTAGAAAATTTTTGCATTTTGAAAGAGTAAAAATGTCATACTAATGACATTTTGAAAGAAAAAAATTGCAGTGTTTACACAAAATGACATTTTTTTTGCCAATTCGAGTTGGCATTGCTTGGAGGTGGCGAGGCTGCGGGAAAGACCTCCAATTTTTTAATGTGTTTTATCTATTTTTATTTACTTTTAAAGTTTTCTTTAAATTATTTATTATTATTATTTATTATTTTCTTACTTTTAAAAAATAGTTTTAACTTTTTTATTTATTTTTTACTATATTTTTTATAAATTAATATACTTTTTATGATTTTATTTTTTACTATAATGTAAAATATGATCATCCTATTAAGTTATTGTAAGCGTAGAAATGTAGAATAATAAAATAGACTGTACTTTAGTCCTATTTTGGGAAGATAAATAACCTTATTTATGCATTTAGAGATTAGTTTAGTCCTATTTTAGTGTTATTTTCTCAAAAATATATTAGTGATGAATAAAGGTAAGAAAAGGCAAAATGAAGTAAATAAGTGTAAGTAAAAAGCAAGTAAAGTAAAAGTTAGTACGGTGATGAAAATATCTTTTATAAGAAGGAAACTAATCTGAAAAAATATATAAAAATGAAAATGAAATAACGGGAAGAAGAAAAAGTAAAAAATGGAATACTTAAAAATTAAGAAAACTTGAAAGGAAATAAAAAAAGAAGACAAAAAAGAGGAATAAAAAGTGGCACTAAAAATAAAAAGGGAAAAGTTTTAGGGAGGAAAAAAAATGATATGTGGGATCGCTTGAAAAAGATTTGTGAAATTGTGAGATTAATGGTTGAATGATTTTAAAAGAAAATTAAAAAACCTGGAATAATATGTCATCAACCGGTCAGGGACCAATAAATGAAGATGGAGTGTAAAGGTTGGATTATTTCTGAATTACGATATGATGGGATTATTGTAAGAAGATCGCTAAAAGGTTTGATTATTAATTTTCATTTTCCCTAGAATTTTTTATGTTAATTTTATAAAAGAACTCTTCGTATAGATCCAATTCATTTTGCACCCATGAATACGCCAATGGGCATCATTAATCGTTATATCAAAAAATATTTCTTCCGTCCTGAAAAGGTTTGCTAAATTGACTTTTCTTGCTCAATAACAATCAACTTTGACCAATGATATTTTTTAATACGAAAATATTTAGAATATAAAAATTATATCAAAATGTTCTTTATTCAAAATAGTTCCATAAAAGTATAAAATTTATAAATTATATACACATATAATAATTAAAATCAGTGTCCAAAGTTTACCATTATTGACCAAGAAAAGTCAATATGACAAACCTTTTCGGGACGGAGGTAGTATATGTATTCGTCTCAAGTAATTGATTCTATGAGATTAATTAGATATACACGGTAATTGAAGCCTGGGACTTCAATTTGGGAAGATAACAATAATGAAATCAATTCAGATAGTCATTACATATTAATTAGACACAGACTGAGCGAGTCGAACTCCTCTCCATTTTCTTTCTATTTCTTTTTTTCTTCATATCTAGCTATTTTTACCTTTCTTTCTATCTTACTCACCAACCTACCTCACCATAATTATACCGTATGACCGGCATACCATGCACATGGTATTCCGGTTGAAATACGGCATCATATTTGCTCTGTTTTTTTCTCTAGAGTATTATCTCTTTTTTTTTTCTTTTCCTTCAAGACTCAAGTCTCCAAATCTTTTTTGGAGCACTATCTCTTTATATTTTCTTTTTTGTTTTCTTCAATTATTTTCTTCTCTCCATCTAAATATTAATAATTAATTTCGATTTTTCTTATATTAATCTTTAACTAATTAAATTGTAATCGAAAAATCTTTTTTCTTTACAAATTTATTACAATTTTTTCTTAATCCACATAAAATAAGTACAATACATTAATAATCATACATTACTTTTGCCAAAAAATTAATAATCATACACTACTTTTTTACTTTTTTCTTCAATTGAAATTACTACCGAATTTATATTTTTTAGAGATTTTTAAGACATTGAGTTTGTTTATTTTGATTCTTGAAGCTACATTTGATAATATATCATGAAATTGCATTTCTTCTGCACAAGTTACATCTCAATGTAAGCGAGTTACATCTTAATATACGCGAGTTACATCTTAATATATGCGAGTTACACCACGGAATAAACTCCAACTATATCATTTTTATTGCCCTAATATTAAAAATAAAACATATTCAATATTTATAAAAAAGTAATTAAGCTATTAGGGTCAATTTTTCATTGTTTACATTGAAATATATCTCAAACACAAAAAAAACATTGTTCAATTTCTCAACAAGTTACATTCTGTATACACTCAAGTTACATTTGCCATCAACGCGAGTTACATTTGTAATAACACGAGTTACATTAAAAAAATCAACCCCTGCTATTGAAACAAAACAAATGATCTTTCCTAAAAAATTATTTTTTATGGCCATGATATTAAAAACAAAACATATTCACGTTTTACCTAAAGCAATTGTGCAATTAGACTCTTTTTTCATTGTTTACATTGAAATCAATATTTGACAAGTTACATTTTGAATGAGCTTGAGTTACATTGATCAATAACGCGAGTTACATATCTTTACACATGAGTTACATAAAAAAAATCAACCCCTACTATTGAAACAAACAAAAAAAAAATATCTTTTTTAAAATCCTTTTGATGGTCATGATATTAAAAAAAACATATTCAGGATTTAAGTAAAGTAATTATGGATTTAGACTCTCTTTTTTATTGTTTACATTTTTCAAAATGCAAGTCACACCACAATGAGTTACATTTGAATGCACTGTATTTACATTTAATAGTAGTGCGAGTTACATACCAAAAGAAAGGATTTACATCACGAAAAGAATTAAGACAAATGCAAGGGTACTGTTCACGCGAATTTTACCTCTAGGAGTACGGTGCTCACCATGCACCGGTTGCACGGTATACGGACTACTTTTTGCACATGAATATTTATGGGTAGAATTTATTGCAAAGTAGCCACTTGATCATAATCCATGAATAATTGATTATGTAGGTAGTTTACAGAAAGGTCAGTTGAATATTTCCCATTGTTACCTTTTTTATAAAATTGCCAATTTTGTTCACTTACCTTCTACTAGTTTGAAATTCAAATATTTCAATCATATACTTGTATTCACTATTACCCTGGTACTAGTGAACTTTGCCAATTTGATAGTTGGTGAGAAATTAGAAAAAATGAAACAGAACACAAATTAGTTGTTTTAATTAGAAAATGACGAATCATTTTAGGATAAAAAGAAAAGTTGTCAAAGTCTAATTGAACGGTGATAGAAATATTTTAAAATTAACCCAATACATATATATATAATTCCACCGGGCGAGACCAGATAAAAATCTACACAATAGTTTTATTTAAATAAAATTCTCGAGATTTTATTTTCAAAAAACACTTCGATTCTTATTTATCAAGGTACGGATTTTGAATATTCAAAAAAAAGGTACGAATTTTGAATTTTTTAAAAAAGGTACGGATTTTGAATACAATAATAGTTTCATCAATCCGAATATGATCACGATCAAAATATCCGGAGTCTAGGCTCATATTACCCTGTTCTTAAATAAATGCAACATGTTGAATTATACACTACTCACATATTCTACTTTGACTATGTTTTATTTATTAATGTATTAATATAATTTTTTGAAAAAAATATTGTTAAATTTGTCTCATTATAAATCTCACAATCTGATTTTTTAAATTGTTTACTAATAGAGAATTATATATATTAACGGTCAAAATTGTGTTTTGAAAAATGTGAAAAGTTGGTTATTACACTTATTTAATAACGGAAGAAGTATATCGGTTACTCCGTATATCACTAGGGGCGCAAGCAGGAATATCTTTAGACGAGCTTGGCGCCCATGAGGGAATGGAGTTTTTTCAAATAAATTTTACATATTCTAATTTCACCTAAATTAAATGCAATTTTCGAGTTTGGGTGGGTCAACCCCAACAAGCATACATATGGATTGAAATTGCATATAACAAACTATATCAACGACATTTTTGTTAAGATATTTTTTCCTTATTTGCAGTACACTCGAACATCAATGAGGCTCATTTGCATGTTACATTTCAGACTTAATTTGAGAGGCGAATGGAAGTGCTAATACGCTCTTAGTGTATTATTATCTTGAATAATACTACGTATATATGACCAATTTGTGCTAACAATTCCATTTGTCCAAAAAAAAAGTTCTCATGAATTGCATCCTTGATATAAACGTACCTCAAAAAAAGAAAATTTGTGTTTTGCAAACGTACCTCAATTGATCCTTGATGTATCAACTATCAAGCCATTCAAACCTTCTTAGGTTGGTTTGTCGGCCCCAGGGCCGGTCCTGAGAGGGCAATAAGGGCGACCGCCCTAGGCTCGAAAATTTATAGACAATAATAGGCCCAAAAAAAATTCTCCATATATAGTGTGAGTAGGTTTTTTTTTTTAAGTTCAATTAATTAGGTCTAGTGTTTAAATTTTGTTGACAAATTGAAAAAAATATAATATAAGTAAATATACACCACTTTAGCTTTTAATAGGACCAGTTGTAGTTTTTAAAGCAACACAATGAATCATTAAAAGACACATTTCTTCAGTTTTAACTTCTCTTTAGGCGACTTTAGGTTTTAATGCTTTTTATTGTTTTAAACGAGTATTGATGATTTTGCTTCACATTGCTCTGTGAGAAACCATTTAAGTAATACGGAGTATTTTTCTTTTTATGTAATACTTGTGTTGTTATGTTTGCCCAAATATTTAAGAAATAATTACATATATATGACTAGAATAAATAATGATTGTTTACAAAAATGTGACTAATTATTAGAATTATAATGGAATCATAGTAACTTATGTTCAATTTTTAAAGCTAAGTTAGCATGACACTACACTGTAGTAACTATTACTCATATTTGTGTAAATATGTTTTATTTTAGTATTACTTAAAAAAACCCGATATGTAAATTAAATAATAGTAAAGTGATTTTGGTCTTAATGTTGTGACCTTTATTAGATATTTTGTTTATAATTCATATTTTAAATATGTATAGTTTACAGTAAACTAAGAGAAATATTTTCCGGTTTAAACTGTTTATGGCCGATCTTTATTCAGCAAATGAAGCAAAATCAAGGACCGGCCCTTATATTTTAAATTGAAGTATCATAATTCAAACATTTATGGTTTAAACTGTTTACGATTTATTATGAAGATACTAATACGCTCAATTTCTATGATTTCAGACTTAATTTGAGAGGCGAATGGAAGTACTAATATGCTCTTAGTGTATTATTATCTTAGAATACATCGGAAGTCTTTAAAGGAAAAACAGGTGCATCACCGCCACACTCAACCTATACATGATTGAGTGCATAGACTATCCACCATAAGTTCCAATAACAATGAAATAGGTCTTAAAACAAAGTTTATGAATTACAAATTTAAACAACGATAATTAATCAAACGTGTGCAACTAGCGGAACACTCGGGCAGCAAGTACATCAATCTTCATAATTATAATCATCTGTACAATAGAGCAATGAGAAGAAGACAAAAGAGACAAAAATTAGCTTTAGAGCTAAGTAAGATTCCACCTGAACCCGTAAAATAATATAATTTGGAAAATAGGTTTTGTATATGTGTGTGTGTGTGTGTGTATATATATATATATATATATATATATATATATATATATATATATATATATATATATATATATATATATATATATATATATATATATATATATATATGAAATACCCTCTTATATTTCCAAAATGACTTCATGTCTCAAAATAGTTTCCACAATAGATAATGTCATTCTTCAATTCCTCCAAAAGTAATACTTTAGATTTCTTTTAAGAGTGGTCGAAACTCAAGATTTCTCGAGTCCAATGAGTCGTTGTTATCTACAACCCGTCCTGGAATTCCGGCTCCCACCGACCACCAATTGGAAGCTTAATTTCTACCTTAAGTGTGCACTATCTAAAATGGATTCCAAGCCCTCCGAGTAGTAAAAACCCAAGTAGGTAGGATATTTTCTACCACCTACTCACAAGGGACATTGTCCAGAGGTAAATTAGGTAACTACTACTACGACCACCAAAGGACCTTTGGTCCTCAAATAAAAGCCCGGGATGTCTACCGGAGCATGTCATTGCCGGACTGGTTACCGACCCAAATAAATTTCATCAAAAGTAGTAGTACTTCTAACCACCCACGTCTCGTGTTTCTCTCGAGACGCAATAATATATTATGAAAACTTTAAGTTTTCCCCAAAATCATTCTTGTCACACTTCCAAAAATATCTTTTGTAATCAATATCAATCCACCAATATTCTTTAAAAAAAAGAATATATATTTAATAATCCATAATAGATATAATCCACCAACATTCAAAATATTCAATCCACATCAATTATATAATTTCCAATTCATAAATAATTCACATAGTTCAAATATTGCATACATATAAGTACGAGCAAAATATTTTTGGTTGACATAGAACTTACCTTAAATTGCGATAATCCCCTTAATAAAATCTCTAGCTTGGCCTTCACTTGAACTCACCTTCTAATATATATCAAAATTCTAAATCAATAATTATTTTAATTATTTCCTATCTATCAAACCTTTAATTATTTTAATTCCATAATTCTTTCTTTAAATATAACTATTAAGTTAGATTCATAAATCTTATTTAAATGTTAATTTTCAAAATCATTAATGTATACACCCCAATTCACTATAAAATCAAATATCACCCAAAACATGGGGTGCAAACTCAAATTCTCCCTTTAAAATTTATGAAATTACGATGAGGTGATGAACCTAAGGAAGATTTCTATCCTTCAAATTTAAAATACCAATTCGAACTAACCATACCCTGGTGGAACGTTGTTCTAAGTCTAAGTATCATTTCTTATGGTGTGTGGCATACATTTAAAACAAGTTGGGATTTCGTATGATCTTATGCTCTCATATTAATAAGTAAATAGAGCAAGTAAGTAAACAAATCCGTAATAAATGCTATGTTTAGTGTTTAGGATTTTGTGTTCTAGTATAAGCATAAAACATGAGAAGAATACTTAATAGGAGAAACTTTTGTCAGATCTTTGTATATGTCACAGGTAGTTGTATGTCTCCCCAATAAGAGAAACTTGATCAATGTGGTAATAAGAAAAGTCAGTACACATTCATAGAATTTAAAGACACGTGCTCCAGAAAATAAAGGGGTAACCTAGAAAAAGGTGTAAGGCTATTATAGTGAATAACTATGTGAGAACTGAGAAGTCATAAAAGAAATAAATGTTGAGACATCGTTATCCCGAGTTATTCCAAGTTTCGAGGACAAAACTTTTATAAGGTGGGAGGGATTGTAACGCCCCTACTTTTTATGGACTTCTTATGTGCTAATTAATTATAGGGGTTATGCCTTGAATATTACTAAATTAAGTCTGATTTCCTAAAATGTGACTACTTTTATATTTAGACAAAAATGTGACTAAACAAGTCATATTCATGTCATTACTAAACAAGTGTAAATCATATATATAGTTGCTCATCGAAGAACCGTTGCTCGTGGACGCCTCTATACACACGCTCAAGGGTAAAAACTCCACGTGAATCAGGTAAGTTACCACCACCTATACATGATAGTTCTAAATAAAGTATGAAAGTCTAGCTAATGATGAATTGATATACTTGCTTGAATACTTGAAATTGTATGGCATGAGATTATATGAACCCCAAGTTGTATGTGTCTATGGACGGATGGTCTTGATTGTGGAGCCATTTATTTATGTGATGTAAAGCGTTCAGAATATATGTTTAAGGTTGTGCTCATGCGGAATGGAAATGAAAAGAAAGTTATGAGGGTAATGAAAACTATTGAATGATTAAATGTAAGATATTCATATTCTATGTTTGATTTTGGTTTGGGTTCATATAGAACCAACGATGAAATGAAGATACGAGGATAATGATATAAAAGGAATGATAAGTAATGTTTTAAGATAGCCGTGCCTCAAGTAACTACCTGAGCTGAGCGTAGCAGGACAGCCTTCCGTGGGGAGTCCCGGGGTTACTTCTGATGGGCTGCGGACTAGCTACCCGAGGTCATCGGCGAGGGGTCAAGACACGAGCTACGGGCCCATAAAGTCAAGGAAAAAGATGAGAAGAAAGAATGATGAACTAGGAAACCTCTTGGGGTTTGATATGTGAACGCTTATGTGTGTTATGGCACATTTCATGTGTGATTATGATATATGTGTGGTGTATTAAGCATGGGTATCTATTTATGATTACCTGAGATTCCTTAAATGTTTTTAGTGGATGAAATGGTGACTTACTAAGCATTATTGCTTACGAGAATTCTATTCTCTTATGTTCTCATGTATAGGTAATAAACGAAGTATGGAAGTATGAGAGAATGTATGGGTTAACGGAGAAGATCTGGCTATGTACTACGGGTATGTTTTACTTTTAGTACTTTGGTATTTCTACGGATTGTTAAATGCTTTTGAAATCCTGATCATGTGTAATAGTTTTAAAGTCGTTTTTTATTTTGGATACCTTTTGTTATGGTTATAAGGTTGGATTATGAGTATAAATTATAAAGTTTCATGAAGAGACTTTGTATCTTTATTTCCGCTTGGTTTATCGAGTCTCTTTTATGTGTGAGTATGGTAATGACCGTGTTGGAGACGGTCGTTACATACGCATAGCTCCGTCCCTGACTTAAATTGTTCGATGAGTTGTACTTAATTAGTTTTTAATACATTCAATTTCATTTTGTTATAATGTAAGACTTTTATTTAAGAATTACATTTTTTGAATTTCAATGAATCTATATGACAAACAAACATTATGTATAGAACTCATTTATGAAGCTTGACTCAAGCCCGAGTTTAGGGCAGGATCGGTACTGATTAGGCTCGAGTTTAATTGTTTGGTTTTTGGAACAAAATACACCTGATTATATTCGGTACGTGAATTTTTCTATTTTTTGAAAAAAATCACAAATGAGATTAAGTGATACATTAATTTAAAATAATTTTTATTGTGAACTTCCAATTAGATCCAATATTTTTGGGAAAACTATCAAATATGCCCCTGTACTATAGTGAAAATGGCGAATAAACCCTCGTAGTCTAAAAACACCCAATTGAGCTCCTGAACTCTTAGAAATCGATCAATTTATCATTTTATCAGGTAAGCTTCAGGTTCCCGGTTAAAAGTCCACGCGGCGGACCACGTGGCAGCCCACATGGATTTCTTTTCCTTTTTCCTTTTATTCTTTTTCTTTCTTTTCTCTCTTTCCTTGCTTCTCCGTTCGCACACACCAGTTTGGTCAACGGGGGTTTTCAATTTTTGCCCGCACGGCCAAGGACTCTGGCCGCCAACTCCGGGGACTGCTATGACCATCTCGCAGGGTTGCGGCCGCCATCTCTGGAGTCGGAGTTCGTGGTCGGCCATCGCCGGATTCCAGGAGTGAAAGGCGCCGGCTAAGTGCCTAACTGGAGTAAAGGGCGGCGGCTGACGACAGTGAAGGGCAGCGTCTAACTAAGTGAAGGGGCAGCGGCTGAGTGCAACGATGTCCGGTGGCTAATTGCAGTAGACCGGTGAAATCCGTCGGCTAAGAGATTCCACCGGAGACAGCGCGCGGGTAGGCTAATTGGAGTGGTGCAGGGTTGGTGGTCACTGGTTGGGCAGTGGAGCGGGGCAGTGAGTTTAGATGCCAGTGGCACAAAGAAGGTGGACGGCAATGCTGCTGCCTGCTGGGAAGAGGTTTGCAGAGGGCCTGCGCAAAAGAGAAGAAAGAAAGAGGAAAAGAGAAAGAGAAAAAGAAAGGAGAAAAAAAAAAGAGAAAAGAAAAAGAAATCCACGTAGGCTGCCATGTGGGCTATTTAACCGGGAACTTTAAGTTTACTTGCTAAAATGCTAAAATGATCGATTTTTAAAAGTTCAGGAGTTCAATTGGGTGTTTGTGGAGTACGAGCGTCTAATCGCCATTTTCACTATAGTACGGGGGCATATTTGATAGTTTTCCCAATATTTTTTAATGATCATTCCAATTAGATCCAATTAAATAATCACTTTTTCACATTTCTCACTTCATCCATTTTATAATGGTTTTAAAATCGTATGAAACAGGTACATTGTAAAAAAAAAGTATCCAAAATATAAATTACACACTTTGACTTTACACGAATTAAGGAAATAAATTTGACTTTACTGTAGAGTACACTGTTGTGACACTGTTTGACACTGTTTGACACTATTTTGATGTAGATAATTTGTCAAATAAGAAAGGGAGAAAATATGTGAAGTTTATTTAGGACGGGAGGGAGTACCTAAAATAAAACAGATTGTTCAGAACCCCGAAGACAAAAAATATTGAAAAAAATGGCGCAGAAAATGCCAGAAATTATTGTTGGGCATTTCCTTCTCTGACAATTGGGATAGTCTCTCTTCCTGACAAACACCTCAACTGCAAACCAAACAACCCCATTCTCCATATCCACTGAACTTTCTTTATTGGATTTCAGCCACTTGGTTTCATAACAAAGAATGCTCTTTTACCGCTTCTATTTTATTACTTGACAGTTAAGGCGGTTGCGCTTCAAAATTTATCTTGATTGCTCATTTTCTCCCAAAGATTTTCCGACAAGTCTGAGATGGGCCGCCGGGAGGTCGCCATCGGGTCTTCTTCCATCTCCGCTGAATCCAGCTTCCGCAAACTTGACGATGTCTTCTTACAGGTCAACTCTGTTTCTTCTCATCATTGATATCCTTACCCTTTGGGCTGTTTTCGAAATTACGTGCCCATATTGACTCTTGAGTCTTGACTACTACTCTGGCGCGTTTCTGTGTCTGTAAAAGGCGATCTTGATTCCTAATTCTTTTTATTCCTGTTGATTCTTACTTCAGACTCAGACGAGAATATGGCTAAGTGAAGTCCTCAATGTGAGCCTGTTGAATGAAGAGTTGTCCATTTCTGATTTGCTCGCTGATGGAGAAATTCTGTATGTTCTTGTAGACTATCTTCTGATAAGGCACACTTTATGGGTTGAGAAAGAATTACAAATTTTGTTCTTGTAGACTATCTGCTGATAAGGCACACTTGGTTAAGAAATGATTTTTTTTTTGTTATAATTGGAAAAAATTGATTTTCTAGATAGGGGTTTTCAAGAATGATTGCATTCTCGGGAATTTTGTTGTTTATATTGCTATACCCCTTTACAAGAAAATGATTTATTACCAAAAAAGTATACTTAACTTTTAGTGTCTAGTATAAATGTGATATAACTCTTCTAAAAGGTTGATACTTTTGCAATGGCAATATCAAAGTTTTGGCCCCATTAAAATAAAAGTAATGAAGTTGCAGCTCTTCTGTTAATCGTGCAGTAATAATTATGCTTCTTCACTTTTTTCAGGTACGAGGTGTCTAAAGTTATATGGGATATGTTGTTGGCAAAGACTCCAGAGCTTAGGCATATAAAATATAAACCACTTCATTCCCAGAAAAGCAGTGGGAGGTTCAGGCCATATTCTAATGTTGACTCATTTCTAAAGGTGTACATCACCATCTATGTATATAATATTGAATTATTCATAACCCATTCTTTAGAACATAGTTTTGCCATAGGGAAATCCTTGGAGATGAGGCCTTTTTTAATTAAACATTATACTTCGTATAATGTTATTAGAAAGACCAAAACAGTGGGCTTTTTCTTACCATTATTAAAAATTAATCTTTTCTGTAACAATAAGTTGTGGTACTGAAACTTTCCTGTTGTAGATTTGCAAAATTCTGGGATTGAATAGTATTGATCTCCTCTCCCCATCAGATGTTGTGGAAAAAAGAAATGCTCGAAAAGTTTGCATTTGCATAAGGACAGTGTCAAAGAAAGCCAGGTCAAAACATTTAAAGGTAATATACATTATTATATTATGTTGGTGGAACTTTTACGCGCATGCTCATCTTTCTGAACTCCCATAATCCTCTAAGTTCTCAAAGGTTACAAACAAGCTCCATGACACTGAAAGATGATAAGATAGAATAATATATTTTATAGAGATTGAGTTTTTTTTAACTAAATCTCCTTCAATATGTGTCCTGAAAATTCCTTTTTGAGGCAAAATACAAATATTTTTGCCTATAAAATGCATTTAAAACAATGAGTTCAATCTGAAGATTCATAATTCTGGTGTCCTTATACAGTTATACTGTGTAATCCTTCAGTGTTAATAGGACTGTTTGTGGAACATCTGATCGGGCAACTGACTTATTTGTAACTCTTAGAAATCTCAATGGTCTAATTGATCTGTGTATTAATCTGTGTATTGTTATTGAGCTCTATGATGGGGATAATTTACTAATGACAGATGATTACACTTTGATAGGTTCCTGACTTTGACATGGTAACATATACTGTTTCAATGCCGAAAGATATGGTTGGTTGCATCAGAAGAAGCTTGGAAACATCACAGCATAGCGTTTCAAGTTCCTCTAGTTACTGTTCATATAAAGATCATCAAAGACTGAAAGTTAGGGAGTATGATTCTTGCTCAGAAGAATCTGATGAAGCAGAGAGCAAGTACAATGGAAAGCATCATTGGATTTCAGATCGTGACAATTCACCCGGAGCAGAGAGCAGAACAAAGCAGAGAATGTTTCACTCACATAAAGTCAACTTCGACCGTGTTGACTTTAGTCCGGGAAGTTATGCATCTGTGCAGGACTCTAATTTTGAAAATGAAGAAGGAAACTATATATCTGATTATCTAGCATTTTCAGACTCAGTTATTTGTGGAACTGATGAAAATGGCCCTGTTTTGTTGGAAGGGGAAGATAATAATATTTTTAACTTTTTTACGGGTAAAGATTCCCGTTGGTCAAAGACTGGTCAACGTGTATTAGATTCCGATGATACTGACGACCTGGAGGTATCATCCACGGCTAGCATGAGCTCTTTATTAGGAAGGGTGCTTAATTTGGAATATGATGACCGATTTGACTTAGATGGCTCTTTAAATGGAGAATCCCATAATGAGATGCTGGATAATGATGTGGTGACTAATTATAAAACAGATCATAAATCTGGTCAGGTATACTCAGTTGATTTGGAGGAAAGATGCCTTAGTGGTTTTCAGAGTAGGGAAACGGGTAACAGTCAGAATTTGGTCATTCCTTCACTTTCTTGTGAAGCTGTAGCAAAAAAGACGCATACACTCTCTGCTGTCAAAGAATCAAAAGATGATTTAACTGTTCCTCCTCAGTGTACCGAGTTCCCTACTGAGGTCATCACACTCTATCTTTACACTATTTTCCCATTTTGTGAGGCTAAAATATGACTCAAATCGTTGAATTTGATGACCATGCTAAATTTGTTGCTAAAATGGGCTGAATTTAAACAAATTATGAAACTAAGGCTATGGTTGGGAGTTTGAAGGGAAGGGGAGGGGAAGGTTTTCAAGGTTAGTCATTGGAAGGGAAGGGGAGGGAAGGGGTTGAAAACCCTTCTTCTTGTTTGGGAGTAACAAGTTTGAAAAGATAGGGGTTTTGGATGAATTATAATTAAAATCAGTTCACATATATGACGAATTCAAATGATTGAATTTGTATTTATTTAAAATTGAGCTAAAGTTGTCATTTAATTAGTTATCCTTAAAAACCCTCCAAAACCATCCCCTCAATTTAGTTATCAACTTTCTTTTGGTCATAATTTGGTCTCCCTCTATGCAATTTAGATGCAAATTTAGTCTTGAGGTCCAAATTACATCATAGTTGACGACCTGTTTGAGTCTTCAATTGGGACTAAATATAGTGAATTGACAAAATGCCCTTCTTATTTAGAACCAAAGATGTACTAGAATTAAATTGGGTTCAAGTAGCATTACCGATGACCAAAATGAGTCCCTAAAAAGTTGAGAACCAATTTGAGTAATATGTACATTCGAGGGACTGAGCTGCGCAGTTGCGCACTAAATCTTTTTTCAGGAAATACATTCAAAGTTAGTGGCAAGTAGAAAATCTGGTTGATATCTCTAATTTTTGTTTTGTTTTTCATTTGCATCTCTTTGAATTGTGGTAAACAGGTTGATGGAAAGCTTAGAGACACGGGGCTTGTGGCAGAAAATGTATCAAGTGAGGAAGACAAGAGAGATGATGATGGAGTGTCGAATGAAAAGGTGCGGCCAATGCCATTCCTGCTGCACACGGTTGCTGGAGGAACCGCAATTTTTGGTTTCATGTTTCTGCTGCTTCATCATCTTAGGTTTGTCTCTTTAAATTCCCTCTTTTTCTTCTAATATGCACATATATACCCCTCCCCCCTCTCCCAAAAAACCTTATGTCCTTGCCATTTAACAGGAAAAGTGGCGAAGAGAAGAGTGATGCAAACCGGAAACCGCCCCCAAACAAGAAGTTTGTAGGCAGGGATATCTCCTACAAGAATGGACGCAGTGAAGTCAGTAAAGAGAGGATTTATCCTGCAGAAAAGCTGAAGTTCAAGAACTAATAAGCTTCCCTCCTCGTGTTCTGTAGACACTTTTTTAGCATCCACCACAATGCTTAACATTAATATTCTTTTAAATTACTTCAGTTCTGTTATTATCCTGAGATTTCTTTTAGTTTTCCTCAGGGAACTACTTAAACATAATATGTTGGTAGAGCTAGTTTGTACTTGTACAGTTATACTGTTTGGTGATGGTGTTGGTGTTATACGTTCGAAAACTGAAAATATAGAATATTCCCAGTTGGATTTTTTTTGTATTTTTTCATTTTTCCTGTCTATAAATTTATGTTGTTACTACCCACAAAATTCTTCCCACTTTGACTTGGCACGGAGATTAAGAATGTGGAATTGTATGGTTGTGATTGTGTAAGAAAAAGGTGAAATAAATGTAAATCACATAAATTGTACAAAAATGGTAAGTGGGAAGAATTTTTGGGGACGGCCCAAAATAGAAAGTGGGAAAATTTTATGGAATGGAGGGAGTATATTTTTAAACGTAAAAATGTCGAACGGTGTAAGCATTAATGGTCTCGAAAATGATAGACCAAATTATGTCAACTCCGGTAAATTAAAGTGGGGAGCTATAATACTGTTAAGCTCTGTTCGTCTAGGATAAATACAGCGATTCTGCAAATTTCTCACAAGGTCGTTGTAGTATAGTGGTAAGTATTCCCGCCTGTCACGCGGGTGACCCTGGTTCGATCCCCGGCAACGGCGTATAATTTTTTTCCCGTTCCTGTGCGATTTTAAGACCCGGCCGCCATCATCTTTAAATTTTCTACGTGTCCATCACAACACGAGTGCCTATACCGTACGAAACCAGTACGGATTTATATTTTTTTCCTTTTGTTTTTAAAAAATGGTATTAATTTTTTTATTTTTGATCCGATTTCTATAAAATTTATATCAACATTTTTTTTTTCATGATCTTTCAAATAAGACCAATATTGCCTATGTAACTTTAACATATTAACATTTGCGTGTAAAATATGTAACTTTACGTGTTAAAATATGTAACTCACGTTCAGTCAGGCCAAATGCAACTCGTGTGTATAAATGTGTATCTCTACGTGTAACAATATGTAACTTTACGTAAAAAAAATATGTAACTCGCGTTCAGACAGGTCAAATGCAACTCGTGTGTAAATATGTAACTCGTGTGTATAAATATGTAACTTTACGTGTAAAAATATGTAACTTTACGTGTAAATATATGTAAGTCGCGTTCAGGCATGTCAAATGAAACTCGTGTTTATATATATGTAACTCGCTTTTAAAAAGATGTAACTTGCTTATAAAAAGATGTAACTCGCTCATAAAAAGATGTAACTCAATGTATTATCAAATGTAACTGAGACCACTGATCCACTCCCAAACAGATTCGATCTTCTATTTCACAAACCTATCATCTCCCAAACAGATTCGATTTTCCTTATAATCCAATACTCATTAATATAATAGTTCGATAATTTCTTAAAATTACATAAGCAATATTGGTCTCATTTGAAAGATCATGAAAAATAAAAAATGTTAATATAAATTTTATAAAAATCGGATCAAAAATAAAAAAGTTATTATCATTTTTTAACAACAAAAGCAAAAAAAAAAGGGGGGGAGGGGGGGGGGGGCAAGCTACGTCGTTTTGCAACCGGGCGCACCATCCTCATGGTGCGCCGGTTGCACGGTATAATTTGCCTCACAACACATAAATCTCCTTGCAACGGTATTTGATAGTAGGAGTACGTCCAAAAAGGTTGAATCCCCAACCCCAAGGCCCCCCCCACCCCGACTTGACAGGATGGTGGGGGAGTAAATCACGGTGACTCAGTCGGCAAAGCGGCAGTAGGCCTTTACCCGTGCGCACCAGAGGGCCAGCCTTATTTCAGGTTCTGAAAACCCCCTTTTGGCCGTTGCGGGATTCGAACCTTGGTCTACGTCCAATTTTTCCCACCGCTCGACCAACTGAGCTACCCAACTGAGCTACCCGTGATAGTAGGAGTACGACATGAATCAGCTTAGTTAGTTTTTTAATTTAAAATTCTAAACATAATTAATTCTTTTTATTTATTATCGTTTTTTTTTGTGTCAGTTTGTTTCTTTTGCATCTCAACTTTATCATATCTTATAAGCAAAAAATATTGCATCTTTCTTTTTACCTACATATGCCCAATATTGCCGTTTACAACTATGTTTAAAGAATCGGATCATGAGGTGACCCGACAAATGATCGGGTCAAGGGTCAACCCCGGACCTGAAGGGTCAACCCGGTCAAGCCCAATAAATCTGGTCAACACAATATATATATATATATATATATATATATATATATATATATATATATAAAATAAGGATCAAATGAGAAGAGTGTTTATCGTAAGAAGTGAGAATGCATCTAGTGCGTTCATTTTAAGATCCGTGTATCAGATCAGCAAAAAAGTACACAAGAAAGTGCAAAAAATATTAAAAAAGTGATGCTAGTGCATCAGATTAGCGAGAAAGTGCATTAGAAAGAAGCAAATGTGAAACTTCTCACTTCTCACGTTAAGATGTCTTCTTATTAGAACCCAACCCTATATATATATATATATATATATATATATATATATATGTATATATATGTATGTATATGTATATATATGTATGTATATGTATATATATATGTATGTATATGTATATATATATATATATATATATATATATATATATATATATATATGTACATGTACATGTATGTATATATATATGTATATATATATACATACATATATATACATACATGTACATGTACATACACACACACACACACACACATATATATATATATATATATGTATGTATATCTATATATGTATCTATATATATATATATATATATATACATATACATATACATATATATATATATGTATATGTACATGTACATATACATATATGTACATCTACATATATGTAGATATACATATATATGTATATGTATATGTATATATATATGTGTGTGTGTGTGTATATGTATATATATATATATATATATATATATATATATAGAGAGAGAGAGAGAGAGAGAGAGAGAGAGAGAGAGCGGATCAGCTGAGAAGTGCCCTTAGGCTAAGAAGCTGAGAAGTCTAACTTATAAGCAAAAAACACGAACTTTTAACCAAAAAATCATAACTTATAGACCCCCTCAAAAACACGAACTTTCTGCAAAAAAAATTTCCAGGTTTCTGGAGTTATTTTGACGCGGTGACATTTTCGTAATTTTTTTGGAGGGGGTCTATAAGTTATGATTTATTGGTTAAAAGTTCATGTTTTGAGCTTATAAGTTAGACTTCTCAGCTTCTCAGCCTAAGTGGTACTTCTCACATGATCTTTCTATATATATATATTTGACACTGTTTTGATGTAGATAATTTGCCAAATAAGGAAATGTTTGAAAGTGGAACTTAATTTTGAATCTGCCCGAAAAGGAAATGTGGAACTTGTTTCAGAAATGGAGGGAGTATATATATAGTACTCTTCCGGTCCGGAATTCCTGACCCGAATCACCGTCCGCAAGATGATTTTTGGGGCCCTTCCCGGTTGAATTTTTTGATGAAATTTTTATGGCGTGTTCTTCATCAAGTTTAGTTTATCCACACAAAACATCAGCTAAAAAATCAATAGGGAAGGCCGTCAAATGATTTTTGAAAGATAACTGCGCTGGAAAATACATATAAACCGCAGTTAAATTCCAAAAATTATTTGACGATCTCCCCGATTGAGTTTTTAGCTGATTTTTTTTGTGGATAAACTAGACTTGATGCAGAACATACCGTAAAAATTTCACCAAAAAATTACACCGCGAAGACCGCCAAACGCCGCCAAATACCAGACTTCAAACATGTCAGTATTTTCTAAACATAACACTAATTAGTCATATTTTAGAAATAAAAAATATAGCAGTCCTATTTTGAAATTTTGAAACTATTTTAGTCCTATTTTGAAATTAGTAATGTGTTTTTAGTGATGGTGCGTGTGTGTGATTATTATTGTGAACTATGTCAAGTGTCACTTGACGTCTAAACTCTAAAGCGAATGGGGTAAAGCACTTGGGGGTTTATTAATAGAAAAGACAAAATAGAGTGATCAATATTGATTTTTGGTTCTTTTTTTGGTTATTTTTCAATTGCTTTTTAAAATTAGACCTCTATTATACCTTGAGTTTAAATTTAAAATGGTAGAATTGCATGTCGACACTTTTACATAATTCCATGCAAAACTTTTAAATGGTTACGTTTTTTACTTTCTGCCACGTTTCGTCATCAAGTAGAGATATAATGCCTCCAAGCTTTTGGATTTTGTTACTCTAATTGTATAAATGGAAAGCTAACTATTAAGTTGAACAAGTTGAAGTGCACCGGAAAGTTTAAATAAGAACAAATAAGTAATAAGTTTGAGAAATGCGACAAAAATAAAAAGTGGTGACATGCTCTACTTCGGATCAAGACAGTCAAAACATTGGGTATGAAGCTGACCCTGTTTAAAATAATTCATATTTCACAGAAGTTTTCATTTAACCAACTTGTCAAACATATAAACCCATACTTTTTTTAAACCTATACAAACAAATAAACAAAAAACATTGAAGCCTTATTCCCAAAAGATTCTAGGATCGACTAACATGATCGATTCATGATATCAGAGCCAAAAAGAGAAGAAAGATAAAATGAATAAAAAGAAAAAAGTAAGATAAAATAAATAAGATAAAGATAAATGTAAGATAAAAATGACATACTAACATAAGAATAAGAAAGATAATAGATAAAAGGATAAAAGAGCATAAGAAATATAAAAATAACATAAGAACATAGAAATGTAAAGAAGACACTGATATGCACTCTCCATTGTTGTCTCTCGAAACTCAAACTCTCATTAAACCCAAGAAGGGGGTATCTTTTTGAAAGAAATTCTATGTAGTGTGTTATCGACTTATCGTTGATATGGAAAATGCAATAAGACTCTTCTATGTAAAGTTTGTATTATGGGTCGTTGACTCGTTCTTGTAAACCTTAGCTTCTCCTATTTAAATGGAATATGATAACGAAGTTCTTATTTAAAGGGAATATGATAATGAAGTTACATGCACCAACTCTCCCTGCAACACGTTATCCGCACAAGCCTAACCCTATCTTTCTCATTTTCCGCCCCCAGTTCTTCTTTTATGTTGCTAGTAGTAGCACAATCAGCCGGCTTCCCCACATTCGACCGCCCCTTCAATCGGCCGCCTCAATCTTCATCATCAAGAAGTAATTTGCCGCCTCTCGAACAAGGAGTTGTAGCTCACTGCCTCCGCTCCAATCGGATCTAGATCGAAGATTGCATGCCTTATGTGACTCACCGGATCGGATCACTGCCGAAGGTTGTTGCCGCTGGAAGGGTGTCGTTGGCTGCTATCATTAGTTAGGGGTGAAAATTTGGAACAAAAAACCGACAAATTGAATCGGATCGAACCGTTATAACACTGTTCGGTTCAATTCCAACATTAGTTAGTTATTTATTTGCAAGTTGGTTCCTATTTTTAGAACAATTTAGTTCTCTATTTCTATAAAGAGTACGTATGTGAAACCGTTAAGGAACAAATATATAACAATTAAGTTTTAATTGTTATTTAATATTTTAATATATAATTTAAAATAACAACTATATAATCCTGGATTACTTATCAGTATATATATTTTAAGGTGCCATCTCGATTGAGGTGACCCGTCAAATGTTAGATTGTTGACATGTGTACTCTCATCGCATTTATTACTGCTATAAATAGCAGCCCATTCTCCATTGTAAAGCATAACAAGTTCACATATTCAAATACACTTTCGCTCTCTTACTTATTGTTCTGACTTCTCTCTAAGTTATTCCCGTAATAACCCCTCGGATAAGCTACCCCCCGGCTACACTATCCATCATTTGGTGCTCTCATTGAGAGGTCGAACAATCAAGTAAGAAACCCTCCCCATCACCGAACTCAAAACATCTACCAAAATGGGAAGAACCACTCGTGCCCAGACCAAGACCCTTGAGGACAACAACCTGGCCCTCGGCGAAGTCGACGCCCCCGGAGCCTCCAACAAGGCTCCCGAGGGCGGAGTCATCGCTGGGTTGGAACAGGCTGTTGTTGACCTGCGCCTTCAGCTCCAGCAGAATTCTCCTGATGCCCACCTCGACATCGAAACACGAAGGAAGGACCGAAGCGAAAATCAAGTGAGCCCTCCGGTCCTCACTATTGACGTGCAATCGGCATTTTCTGCCTTCATCCAGACACTCATCAAGAATCCAGGGGCCTTCGGCACTCTGGTGCCACTCCGACCACAGGTCGGCGAGAATGTCTTTCCTCCCCCACCTCCACCCCCTTCGTAAACCCTATCCTTCGGTTAGGGAACAACGAAGGGGTCATGGCCTAGGACACCGCTTCCCAGGACGTCCAGTCTTGGGACCAACACGGTGCGAACAAAGATAGGCCCCGAACCTCTGGCCTCGAGAGGTTAGGAGGAGCGCAAGATCGCTGAGGGGTCCAAGACCGCCTTGGGGGTAAGGCGTTCCAAAGACCTCAGGAAAGCGGGGGGTCTGTATCAAGGGCAGACGAGAGGTGCCCCCCTCAGGAGAAAGGAAAGGGACCACTGCATGCTGATGACGACAGACACCAAATTAACCAGGCTCACTCAGCCCGTGTGCAATCTCTGGGGGCGGAGGCAATGCCGAAGGACCCAAGGGATGACATCATTGAGGTCCTCCAACATCGCCTTGATAAAATGGAGGCCCGCCAGGCGCACACGACCGTTTTCGCCTCACAGGCGGACCCCAAATACGCCACCATGCTGGCCAAGATGGAGGAGATGCAAAGTAAATTTGCCGAGGGCTCCGAGGAACCCATCATCCAACTACGGACAAGGACGCCATTTACCCCAAGGGTATTGACGGCCTAGATTCCGGGAAAGTATCGAGGGCAACCCATCAAGACCTACGAAGGAAAGACTGACCCTCAGGAGCACTACAGCTGATACCAAAACAACATGATGATGGTGGGGGCATCCGATGAATATTTGTGCCGTTGGTTCCTTTTGTTAGGAAACTGACTACGAACATGCATCTCATGATTGATACGAAGCAAAAACATTTACAAAACGATCTATACTATTCCATGAATTTCAATTGCTAATAATCAATATAGTTTGCAATGAATCAAGAAACTAATCATTATAAGTTCGTATGAAACCATACCTTTTGATGGATCAATGGAAACCTAGGTCTTAGCACTTGTTTATGTCATTCTAGCGTAGAAAGTACCACACCTCTACGGTGTGCACACACGATCGGATCAGACTTGCTCAATGTACTAGCATCCAAAAAGGGTTTTCTCAAACTATGTTTTGTCTCATGTATGTGTGAAAACGGCCAGCCCTATTAAGCTCTTAGGCTCCTCCTTTTATAGAGAACATAATGTAGAAAACCCTAGCAACAAACGGATATGGGCTTGAAGTTATTCAGACCCAAACACTATCCGATTCTGATCCAAAACGTTTTAGTGTGCGACCCTATAGGTTTATATTCCTTTGGTAGTATAATTAAATACTCTTTTAATTATACAAATAAAAAGCGGTCTCTAGTAAGACATTATTATTATCCAAAAGATATAAAATTCAAAACGACACAACTTATAAATATATTATGTCACATATATATTCCTTTTGCCAAACGATATTAGATTGAACACAGGACTAGGCGAGTGTCATTCTTGTATAGTTCAATCATTGTATCTTGATTTCCAAGTATATTTAATACAAATGACACCTCATTTGTGCATGGCCATGCTATAATTAAATATACTTATCAAGGGGCCCAAAGATATCTTCTCTCAATATATGAAAGTGACAAATCCCATCTTAACCAACCACATACCTCTATATATTTCATAATACATTTGATAATATCTTTATAGTTACTCATTTAGGAGTAACGTTTGATAATGTCTAATGTATTAATCCTTATATTGGTAACCATGGCGATCTCAGGTCCGAGGACAATATGATTTCACTAAAGGGAACATCATTGATGACATTTATATCATTTCCTTGCAGTGTTCCCAAAACAGGTCGGTCCAATATTTGTTCACCAACAAGTATTAGTGTGTTTAGCTTGATATCACCATATCCATGGCTTGTGGAACATAGTCATCATCTAACCCACACTCTAATCAATATGTCTATGTAATCCTAGATTATAGAGATATGATTAGAGACATAGTATATTTTACGAAACGACTAGTATTCCACAACCAAGTCACATAATTGGTGAAATAGTAATAATAATTCACAATATTTAAGAATATAAGGTGAAATAAAATAAACCTTATTAATAAGCATAAGATATCCAACTATAAGTCATACACATATGAATAGTTCCAGGGCATATTTCTTTCAGTCTCCCACTTGCACTAGGACCATTCATTCATGAAACGAATTCCCATTGCACTGATATGTCTATCATGTTTGGATTGAGAAAGCGGCTTGGTCAAAGGATCAGCAACGTTCTCATCCGTGGGAACTTTGCACATCTTTACCTAACCATTACTTATAAACCCACGTATCAGGTGATAACGTCTTTGAATATGCTTAGACTTGTGGTGTGACCTTGGCTCTTTAGCCTGAGCAATCGCTCCATTGTTGTCACAATACAAATCTATTGGATCGGTGCTACTAGGAATGACACCAAGCTCAGTGATAAACTTCTTTATCCATACTGCTTCCTTTGCTGCTTCTGAAGCAGCAACATATTCAGCTTCCGTTGTAGAATCAATAACTGTGTCTTGCTTAGAACTCTTCCAACTCACAGCTCCACTGTTTAGACAAAATACAAAACCGGATTGCGATTTGAAGTCATCCTTGTCTGACTGAAAACCCGAATCAGTGTAACCACTTACAACCAATTCTTCCTGTCCGCCATAGACCAAGAACATATCCTTAGTTCTTTTTAAGTACTTTAGAATATTCTTGACAGCGGTCCAGTGGCCCTCACCAGGGTCTGACTGGTATCTCCTAGTCACACTCAAAGCATGTGTTATATCAAGACAGGTACATAACATGGCATACATGATAGATCCTATAGCCGAAGCATATGGGATTTTATCCATGCGATCTCGCTCATCTTGTGTTTGAGGACACTAAGTCTTACTGAGTATTATGCCATGTGTCATTGGCAAGAATCCCCTCTTAGAGTTTTGCATGCAAAACCTATTTAAGATTTTGTCAATGTATGTACTTTGGCTTAATCCTATTAATTTTCTTGATCTATCCCTATAGACCTTGATCCCTAATATATAGGTTGCCTCGCCCAAGTCTTTCATTGAAAAACAATTTCCCAGCTAAGTCTTAACAGATTGAAGCATGGGAATATCATTTCCAATGAGTAGTATGTCATCTACATACAATACCAGAAAGATTATTGCGCTCCCACTGACCTTCTTGTATACACAAGGTTCTTCTTTGTTTTTCATGAAACCAAACTCTTTGACAACCTCATTAAAACGAAGATTCCAACTCCGAGATGCTTGCTTAAGACCATATATGGATCTCTTAAGCTTGCATACTTTATTAGAATTATCGGATCGACAAAACCTTCAGGTTGTGTCATGTACACATCCTCTTCAAGGTATCCATTCAGGAAAGCAGTTTTGACATCCATTTGTCATATCTCATAGTCATAATACGCGGCGATGCTTAAAAGTATCCTGATTGATTTAAACATGACAATTGGAGAAAAGGATTCATCATAGTCAATGCCATGAATTTGTCGATATCCTTTTGCAACCAATCGAGCCTTATAGACAACGATCTTCCCATCCTTATTAAGCTTTATTTTGAAAATCCATTTGCATTCTATGGCTCTATAGCCATCTGGCAAGTCAACCAAGTCCCATACTTGATTGTCGTACATGGATTTCATTTCGGATCTCATGGCTTCTTGCCATTCTTTGGAACTAGAACTCTCCATTGCTTCCTTGAAAGTGAGTGGCTCATTGTTGTCTAACAACAACACGTCTTTCTCATTTGAGACGATAAATGAATCTCTCTCAGGTTCTCGACGTGGCCTACTTGACCTTCGTAAGGTTGTCACTTCTTCTGGAGCCTGTGAACCTGTTTGCATATTTGATTCAGGCTCTTCATTGAGAGCATCAATTTCATCTCGAATTTCTTCAAGATGTATCTTGCTCCCACTGTTCTCCTTTGAAAGAAATTCTCTTTCTAAGAAGACACCATTCCGAGCTACAAACACTTTGTTTTCGGTCTGGTTATAGAAGTAATATCCTTTGGTTTCTTTAGGATATCCAACAAAGAAGCATCTCTCTGATTTGGGTTCTAATTTAGTCGTGGTCAATCTTCTAACGAAAGCTTGACATCCCTAAATCTTAAAAAATGATAAACTAGGAACCTTTTTAGTCCATAACTCGTAAGGTGTCTTTTCTACAGCCTTGGATGGAGATCTATTCAGTGTGAACGCTGCGGTTTCAAGAGCATATCCCCAAAAGGATACTGGAAGGGAAGTCTGACTCATCATTGATCGAACCATGTCTAACAGAGTCTGATTCCTCCTTTCTGATACTCCATTGCAATGTGGTGTTCCTGGTGGAGTAAGTTGGGAAATGATGCCACAACTTTTAAGATGATCATTGAAATCATGGCTTAAATATTCTCCTCCTCAATCTGATCGAAGAATTTTAATACTCTTACCAAGTTGATTTTGTACTTCATTCTGAAAATCCTTGAATCTTCCAAAAGATTCTGATTTATGTTTCATCAAATAAACATATATACCATATCTACTGAGATCATAAGTGAATGTGATGAAGTATTGATATCCTCCTCTAGCATGTGTGTTCAGTGGTCCACATACATCGGTATGAATGAGTCCCAAAAGATCACTTGCCCTTTCGTTGTTACCAATGAATGGACTCTTAGTCATCTTTCCCAATAAACAAGATTCACAACGTTCAAGAGACGGGAAGTCAAATGAACTTAGAAGACCATCTTTATGGAGCTTCTGTAAGCGTTTCTCATTTATGTGGCCTGAGCGACAATGCCATAGAAGAGTAGGATTAGAATCATCAGACTTGATTCTCTTACTACTTACGTTATAGATATCTATTTCAAGATTTAGAATGTAAAGACCATCAAATAATTGGCCAAAACCATAGTGCACATTATTCTTAGAAAATGAACAACTGTTGTTCTTAAAGTTAAATTCAAAACCTTCCTTGTCCAACAAGGAAATAGAAATAATGTTTCTGCTAAACGAAGGCACATGGTAGCAATTATTTAATTCTAAAATAACTCCTGAAGGCAAAGGTATTTCGAGTGTTCCTACGGCTAAAGCATCAACTTTTGCTCGATTTCCAACTCGTAGGTCCACTTCCCCTTTAGCCAGCTTCCTACTCCTTTTGAACCGCTGCACATTTGTACAAATGTGAGATGCACTTCCAGTATCTAATACCCAAGAAGTAGAAGAAGCTGAAGTAACATTTACTTCTATAACGTAAGTACCTGATTTAGAAGAATTCATTCCTTTCTTTTCCTCAAGGTATTTCTTACAGTTCCTCTTCCAATGACCCTTTTCATTGCAGGGGAAACATAACATTTCAACTTGTGGATTGGGCTTGGGCTCAGATTTCACCTTGTTGTTTTTCTAGTTCTTAACGGGAGTTTTGCCCTTGCCGTTTCCTTTCTTAGTTCCATGTCTCTTGAAACCCTTTCCCTTTTGAACCACTAGAACATCGTTCTTCCTTTTCTTAACAATGTTTTGCTCAGCCGTTTTCATCATTCCATGAAGCTCATTCAATGTCTTCTCCAGGTTCTGCATGTTGAGATTCATGATGAAACCATCAAATGATTCTGGCAACGACTGAAGAATGACATCAGTAGCCAACTCTTGGCTAATGGTTGTCCCCAACTATTCAAGGTGATCAATGTACTCAATCATTTTGAGTACATGGGGGTTAACAGAGCTTCCCTCGTGAAGCTTGCATGAGAACAAAGACTTAGTAGTCTCATAGCGTTCAACTCGAGCTTGTTCTTGAAACAAACCTTTTAGTTTCTTAACCATGTCGAAAGCACTTAAGTTCTCAAACTGTTTTTGCAGATCATCGTTCATGCTAGCAAGCATGAGGCACGAAACATCCAAATCATCATTTAGATGCTTCTGATATGCATCCTTTTGAGCACGAGGGGCATTAGTTGTTGGTTCTTCAGCAGGAATTGCATTCTCGAGGACATAGTCTTTCCTCTCATGCTTGAGAACAATTCTCAAATTCCTAAACCAGTCTAGGAAGTTGGTTGTGTTCAGTTTTTCCTTCTCAAGGACGGATCGCAGGGAAAAAGTGGATGTGTTGTTATTTGCCATTTTCTACAGAAAACATGTACAAAGATTAATATGTGTGCTTATTATTAAAGACTCCTACTATGTCAAACAAGTAAACGTCCCAATGGGACATAGTAGGACCAAGATCCCTTTTAGCAAAAATTTGAGAAAGCTTTGGCTTTTCACTCAAAACTTTGTTAATTGGGTAAGCAACAATTGCTAATTACATCCTATGTAATTCTTGGTTTGTTGAGTTTTATATCTTATATTTGAGCTACTCAACACTTTGCCTCAAAGTCCAAAACCATTTTGATGACTTTGTGAGATCAAACCAACATTTTATGACCAATGAATGTTCGACATTCTTACTATTATGATAATTTTAGATGACTCTGCTTTGGCAAACGTCTTCTATAATTCTCATAATATGTAATAGTTGTCAATGTTGGAAAAGTACAAATGATTCATTTTTATAGGGACATAACTATGCAATGCAATAAGGTGTTTAAACAATCACAAAGAAATAAATATTGGTAAAATGCATGTGATATAGTATGGCCAATGTATCAAGCTATTGTTAGCTTTTAGCACTCCATCCTTGGCAGCTCTGGACACTCCAACATGCTCACCACGCTTCTCCATGATGGGCACCCCTCCATCTTTTGATGTATAATTTACAATATTTACATTTTGCATCCTAATACAAAATCCTAATACTGAAAAACGTACAATAATTTAAACGACACGCAGGTCGTACAAAACAAAACAAAAATATGGCCATAATATATCACTTATAACCATAATCGTGCAGATTAGTGTTATCTCATAGCATGAAGTATCACATACATGTAAAAGCCCATAAGTAGAGTTTAATCTACGAATTATTAGTTAATATGTCTAATCTCATTAGACATAATTCTTTTGGATCTTTTATGATATGAAAAATCTAACAAGATAATTCGTATATGCTAAATATGGTAATTGCGGATTTTTTTAATCATAATAGCAAACAATGGGAAACTTCTTAATATAATAACTTTCTCAAAATCAGATTGTATCATTTTTCTTAATCATATTAACACAAACTATCTCATTAGTCTTGATCTCATCAAGTCTAATATGATTAAAAAAAATCTTATGGGAAAATCGTATATGCTAATCATAGTAATTGTGAAATTTCAATTACACTAGCATTTAGTACGAATTTTTCATAAAATGATACATTAATGACAAGATCATACACCTTACAAAAAGTGGAATAAATTAAAGCAAAAAATCCCAATAGATTTGATCTCATCAAATCTAATAAGATTGAAAATCTTATAGGAAATTCATATATGCTAATTGAGGTAATCGTGGACTTTCAATTACACTAGCATATAATATGAACTTTCCTAATACAAATGCTTAAAAGCAAGATCATATTTGTTACAAATTGGACATAAAATCAAATCAAACAATTCCAATAGATTTGATCTAATCAAATCGAATATGATTGAAAATATTATAGGAAATTCGTATATGCTAATTAAGGTAATTGTGAACATTCAATTACTTTAGCATATAATACGAACATTCCTAATAAACATGTTTAAAAACACGATCATATATGTAACAAAACGGACATAAAATAAAATCAACCAATTCCAATAGATTTGATCTAATCAAATCGAATATGATTGAAAATATTATAGGAAATTCGTATATGCTAATTAAGATAATTGTGAAAATTCAATTACTTTAGCATATAATACAAACTTTCCTAATAATCATACTTAAAAACAAAATACATTGATGTTGCAATTCGTTCTAGTCAATAATCAGATCTCAAGAAAGTCATATTCAAGAAATATGGACAGTTTGTGAAACGCAACAAACATGATACAAAAGTTCGATCAAAACTTGATGTATTGCATGATTCTTTCAAAAATACTAATATGCCAATTGAAAACCATGGAATAGTAATCCAAGGCTCTGATACCACTGTTATGAAACTGGCTACGAACATGCATCTCATGCTTGATACGAAGCAAAAACATTTACAAAAGGATCTATACTATTCCATGAATTTCAATTGCTAATAAGCAATATAGTTTGCAATAAATCAAGAAACTAATCATTATAAGTTCGTATGAAACCATACCTTTTGATGGATCAATGGAAACCTAGGTCTTAGCACTTGTTTATGTCGTTCTAGCGTAGAAAGTACCACGCCTCTACGGTGTGCACACATGATCGGATCAGACTTGCTCAATGTACTAACATCCAAAAAGGGTTTTCTCAAATTATGTTTTGTCTCATGTATGTGTGAAAACGTTCAGCCCTATTAAGCTCTTAGGCTCCTCCTTTTATAGAGAACATAATGTAGAAAACCCTAGAAACAAATGGATATGGGCTTGAAGTCATTCAGATCCAAACACTATCCGATTCTGATCCAAAACGTTTTAGTGTGCGACCCTATAGGTTTATATTCCTTTGGTAGTATAATTAAATACTCTTTTAATTATACAAATAAAAAGCGGTCTCTAGTAAGACATTATTATTATCCAAAGGATATAAAATTCAAAATGATACAATTTATAAATATATTATGTCACATATATATTCCTTTTGCCAAACGATATCTAGATTGAACACAAGACTAGACGAGTGTCATTCTTGTATAGTTCAATCATTGTATCTTGATTTCCAAGTATATTTAATACAAATGACACCTCATTTGTGCATGGTCATGCTATAATTAAATATACTTATCAAGGGGCCCAAAGATATCTTCTCTCAATATATGAAAGTGACAAATCCCATCTTAACCAACCACATACCTCTATATATTTCATAATACATTTGATCATTATCTTTATAGTTACTCATTTAGGAGTAACGTTTGATAATGTCTAATGTATTAATCCTTATATTGGTAACCATGGCGATCTCAAGTCCGAGTACAATATGATTTCACTAAAGGGAACATCATTGATGACATTTATAACATTTCCTTGCAGTGTTCCCAAAACGGGTCGGTCCAATATTTGTTCACCAACAAGTATTAGTGTGTTTAGCTTGATATCACCATATCCATGACTTGTGGAACATAGTCATCAGCTAACCCACACTCTAATCAATATGTCTATGTAATCCTAGATTATAGAGATATGATTAGGGACATAGTATATTTTACGAAACGACTAGTATTCCACAACCAAGTCACATACTTGGTGAACTAGTAATAATAATATACTATATTTAAGAATATAAGGTGAAATAAAATAAACCTTATTAATAAGCATAAGATATCCAACTATAAGTCATACACATATGAACAGTTATAGGGAATATCTCTTTCACCTTTCTACCTTAGAAGGACCGGCATACGAATGGTTCAACCGATTGCCCGAAGGGAGTATCGACTCATGGCAAGAACTCGCGCAACGCTTCTTAACACAATTTGTTGGAAGACGCCGGTAAAGGAAACACTTCCCCCACCTATTAATGGTGAGGCAACGGAAGGATGAAGCCCTCTGGGACTTGTTAGAACGCTGGAGGCCGGAGACAGATAAGGTTGACGGCGTCGACG
Organism: Cuscuta europaea; assembly: GCA_945859875.1. Classification (NCBI taxonomy): domain Eukaryota; kingdom Viridiplantae; phylum Streptophyta; class Magnoliopsida; order Solanales; family Convolvulaceae; genus Cuscuta; species Cuscuta europaea. The sequence goes on from CAMAPE010000005.1 coordinate 45,478,982, forward strand.
ACGGAACCCTTCTGGCTCTCCTACAGACGGTCCTCCGCACCGGGAACTTTTCAAGGAGCCTCATCATTGAACCCCTCGCGACTATATAAGGGCCATCCAGCGAGGAGACCGATACGCGAAGGCCAAGGAGGTGGAAAAATGCCACCAAAACCCCAAACAGCAACGCCGTAGGGCAGACGATAAGAATCACCGAGGGCCGGGTGCTCCGTTCCACCAGTCCAAAGGTTCGGCCCCCTCGGGTGATCGACCTCGGCATGGCCAAGCAAAATTCGGGGGGGGGGGGGGGGGGGGGGGGGGTTACAAGAACAACCCGAAGGCTTGGGCGCAACCTGTTCTCTTGGATCACCTTCGGACACCACTGACGCATCCCATCAGTGTCATCCTCGCCTTCGCCGAGGAGAGGGGCCTCGTGGAGCGGGACTCTCGCACACCGCCGAAGGTATATGCCATCAACCCCAATGAACCTTACTGTCGTTTTCATCTCCACAAGGGGCATAGAACCAATGACTGCCATCAGCTGAAGGCAGCTATCGAAAGGTTGATACAGGTAGGCCATCTGTCTCAGTTCATCAAGGGCCCTCCTTCTCAGGGGGCCCCGGCGAAGCCCAATAAGTGGGTTAACCCAAACACCATCCCTTTGGGAAATCTGCTGGGGAAGAAGCGTGAGATTGGGAACCTCAACGAGGGGGAGGATTGACGTGCACTTTGTCGTGAGGTGCACTCAAAATAAATACAATACAACGAATATACGTAGTATATTGAAGTAAGGTTCGTATCCACAGGGAAAGGAATACTTTTCTTTTATATAAATAGTAACAAAGGGGGATTTTAAGTTTGATTTAATTCAATTTAATTAACACTAAGATGAATGACTTATATGAGTTTAATTAATAGAGATGGGGACTTGGTTTTGCTTTTATCCACATAATGAAATGTTCGTCGATCCCAGTTATATCTTTAACTATCTTCCTCTCGAATACTCAATCGAGGAGTATATCCAATTCATCGAGGGTAGTTATTAATAACGAGACGCGTTCATTAATAAAACTTACTACCGAGTTAATATAGAACACGCGTCGTATATTAGCCCGATAATAGCAATAAACTTAAGTTGAAAACGATTGAGATTGATAACCTCAACACAAGCGGTTTATTGGTTTAATCAATATAATTAATTCTCATTAGATTATTAACCATGAGACGCATGCATTAATAATCCAAGTTTTACTACCGTTGAAAGAAGCGAATTAATAACAAGCGTATTAATCGATTGATTCTAGTAATAATTAATATATGAAACAAAACTAGTTGATCCTTTAAGTAATGCTCAAAATATTAATATGGAATATGAATAGGAAATAAATAATATTCAAGGAAAAAGATTAAAGAAAATAACTCACAACTTACAAATTCATTAAGCTTCAAAGTAGCAAAACCAAGATGGAAGAGTTTAGCTCCTCGTTTGGAGACTAAATATGAAGAAAATATAAAGAAAGAGCTTGTCTAAACTGAGTTGAGAAGTATATGTGAATTGGTGAGTTTAATGAGGGGGAAATGAGGTGTATTTATAGGCTTTTTAGGCTTGCAGGGTCGTGTACCCGATCGGGGGCTGTAAGGGCACTTTGATGTGATCGATCCCCTCATCAAGAACTAAACGGCTCAAGTGGTCGGCCACCAAGTTCTCCGTGCCCTTCTTGTATTTGATCTCCACGTCGAACTCACTCAAAAGAAGTATCCACCGTATCAACCTTGGTTTGGCCTCCTTTTTTGTCATTAAGAACCTAAGAGCCGCATGATCGGTGTAAATTATCACCTTGGTTCCAAGTAAGTATGACTTGAATTTTTCAAGTGCATAGATGACGGCCAACATTTCTTTCTCGGTGGTGGCGTAGTTGCGCTGGGCATCATTGAGGGTGGTGGATGCATAGTAGATAACATGAGAGGCCCTTCCAACCTTTTGGCCCAAGACGGCCCCTACCGCATAATCGATCGCGTCACACATGATCTCAAAAGGAAGAGACCAATCGGGTGCTTGAATGATAGGTGCGGTTACTAGCTTTTCCTTCAACGTTTTGAAGGCCTTTTTGCATTCAGCGGAAAAGATGAATTCCACCTCCTTTTGCAAAAGTGTGCACAAAGGAGATGCGATCTTTGAGAAATCCTTGATAAATCTTCGATAGAAACCTGCATGTCCAAGGAATGATCGTATCTCCTTAACGGTGGTAGGATAAGGGAGTGATTGGATGACTTCAACTTTGGCCTTGTCTACCTCTATCCCCTTTGATGAGATGACATGGCCTAGAACAATTCCTTCTTCCACCATGAAGTGGCATTTTTCCGAGTTCAGAACAAGGTTTGATTCTAAGAAAGTTTTTAATACAAGAGATAGATGGTATAGGCATGAATCAAATGAGTCTCCATGGATTGTAAAATCATCCATGCAAACTTCCATAAATAGCTTAACATATTCAGAGAATATGCTCATCATGCATCTTTGGAACGTGGTCGGGGCATTGCATAGTCCGAATGGCATGCGTCGATATGCAAAGGTGCCAAATGGACAAGTGAAAGTGGTCTTCTCCTGATCTTCGGGGGCTATGGGTACTTGAAAGTACCCGGAGTAGCCATCAAGGAAACAATAGAACTCATGCCCGACAAGTCTCTCAAGCATTTTATCAATGAAGAGTAAAGGAAAGAAATCCTTTCTAGTCACCGCATTGAGTCTACGGTAATCTATGCACACCCTCCACCCATTTTGAATTCGGGTGGGCATAAGTTTTCCATGCTTGTTCTCCACCACCGTGACTCCGGTCTTCTTAGGAACAACTTGGGTTGGACTAACCCATTTTGAATCGGAAATGGGGAAGATGATCACCATTTGTAGTAGCTTGATGACCTCCTTTTTGACCACCTCCATCATAGGTGGGTTCAATCTTTTTTGGGGCTGCCTCACCGGCTTTGCTTCGTCCTTCATCAAGATGCGGTGCATGTAAGTAGATGGACTAATGCCTTTGATGTCGGCTATAGTCCACCCAATTGCAAGTCTATGCTCTTTGAGCACCGCAACCAGCTTTCCTTCTTGCTCTTGGGTCAATTTGTCAGAGATTATAACCGGCAAGGTTTCTTTTTCTCCCAAGAACACATATTTCAAATGTTTTGGGAGTGGCTTTATTTCAACTTCGGGGGCCTGCAAAATAGAAGGCAAAGGCTTTTCTTCGGGGATGGTTAGTGGAAATGCTCTTGACCCCGGTGGCATAAGTGGAAGTTGGAAATGGTTATCCAACTCCACCATCATGGCTTGTATGTTGGGAGTCAAGGAAAGTTCTAGAGAATTTTCCCCGAAATCATTCTCAATCGCGCTCAACAATTCATCCTCTCCATTTATTTCAAAATTGTTTTGTACAAGAGGATCAATAATATCAATGGCAAACAAAGAATGATCTTCATTTGGGTATTTCATGGAGTCATAAATGTTGAATTCAACCTTATCTCCATCAAATTACATTGTTAAAGATCCGCTGAAAACATCAATTTTTACTCTAGCGTTTTTTAAAAATGGCCTTCCTAAAAGGATAGGAACCGCATTTTTATCATTCTCCATTTCCAAAACATAAAAGTCAACAGGAAAGATCAAATTATCAACCATAACTAGTACGCCTTTGACAATACATTTAGGATTAACATTTGATCTATCCGCAAGTTGAATGACTACTCCGGTTTCATTTAGAGGGCCAAGCTAAAGTGATTTGAATAAAGAGTCAGGAATGACATTAATTGACGCTCCTAAATCTAGCATGGCCTTTGAAAACGTAGTACCTCCCAACTTACAAGGTATAGTGAACATGCCCGGATCATTGTATTTTTTGGGGAGTTTCTTTTGAAAGACCATTGAAACACGTTCACTAACTTGGACTTTTTGTTTTCCATTGAGTCTATGTTTCCTTTTTATTGTACATAGCTCTTTAAAAAAATTGCAAATCTAGGAACACCCTTTATCAAGTTAAGGAGAGGAATATTTACCTCACATTTGGAGAATGTCTCATGGATGTCCTTATCCTTCTCCACCCTTCTTGTTTCCCTCAGAGCCTCACGAAAAGGTGCTTCAATTTCAGGGATGACCGGCGTTGGAGTTGAGGTTTGAGTTTTATCCTCCTCCGGTTGAGCTTTTTCTACAAACTCCTCTTCTTCCTCTTCTTCGCCAATGTGGCTCTTTGCTTTTTCTTTGGCAATAACCAACTCCTTGCCACTCCTCAATATGACCGCATGGGCTTGTTGCCTAGGATTCGGCTCTGTTTGCAATGGAAGCTTTCCCGAATCCTTGGCTTCGAGCCTACTCACCGCACTTGAGATTTGGCTCATTTGGTTCTCAAGGTTTTGTATGCTAGATTTTGTCTCGTGTTGAAATTGAACCATGTTTTGTTGCATGGTTGAGACATTAGTGGTGAGTGCTCGGATCATGTCCTCGGTGGACATATTTGAGCCATGGGCTTGGGGTTTAGAGTATGGTTGTTTTGAGGAAATTGGTTTTGTGGGGGGTTATTTTGTTGTGGGTTTCCTTGCGGATTCCCATATCTCAAATTGGGGTGATCTCTCCACCCAGGATTATAAGTATTGCCATAAGAATCGTACCTCTTTTGGTTTGGAAATCCCAAAGCATTGACTTGCTCGATGTTGTCTTCTTGGAGAGTTGGGCATGAGTCGGTGGGGTGCCCTTGTTGTGTACAAATGCCGCAGACCTTGACTTCTTGGGTCTTGGAATTCAAAATAAAATCCTTAACCAAAGAAGTCAAGTCGGCAACTTGACTTTCCGATAATAATGATGATTCCGCCGCCATGACTCTTTTTGTTGATGATCGCCCGTTGTGATGTCTACAATTCTCGGCCAATTCCGAGATAAGATTTATAGCTTGAGAAGAAGTTTTGTTGACGATCCCCCCTCCACATGCGGCGTTGATCATCCGCCTATCATCATTGCAAAGACCATCATAAAAGTATAGGATGAAGTCTTGCTCCGAGTAGCCGTGGTATGGACAGCTCGCACAAAGTTTCTTGAATCGTTCCCAATATTCGTAGAACGATTCATCATCTTTTTGCTCCACATTGCTGATTTGCTTTTTGAGAGATGAGGAGACAGAGGCAGGATAGTACCTTTCAAGGAAAGCTTTCTTCATGGCCGCCCATGTACCTATACTTCCCGAAGGAAGATAGAATAGCCAATCTCTGGCGGTATCTTTGAGGGAGAATGGAAAGGCCCTCAATTTTATTTGTTCCTCGGTGACTCCATTGGGGCATATGCTTGTGCAAACAACATGGAACTCAGAGAGATGTTTATTTGGGTCCTCCCCTCTTAAGCCATGGAAAGATGGAAGTAGATGTATGAGTCCATATTTCAACTCAAACGTAGCACCCTCATCAAGAGTTGGGAAAGTGATACATAAGGGTTGTTGATTCAAGTTTGGAGCTGTGAGCTCCCTAAAATTTCTTGTTTCGAGAGCCATATTCATTAGCTCTTCGGTCTCGCTAGAATGAGAACTAGCGCTGGATGTATCTCCGGTAGATAATTCCTCTGAGTCGGTATTAGAAAATTTATTTTTCAACCGCTCGAAAGTTTGCTCTATTTCCGGGTTTGTTTGATAGGTGATTTCGTTTATGGAACGATGTTTAACCATATACTTCACCAAGCTCAGAAATAGAAGAAATAAGAACTCTTTATATTTTTATTTAATATTTTTTTTTATATTTTCTTGAAATACAATAAAAGAAAAAATAATTGCCTTTCCCCGACAACGGCGCCAAATTTGACGTGCACTTTGTCGTGAGGTGCACTCAAAATAAATACAATACAACGAATATACGTAGTATATTGAAGTAAAGTTCGTATCCACAGGGAAAGGAATACTTTTCTTTTATATAAATAGTAACAAAGGGGGGTTTTAAGTTTGATTTGATTCAATTTAATTAACACTGACATGAACGACTTATATGAGTTTAATTAATAGAGATGGGGACTTGGTTTTGCTTTTATCCACTTAATGAAATGTTCATCAATCCCGGTTATATCTTTAACTATCTTCCTCTCGAATACTCAATCGAGGAGTATATCCAAGTTTTACTACCGTTGAAAGAACCGAATTAATAACAAGCGTATTAATCGATTGATTCTAGTAATAATTAATATATGAAACAAAACTAGTTGATCCTTTAAGTAATGCTCAAAACATTAATATGGAATATGAATAGGAAATAAATAATATTCAAGGAAAAAGATTAAAGAAAATAACTCACAACTTACAAATTCATTAAGCTTCAAAGTAGCAAAACCGAGATGGAAGAGTTTAGCTCCTCATTTGGAGACTAAACATGAAGAAAATATAAAGAAAGAGCTTGTCTAAACTGAGCTGAGAAGTATATGTGAATTGGTGAGTTTAATGAGGGGGAAATGAGGTGTATTTATAGGCTTTTTAGGCTTGCAGGGTCGGGTACCCGATCGGGCTGTAAGGGCACTCGATCGGATACTCGGTTGCTTCGCGGAAGTATAAAAAACTAGGTCATACCCGATCGGGTATGTCGGCCACCCGATCGGGTATGAACACTCGATCGTGCCAAAATCTCCCCTGCATGTTGCTTTGTTCCCGGTTGATCCGATTCGATTTTTTCACCGACTTACCCGATCGGGTATAGGTCATACCCGACCGGGTACAACACCAAAAATCAGAATCTTCAATTTGTCTCGAGATTTTTGCACCTTCCTTCCATTTGTGATGTTCACCAATGGTCCCTAGAGTGATGTGGGACCTGTTTGAGCTCAGTATAAACCTAATCTAAACAAATTGCAAACATTTTTACAAATTAAACTATTACACCAAAAGTGTGTAATTTCCAAAGTAACAATCAATCTAAACTAATTAAAAACATAAACGTAAACATGGAAAATACATGAATGTCAAGGATCCCTGACGAGCACTTTGTCAAAGGTGCGTCAAAATAAATTCAATACTAAACACTTATACGTAGTATAGGTGAAGTAGAGTTCGTATCCACAAGGAAAGGAATAATTTTCTTTTTATGATACTTAGTAAATAAAAGGGGGGATTTGGTTTTGAGTGATTTAATTCAATTAAGAAACTAAGATGAACAACCTATATGTGTTTAATTCAAGAATAAAAGGGACTTGGCTTTGCTACTTTCCACTTGTTGATATATTTTAGTCGATCCTTATTATATCTATAACTTATCCCCTCTCGAATACTCAATCGAGGAGTATCTCCAATTCATCGAGGGTAGTTATTAACAACGACCGTTCATTAATAACCCTTACTATTAATCAAATATAGAACAACATCGTATAATGATATAATAGTAGCATTCAATCTTTTTAACTCCTTGATGAAATCAATTGAGATTGATAACCTTACACAACGGTTTCGGTTTAACCAACAAAATTGATCTCTCTTAAGTCTAATAACCACGACCGTGCATTAATAAATCGAAGTTACTTACTTGTGAAACCACCAACGATTAACCATCGGTTCGTTGATCGTTTCTAGTAGTAATTAATGTCGGAACGTTAACTAATCATCACTTAGTAACCCTTCAACATTAATATAGAATGAGATTAAGGGAAGAATTAATAATCAAGAGAAAAAGTTAAAAAATAACTCACAACTTTAATAATCAACAAGCTTCAAGAGCAAAACCAAGAATGGAAGTTTAGCTCCTCATTTGGAGACTAAACATAGCTAGAAAAATATAAAGAAATGCTATTCTAAACTGAGCTAAAGAGAATGGAAGAAGGGATGTTTTTTAGAGAAGAAAAAGTATGCTATTTATAGGTGTTTTTCAACACCTTTGGCCGGGTACCCGACCAGGTCAAGTACTTACCCGACCGGGTCCGGTCAAAATAAGATAATCCGCCACGTTCTGGTGATCTTCGCACGTCGTTTTGTTCCGGGTCACATCTGACCCGACCGGGTCAAGTAGGGGACCCGACCGGGTCCAGTGACTTTCTTGGCAATTTCGTCTGTTAAATCATACCCGACCGGGTGGGGGTTTCTACCCGGTCGGGTTTCACTCCTGGGCAGTCAAATTTCTTGTTTTCTTCTCTTCAAAGTCTTCCTTTCCAACACCACTAATCATAACTATACTTTACAACTTATAAATAAAGAATAAAATACAATTACAACTGAAATTACATAAATGTTTACAAACTAAATAAAATGTCAAAGAATCAACATAAATCAAACATAAAAACATGCAATTATGCACTACTAATTAGTGTGCATCAAACACCCCCACACTTAAACCTTTACTCGTCTCGAGTAAACCAAATCCAGTCCACGAAGTCCTTAAAATGACAAGAGTATCAACACAAAAATCCATGAGTGTTTTTAGAAACACACAAAGTATATCCCCAAAAATATAACAGTCAAGAGGGGTTTCAACTCCATATTTCTTTATCAACCTCAACCTTTTTTTTTCGTTACCCTTAGGATCCTGCAGAAATAAAAGAAAATACTTTGTCTCGTTCTCTCATTTTGCCTAGGTGCCCTTTCGGGTTTTCATCCCAGCTTCCCACATTTTTCTGTTTTAATCCTCACAACTCACTCTTATTTTTGCTTTATTTTTGCTTAAGTTGCCCTTTCAGGTTTTCAACTTAACAAGCTTTTATAAATTTTTTTTTACAAGAATAAAGAGTATGAATGTGAGTGTTCCATACAACTCTCCCCCCAAGCTAATCAAAGCACTGTCCCTAGTGCTTGTGTCTGAGATGATTTTTTTTTTGTTACTTTTTGGGAGGTTTTATTGGTGATTCGTGGGTGTGGAGATGAAAAGGGTGATGATGAGATGAATGAAATGGGTTTAATTGGTGGATGGATGTAGGAGATATGAAGCTTTTGACTTTTGGAAATGGAGGAAATTTGGGGTGTGGTTCGAAAGTGGGAAGAAAGAATGAGGAAGAAGGTGGATGGCCCGACCTGGTATAGGCTGAAAGTCCGTTGACCCGGTCGGGTCTCCTTATTTACCCGGTCGGGTGAGCGTTCCAGAGGCTGGCAGAGAGTTTTTTTTGCTAGATACCCGGTCGGGTCTCCTTCCTTGACCCGGTCGGGTAAGCTTTGTTTCTTAACCAGAGAGGTCTGGTAGTTGATACCCGATCGGGTGAAATAAAATACCCGGTCGGGTTTGCCTCTTTTTTTTTCAATTTTACGCTCCCCCACCCGGGTAGCCGTGCGGGTATCCCTGTTTTTATGTAATACCCGACCGGTTGAACTGTGATACCCGGCCGGGTATATTCCGGAACCCTTTTATATATATATATATATTTGTGTTTTGAAATGTGTAAAAATAAAATAAAACAAGTAAACGTACCTTGCTTGGGTTGCCTCCCAAGAAGCGCCCTAGTTAACGTCGCGGCACGACGCCATGGTTGTGTTCAATCGTTCAAGCTTGGGTCGTGATAACTCATCTTCTTCAAATTTTCACCCGGGTGACTCTTATAGAAAGACTCAGTTTTTCGACCCTTTATTTTGACCTTTCCGGGATCAAATATCCAGATTTCTATCGCTTCATATTGTGAGAGTGTTGGTCCATGATTTTCATTAAGCATGGTCAATGGAAGGGGTTTTGATCCGGGTGGTATAAGAGGGAGTATGAAATATTTGTGTAATCCCACCGTTATTCCTTGCTTATTTGTGAACAAAGAGAAGTCTAAATTATACTCACAATTGCTGAAGATTTCATAGATATCTTTGTCCTTCTCCACCCTTTGTGTTTCCCTTAGAGCCTCAAGAAATGGTGGCATGATCTTAGGAATGACCGGTGGTTGAGTTGAGTTTTCAGGTTCCTCCTCCGGTTGAGCTTTCTCCGTAAGCTCCTCTTCTTCCTCCTCCTCGCCCATGCGGTTCACAATGCTTGGCATTTGTTTCAACTGATTGTCCATGTTCTGTTCGTTGGACACTGCTTCTTGCGAGCATTGTGACATATTTTGTTGCATATTTGTCACAGTGATAGTGAGAGCTCGGATCATGTAACACCGTCCCCAAATGTATTTATCTTTAAGCGAATAATTTATTGAACCCTATGAATTTTTTTTGTGAATTTACGAAGTTGTGAATTTGTATTAATTTTTTTCGCGTGAATAGTAAAATGCACGTGGGGCCCACATCGGGAGTGGGGACCGCCCGATATTATCGGGACCACATATTATATTCATCTGGGTCTAGAAAATATTTATAGATGGTGGATACTTCATTGGGCCATGGGAAGGCCCAGAGTTGACCGATTGGTCAATAGAGGCCCAAATACCGGTATCGATAGATTTATCAGATAAAAGCCCGAAATTGGATTTTGGAGACTTATAAATTAAAGTTGGGGAATGCATATTCATTCTAAATGGTATAATGATTAAGAACACGTAATATATTTATTTGACCCGATAAAATAAAATATATCTAAAACAGTCCGGAAAATAAAACTTTCGGGGCAAATTGTACACTTTGGGACAAATTAGGATGACCTCCCACATAGGTGGGGGCCACCCCACGAATTTGTCAACCCTTGGGGGCTGGATGAGTGCTAAGTTGGCTGAATACCAATTGGTAGGATGAGGGAGACACCCTTGACACTTAGTATACCCCATCCCCTCACTCATTTGTCTAAATGAGACAAAAACCACCTCTCTCACCTCACCACCTCCACCCACTCGTAGCAGCACCCAAGGATAGCAAGGAGGAGCTCTGAAATTCACCATTTTCACACCCAAATTCGAGCTCAAGGTGGAGGATCCAAGGAGGAGTGTTTGGAGGAGGAAAAAGGTGTAGGAAAGTGTGGAAATTGAGGTAATCACCTTGCCATAGCTTTCCCTTTATTCTTCTTCTACCATGATGAATATTTATTATATGAAGAACCCTTGGGATGGTTCTCCATGCTCTAAGTATGGATTTATGGGTTGGAAAGTGGTTCTATGTCCAAGAACGGACTTAGAAGCCAAATCGACCAGTTTACCGGAAAATAACCTTTTATAGGTTATTTGTGTTGATATGGGTTGTGTGATGATAAAACCTTGTTAGGAACTTGATTTAAAGTATTTTTGAGCTTCGCCGGAGTTTCGTCGCAGTTGGTCAAAGTTCGCCGGAGTTGGTCAAAGTTCGCCGGAGTTGGTCAAAGTTCGCCGGAATTAGTCAAAGTTCAATCGAGAAGCATAGAACGCGCTTAAGCTTAATTAAGGTGAGGATGACCGACTATGTTGCTTATAATCTTTGGGTTAATTTCATGGGATTTCCTAAGTCAATACAAATGTGATGTGCATGGGTTGTTAATGGTTAATAATGCCTAAATAAAACTACTATTGATTATAGGTATAGTATGCATGATATACAAATTTATGAGTAAATTGTGTATGTTTAGATGTTATGAATATGAGTGTATGATGGTTGTATCAACCATGAATTTCATTTGGGATAGTATACTTTGATACCATGAGGAGAAGCCATGAAAGTATAAAAGTGATACTTGATATTAAGGCCAATCATGCATGAAGGAAGAATTATATTGAAATAAATAAATAACTAGCATTGAAATATTAGTTGGAAATGTTAGTTGAGAAATGGATGAATTAGATCCTAAGAATTTGAATTATAAAGAATCGGTGATTATGAGCCGGGCTCTAGACCGATGTAGATAACGGTGATTATGGGCTGGGCTCTAGACCGTAGTAGATGACGGTGATTATGAGCTGGGTTCTAGACCGTGGTTGATGACGGTGATTATGAGCGGGGCTCTAGACCGTAGTAGATAACGGTGATTATGAGCTGGGCTCTAGACCGTAGTAAATAATGATGAATTGATACTAAATGAACGGATTAGCTATAATGTAATAATGTTCTGGATTGAGGGCCTCAGAGATTTAAACTTCGATTATACTTAGTATAGTTGTCATTGTACTTGTCAAATGCTTCCAAGTACTGACCTCCCTTCACGGGGGAGGTCACCTCACAGTTTCAGGTAGAACTTGAAGGTTGCTACCACCAGCCGCTGTTTCGGGAAGTTTCTGAGAAGAAGACTTGGTTCGTGCTTCTTCCGTTCTGATTTCAAAACAATTATAATAATGCTCATGGAAATTATTTGAATAACTATTTGGGGCTTGCATGCCCATGTTTGCCAAAGTGTGGCTAAGACACTTTTATTAAATGCTTCCGCTGTTTTAAATGAATGATTTACATTATGTTTGTTTATGGATGTACTATGTGTGAATGATATTCATGACGCCTTGTATAGTATGGAAGAGTTAGACTGCGGTTGGCTATTCGTACTGTACGGCGGGTTGTTGACGTGTCCGGCTAGGTCCGGGGCGTGACAATTTAATTGGTATCAGAGCCTTAGTCCGTAAACATCATAATGAAGCTTCAAAATTTCTTTTTGAAAATAAATTTGAAAACCATGAGCATAAGGTTTTGTACTTATAGAACTCTTGGTACTTGAGTTGCAATGCCTCTAATTGTTAAGATGATACCCTTAACAATTGGTATGGCGGTGATTTGAGCCAAAGGATGTCTTTAAGTACCCGTCCGTCATTTGACATTCGATACGAGTCTAATGACTCATTCTAATTTCTTTCAGAAATGGAACCAGTTGGAAGGATCACTAGAAGGAACCCGTTGGGCCGTGCACCGGGTGGGTCCGAGCGCGGTAGCCGGGGGTCCTCTAGGGGATCAAGAGGAAGGGGCCGTGGAGGCCAACGTCAAACCGTGAGCGATGGCCACGTCGATACCGAAAGTGAGACCTATTGGTCCTATGAGGACTCAACCTACCAGCCGGGGACTGAGCCAGTTGAGACCCCTTACGAAGGGAATGATGATGATGCGAGTGATGAGGAGGAAAGTGGCTCCTTGGCCAGGATCGAAGCGCTGCTCCAACAGTATCATCGGGAGCGCGAAGAAAGGAGGGCACGCCGAAGGCACCGTGCAGGGCAACCTTCGGGCGGGGCTCCAAGAGGGAGGAGCTATTGCGATTCGAGAACCCATGTGGAAACGCATGGAAGTCGGGGCGATGGAGGTCCAGCCATAAGGATCTCCAAATACATCAAAGAGGCGAGGGACTTAGGGTGCAAACCGTTCGATGGGACGGGAGACATCTCGGTTGCCGCACAGTGGATCAAGAGGCTGAACGAGGCAGCCCTTGACATGCAGCTCACCCTCGATTTTAAACTGAGAATCGCGGTAAGGTTACTCGAAGGGTTGGCATCCAAATGGTGGGATGGAACCAAGGGTAAGTATGGCGGAACTGTTACATGGGAGGATTTTCGACAAGAATTCTTTGCCCAGTACTACTCTGACTCCGAAGTAAACGCCAAGGTGAGGGAATACACTCTCCTAACCCAAGGTGGTAACATGACGGTGAAAGAACTTGAGAACAAGTTCAAAGACCTTGCTGATCACATACCGGAGTATGCTTGTGATGAAAATCGAATGGTGAATCATTTTTGGGAGGCCTTGGACTTGGAGATATGCGACAGGGCAACTCAATTGCCCAACATGACTTTCAGCCAAGTGGTCGCCCAAGGGTTGAAAGGAGAAAAGCAATGGGAGGAGAGGAAGAAGAGAGATGCCGAAGAGGCTAAGAAAAGAAAGTGGGAAAGCCATGGCCCCCAAGGTCCCAACAAGAAGGGGAACCATGGGGGAGGTGGATCGTTCAGGGCACCGGCAGCACCATCCAAGGGAAACCCGGCCACGAGCGGGCACTACTCGGGCTCACAAGCCCCAACGACGCCCAGGTGCAGGAATTGCAGCAGGAACCACGCCGGTAAGTGTCATGATCCACCACGGTGCTACCAATGCGGGAGTACAGGGCATATTAAGCCAAACTGCCCTCAACTTGGTGGGGACCGGGGGTCAGGACCAAGCGGCGCTACCACGGCAAGTAGGAACCGGGCCGGAGCATCTCATGCCAGTGTGGGCCAGGGGGAGCGAGCACGAGCAATGCGCCGTCCGTGAATCAAGGAAGAACTCAAGCTAGAGTTTATGCGATGACGGAAGCGGATGCTCGAGCTAACCCGGACTCCGTCGCAGGTAATACACTTATTTTCTGTGTTCCAAGCATTTTTTTTCATATAAGTCGTAGGGATCGAGTGCGGGCCGCCCCGGGGTCAAACCGGGGGGGATCAGGCTTAAACCGGCTGAAACAAGGGACGCACGATCGTGCGTCCAACCCCACGCACGATCGTGCGTAGGGGGCAGTGACTCCGGGGTCAGTTTCGCGCAAAATGCACGACCGCGCGCGCCGGTACGCACGTCGTGCGTGGACGCACGATCGTGCGTGTCCGGGTACGCACGATCGTGCGTAGTCGGCAGTGGCTGGATCCGAGTATTTCACGCACGCACGACCGTGTGTGCCCCACGCACGATCGTGCGTAGACCCCCGTCGCCCGAAAAAACGATTTTTCGCTCCGTTCTTCTACGATCGGACCCCCGTTTGATTCCAAATATTAATGTAAACCTAATAACCTCTAAAAAGAGCCCCAAAAACATTTGAAGGTGTATCTTACATGGCGAATAAATGTAGGGACATTAAAGGTCAACGGTAGGAGTGCGAGGATCCTCATCGATACCGAGGCACAACGCTCATTTGTGAGTGAGGCGTTCGCCGAAGGTCTTGACGTGCCATTGACACCAATGACGCAAACTTTGTTAGTCTCCACACCATTGGGAGATGACATGGAGAGGAATCATTACTATCCATCATGCGAGGTGGAAGTGACGGGTCAACTTTTGACTTGTGATTTCATACCTCTAGGTATGTTGGAGTTCGATGCAATCATAGGGATGGATTGGCTCGAGAAGCACCGTGCTCGAGTAGATTGTTACACCAAAATACTAGAGCTTGAAGATGATGAAGGAAACCCGTTACGCTTTGAGGGAGATCGTGGAAAATCTCAAGCTTGTATCATATCCGTGATGAGGGCACGGAAGATGATAAAGAAGGGATGCCACGCATACCTCGCGTATGTGGTGGACGACACAAAGAAAGAAGTTGACATCAATGATGTACGTGTCGTGTGCAATTATCCGGACGTTTTTCCAAAGGACTTACCGGGGCTTCCACCCGATAGAGAGATCGAATTCGTGATTGAAGTTGAGCCGGGAACCAAACCCATTTCGATTCCTCCTTATCGAATGGCATCGGCCGAGCTTCAAGAGTTGAAGGTTCAACTTCAAGAGCTATTGGACAACGGGTTCATTAGACCCAGTCATTCACCGTGGGGAGCACCCGTACTCTTCGTAAAGAAGAAAGATGGTACACTAAGAATGTGTATAGACTATCGACAGTTGAACAAGGTCACAATTAAGAACAGGTATCCTTTACCGAGGATTGATGACTTGTTTGATCAACTTCGAGGGGCAATGGTATTCTCAGAGGTCGATTTGAGGTCGGGGTATCATCAGTTGAAGATCAAGGAGAGTGACATACCAAAGAGTGCATTTCGTACTAGGTATGGTCACTACGAGTTTTTAGTGATGTCATTTGGTCTAACCAACGCACCGGCGGCATTCATGGACATGATGAACCGTGTGTTCAGTGAATACTTAGATCAATTCGTGATAGTATTCATTGACGATATTTTGATATACTCCAAGAGTGAGGAGGAGCATGAAGATCATTTGAGACTAGTACTTGAACGGCTAAGGGAAAAACAACTCTTTGCCAAGTTCTCTAAATGCGAGTTTTGGCTCAAAGAGATCGGGTTCCTCGGGCATGTTGTGTCAGGTTCAGGCATTGCAGTGGATAAAGCCAAGATAGAAGCCATTATGAATTGGGAGAGACCCAAAAACGTGAAAGAAATACGTAGTTTCCTCGGCTTAGCAGGATATTATCGTAAGTTTGTTGAAAAATTTTCTGTATTGGCGTCTCCATTGACAAAGCTCACAAAGAAAGGGGCCAAGTTCATATGGGACGAAAATTGTGAGAAAGGGTTTCTCGAACTAAAGAAACGGCTTACAGAAGCACCAGTCCTCGCTCTACCCACACAAGGGATAGGGTACGACATATACAGTGACGCTAGCATCCAAGGGCTTGGATGTGTTCTAATTCAAAACGGTCGGGTGATTGCCTATGCTTCAAGGCAATTGAAGAAACACGAGGCAAACTACCCTACCCACGATCTAGAGTTGGGAGCAGTAGTGTTTGCACTGAAGATTTGGCGGCATTATCTCTATGGGGAGACGTGTCACATTTTCACCGATCATAAAAGCTTGAAGTATGTATTCACTCAAAAAGAGTTGAATATGAGACAAAGGAGATGGATGGAGTTGATCAAGGACTATGACTTGATCATCGACTATCATCCCGGGAAGGCCAATGTAGTAGCCGATGCACTGAGCAGGAAGAGTACATCGGGGACGTTACTCGCGTGTCTACGCTCATTAAGGGCACAAGTGGAGGTGTCCACGAGTGGGGTCCTCATTGCTAGATTCGAGGTTAGGCCTACATTGCTGAGTGAGATCAGTAGATGTCAGGCCACTGATGAAGAATGTCAGAAGATCCGTGAACGGATCCTTGAGGGACCTGTTGAGAACTTTCGGGTACGTGATGACGGTCTTTTATTGTTTAAAGGCCGTGTATGCATACCAAGGAATGAGGAGCTCCAAAAGTCTATACTGGAGGAGGCTCATTCTTCGGCGTATGCCATGCATCCAGGAGGTACTAAAATGTACCGAGACTTGAAGGAAAGTTACTGGTGGTCGGGTATGAGGAGGGACATCGCAGAGTACGTGAGTCGGTGCCTTACTTGCCAACAAGTCAAGGCGGAACATCAGCACCCGGCGGGACTTTTGCAACCACTTACCATTCCAGAATGGAAGTGGGAGCACGTGACCATGGACTTCGTGGTGGGGCTACCACGAACAGTGAACAACTATGATGCAGTATGGGTAGTGGTTGATAGGCTCACCAAGAGTGCACACTTTTTGCCTATCAACATTACTTATCCTCTTGAAAGATTGGCAAAGCTATACACGGAGGAGATTGTGAGACTGCATGGAGTTCCGATATCCATTGTCTCGGATAGGGACCCACGTTTTACATCCCGATTTTGGCCAAAATTTCAAGCATCTTTGGGTACGAAGCTAAAGTTTAGCACAGCCTTCCACCCGCAGACGGATGGGCAATCCGAGAGGGTGATACAGATTCTGGAAGATATGCTTAGGGTGTGTGCTCTGGAGTTCCAAGGGAGTTGGGACAAGCATTTGGCTCTGGTCGAGTTCGCCTATAACAACAGTTATCAGGCGAGTATTGGCATGTCTCCATACGAGGCATTGTATGGGAGGAAATGTAGAACACCGTTGTGTTGGGACGAGGTTGGCGAAGCCAAGCTCGAGGGGATTGAACTTGTCGAAATCACCAAGGCTAAGGTGAAAGTCATTCAGGATAGACTCAAGGCTGCCTAAGATCGGCAAAAGAGTTATGCTGACAAACGGCGCAGGCCATTGGAGTTTGAGGTCGGTGATAAGGTTTTTCTAAGGATTTCTCCTTGGAAAGATATCATCAGATTTATATCGAGGGGAAAGCTTAACCCCCGATACATTGGCCCATTTGAAATCCTTGAAAGGATAGGGGCCGTGGCTTACCGTATCAAATTGACGCCAGAACTTGAGAAGATACACGACGTGTTCCATGTATCGATGCTCAAGAAATACGTGCGAGATCCGTCTCATATCCTTGAGAAACCACCGGTAGAGATACGTGAAGACCTACAATATGCGGTGGAACCGGTGAAGATTGTGGGTCAACAGGTAAAGAAACTGAGGAACAAGGAGATTCCTATGGTAAAGGTCCTTTGGAGGAGTGATCGAGTTGAAGAAGAAACCTGAGAGACTGAGGTCTCAATGAGGGAGCAGTACCCTTTCCTTTTCGACTAGACACGCGGATTTCGGGGACGAAATCCCAAATAAGGGGGGGTGAACTTGTAACACCGTCCCCAAATGTATTTATCTTTAAGCGAATAATTTATTGAACCCTATGAATTTTTTTTGTGAATTTACGAAGTTGTGAATTTGTATTAATTTTTTTCGCGTGAATAGTAAAATGCACGTGGGGCCCACATCGGGAGTGGGGACCGCCCGATATTATCGGGACCACATATTATATTCATCTGGGTCTAGAAAATATTTATAGATGGTGGATACTTCATTGGGCCATGGGAAGGCCCAGAGTTGACCGATTGGTCAATAGAGGCCCAAATACCGGTATCGATAGATTTATCAGATAAAAGCCCGAAATTGGATTTTGGAGACTTATAAATTAAAGTTGGGGAATGCATATTCATTCTAAATGGTATAATGATTAAGAACACGTAATATATTTATTTGACCCGATAAAATAAAATATATCTAAAACAGTCCGGAAAATACAACTTTCGGGGCAAATTGTACACTTTGGGACAAATTAGGATGACCTCCCACATAGGTGGGGGCCACCCCACGAATTTGTCAACCCTTGGGGGCTGGATGAGTGCTAAGTTGGCTGAATAACAATTGATAGGATGGGGGAGACACCCTTGACACTTAGTATACCCCATCCCCTCACTCATTTGTCTAAATGAGACAAAAACCACCCCTCTCACCTCACCACCTCCACCCACTCGTAGCAGCACCCAAGGATAGAAAGGAGGAGCTCTGAAATTCACCATTTTCACACCCAAATTCGAGCTCATGGTGGAGGATCCAAGGAGGAGTGTTTGGAGGAGGAAAAAGGTGTAGGAAAGTGTGGAAATTGAGGTAATCACCTTGCCATAGCTTTCCCTTTATTCTTATTCTACCATGATGAATATTTATTATATGAAGAACCCTTGGGATGGTTCTCCATGCTCTAAGTATGGATTTATGGGTTGGAAAGTGGTTCTATGTCCAAGAACGGACTTAGAAGCCAAATCGACCGGTTTACCGGAAAATAACCTTTTATAGGTTATTTGTGTTGATATGGGTTGTGTGATGATAAAACCTTGTTAGGAACTTGATTTAAGGTATTTTTGAGCTTCGCCGGAGTTTCGTCGGAGTTGGTCAAAGTTCGCCGGAGTTGGTCAAAGTTCGCCGGAGTTGGTCAAAGTTTGCCGGAATTAGTCAAAGTTCAATCGAGAAGCATAGAACGCGCTTAAGCTTAATTAAGGTGAGGATGACCGACTATGTTGCTTATAATCTTTGGGTTAATTTCATGGGATTTCCTAAGTGAATACAAATGTGATGTGCATGGGTTGTTAATGGTTAATAATGCCTAAATAAAACTACTATTGATTATAGGTATAGTATGCATGATATACAAATTTATGAGTAAATTGTGTATGTTTAGATGTTGTGAATATGAGTGTATGATGGTTGTATCAACCATGAATTTCATTTGGGATAGTATACTTTGATACCATGAGGAGAAGCCATGAAAGTATAAAAGTGATACTTGATATTAAGGCCAATCATGCATGAAGGAAGAATTATATTGAAATAAATAAATAACTAGCATTGAAATATTAGTTGGAAATGTTAGTTGAGAAATGGATGAATTAGATCCTAAGAATTTGAATTATAAAGAATCGGTGATTATGAGCCGGGCTCGAGACCGATGTAGATAACGGTGATTATGGGCTGGGCTCTAGACCGTAGTAGATGACGGTGATTATGAGTTGGGCTCTAGACCGTGGTAGATGACGGTGATTACGAGCGGGGCTCTAGACCGTAGTAGATAACGGTGATTATGAGCTGGGCTCTAGACCGTAGTAAATAATGATGAATTGATACTAAATGAATGGATTAGCTATAATGTAATAATGTTCTGGATTGAGGGCCTCAGAGATTTAAACTTCGATTATACTTAGTATAGTTGTCATTGTACTTGTCAAATGCTTCCAAGTACTGACCTCCACTTCACGGGGGAGGCCACCTCACAGTTTCAGGTAGAACTTGAAGGTTGCTACCACCAGCCGCTGTTTCGGGAAGTTTCTGAGAAGAAGACTTGGTTCGTGCTTCTTCCGTTCTGATTTCAAAACAATTATAATAATGCTCATGGAAATTATTTGAATAACTATTTGGGGCTTGCATGCCCAATTGCCCATGTTTGCCAAAGTGTGGTTAAGACACTTTTATTAAATGCTTCCGCTGTTTTAAATGAATGATTTACATTATGTTTGTTTATGGATGTACTATGTGTGAATGATATTCATGACGCTTTGTATAGTATGGAAGAGTTAGACTGCGGTTGGCTATTCGTACTGTACGGCGGGTTGTTGACGTGTCCGGCTAGGTCCGGGTCGTGACAGATCATGTCTTCAGTGGACATGCTGGAATAAGAACATGAGTATGGGCTATATGTGTTGGAGAATGAATCATACCTCTCTTGGAAACCAACACCATTCCTTTGTTCAAAGAATTCTTCTCGAAGCTCCGGGCAAAAATCCGTAAGATGCCTTTGTGACATGCAAATGTTGCATGTATGGACGTCTTGAGATTTTGAACATGAGATAAACTCCTTTATTACAGAAGTCAAGTCAGAAATTTGACTCTCTAGGGATGATGTGTTGGTATCCATTTACTCATGCAAGCTCAAAAAAAGTAAGATTTTTTTTATATATATATATTTTTTTTGTTTTTGATTTTTATGAGATAAAATAAAAAAGAAAAGTAATTGTCTTTCCCCGGCAACGGCGCCAAATTTGACGAGCACTTTGTCAAAGGTGCGTCAAAATAAATTCAATACTAAACACTTATACGTAGTATAGGTGAAGTAGAGTTCGTATCCACAGGGAAAGGAATAATTCTCTTTTTATGATACTTAGTGAATAAAAGGGGGGTTTGGTTTTGAGTGATTTAATTCAATTAAGAAACTAAGATGAACAACCTATATGTGTTTAATTCAAGAATAAAAGGGGTTTGACTTTGCTACTTTCCACTTGTTGATATATTTTAGTCGATCCTTGTTATATCTATAACTTATCCCCTCTCGAATACTCAATCGAGGAGTATCTCCAATTCATCGAGGGTAGTTATTAACAACGACCGTTCATTAATAACCTTTACTATTAATCAAATATAGAACAACGTCGTATAATGATATAATAGTAGCATTCAATCTTTTTAACTCCTTGATGAAATCAATTGAGATTGATAACCTTACACAACGGTTTCGGTTTAACCAACAAAATTGATCCCTCTTAAGTCTATTAACCACGACCGTGCATTAATAAACCGAAGTTACTTACTTGTGAAACCACCAACGATTAACCATCGGTTCGTTGATCGTTTCTAGTAGTAATTAATGTCGGAACGTTAACTAATCGTCACTTAGTAACCCTCCAACATTAATATAGAATGAGATTAAGGGAAGAATTAATAATCAAGAGAAAAAGTTAAGAAAATAACTCACAACTTTAATAATCAACAAGCTTCAAGAGCAAAACCAAGAATGGAAGTTTAGCTCCTCATTTGGAGACTAAACATAGCTAGAAAAATATAAAGAAATGCTATTCTAAACTGAGCTAAAGAGAATGGAAGAAAGGATGTTTTTTAGAGAAGAAAAAGTGTGCTATTTATAGGTGTTTTTCAACACCTTTGGCCGGGTACCCGACCGGGTCCGGTCAAAATCAGATAATCTGCCACGCTCTGGTGGTCTTCGCACGTCGTTTTGTCCCTGGTCACATCTGACCCGACCGGGTCAAGTAGGGGACCCGATCGGGTCCAGTGACTTTCTTGGCAATTTCGTCTGTTAAATCATACCCGACCGGATGGGGGTTTCTACCCGGTCGGGTTTCACTCCTGGGCAGTCAAATTTCTTGTTTTCTTCTCTTCAAAGTCTTCCTTTCCAACACCACTAATCCTAACTATACTTTACAACTTATAAATAAAGAATAAAATACAATTACAACTGAAATTACATAAATGTTTACAAACTAAATAAAATGTCAAACAATCAACATAAATCAAACATAAAAACATGCAATTATGCACTACTAATTATTGTGCATCAATCCCCAGCACCAGTACAAACGCCACATCGACATGATCAACGGAGGCAACACCGGGGGTGACTCCACGAGGCAAAGTAAAAAATGGGCGCAGGTCCTTTACGTAGGGGAAATCACTTATATGCCCCCCCGTAAAGCAGTTGAGAGAGGAGCCCATAGTATTTACCAACACCGATCTCCCCCCAGTTTCCTCTCCTCAGAGGATGCGCTAGTAATCCAAAGTGAGATCAACAACACCATCATCCATAGAACTTACGTTGGCACAGGCAGCTCCGTCAACGTAATGTACCTTAGCACATTCAAGGAGCTGCTTCTAGAGAGGGAGTCCCTCCGGCCCATCCGGACCCCTCTGTCCGACTTCACCGGAGACACTATAGATTCCGAGGGGGTAATAACCCTCCCGATACTTTTCGGCGACGGACTCCATAGATCCAAGCTCGAAGTGGAATTCATCGGCGTCAACATCGAATGCACCCACAACATCATCCTCGGCCGGCCTTCCCTCGAGGACCTGGAGGCAATCATCTCCATGAGCCACCTATGCCTTAAGTTCCCAGCTGAAGGGGGCATCGGTTACTCAAGGGGGAACCAAAAACTCACACACGTCTGCTACCTCCAAGTAACGAAGAAGGTTAGTAAGACCGAGTTCCGTGTGGATACCATCATCGGAAAAGTAGAATAGGAGGAGAAGAGGCCGAGGGCAGAACCAGCCGAGGAAGTAGAAGACTTTGCGCTCGATCCGGCCAAGCCGAAGAGAGTCGTGAAGATTGGAGCCAAGCTCCCTGAAGATTTGAAGACCGGCATCACCGAAGCCCTCCATGCCTATTCCATTGTTTTTTCATGGGGGTCGGAGGATATGTCGGGGATCCACCGAAGGCTGGGTCATCACTCACCGCCTGGCGGTGGACCCTTCGGCCAAACCGGTACAACAGAGAAGAAGGCCCCTCTCGGTCGAGAGGAGGGACTTCGTGAAGAAGGAGGTTGCCATGCTCCTCTCCATCAAGCACATCCGGGAGGTGAAGTACCCTTCATGGCTGGCCAACGTAGTCCTCGCACAAAAACCACCCTCCTTCCGCATTTGTGTGGATTACACGGATCTGAATAAAGCATGCCCTATGGATCCTTTCCCTCTACCAAACATTGATCAATTGGTAGATGAGACAACGGGTTGTGAAATCATGTCATTCCTCGATGCCCTCCGCGGGTATCACCATATCTACATGCACAAGGAAGACGCGGAAAAGACAGCCTTCATGACACCCGAAGGCATCTTCTGCTATCTGGTTATGGCCTTCGGCCTGAAGAATTCAGGCGCCTCGTACACCCGTATGGTGGCCTGAGTATTCCAAGCCGTCCTAGGGCGCACCATGGAGGCATATGTTGATGACATGATCGTCAAAAGCAAATGATCAACCACACACGCCGAGGACCTCCGAGAAATATTCGTCATCATGCAAAAATTCAACCTTCGGTTGAACCCGAAGAAGTGCACCTTCGGCGTGTAGGGGGAAGTTTTTGGGCTACATGGTTAGCCGAAGAGGTATCAAGGCCAATCCCGAGAAATTCCAGGCCATCATTAATATGGATCCCCACGCAATGTGAATGAAGTTCAAAGGCTGACGGGTCGCCTGGCCGCCCTCAACCGCTTTCTTTCCAAATCAGCGGAAAAGGCCCTCTCCTTCTTCCAAATCATGAGGAAGACGGTCAGCTTCCAAATCATGAGAATGCCAGAAGGCCTTCGACGAATTAAAACGGTACTTATCTTCACCTCTTGTGCTCTCCAAACCCAAGGTGGGAGAAACTTTATATCTCTACCTTGGCGTTAGCCCTGCTGCCATCAGCTCAATGCTAATCCGGGAGGAAGACGGCATCCAGCATGCCATCTTCTACGTCAGCAAAACCCTCAGGGAAGCAGAACTCAGGTACTCTCCCGTGGAGAAGACGATGTTGGCCATCGTTTGGACCATCAAAAAGCTGAGCCACTACTTCCAGGCGCATCCGGTCCAGGTTCTCACACACTAACCCTCGGCACTTTGATGAGGAGTCCCATCAGCTCCTCCTGAATGGTAAAATGGGCTATCTTCCTTAGCCAATACAACATTGACATCCGTCTGAGACCTGCCATCAAGGGCCAAGCCCTGGCGAACTTCGTTACGGAGTGGCACTTGCTCAGCTCACCAGGGACCCTTCTCCATGTCCCGAAAGCTCATAGTGAAGGGGTACTTCTGGTCTACAATGGACCGGGATTGCGCGGACCTCGCCCGAAGGTGCGCCGCCTGCCAGCACTTTCAGAAGGCTCCCGACATACCAACGGTCAACTATGCCCCCATTCCGGGACACAAAGGGTTTACCTCCCACATAAGTGGGGGCCAACCCACGTTTTTAGGTTTGAAAATGGAGAGGGGAGCCGCATCATGGAGCTGGGAATGGCTAGGAAAGTGATTGGGAGACCAATCAATAGAAGGGTGGGACCTTTGCCATATGATTTGGTGAGAAATGCCAAAATGGCATTCTCAATCACCCCCACACCCCATATGCTCGGATCAATCATCCAAGGAAGAGATATAAGCTGTGCAATTACTCCTTTTCCTCATCCATTTACGCACTTGAGCTAAGGAGGAAGGAGGAGGGGAAAAGAGAAGAGAAAAGTTGGCTTTGGAAAAGAAAAATTGAGGTGCTCAAGGTAATGACTCCATTAACCACATTCCATTTCCTTAATATTCTCTTATGATTATATAATCATATGTTATCCACCCTAGTATTGTTCTACACGTTTGGATGTGTAGAAAGAGGGATTGGAAGGTAGTTCTAAGTCCAAGAACGGACTTAGAAGCCAAAGTGACCGGTTCACCAGAAATAACCTTTTGAAGGTTATTTGTATTAATATGGGTTTTATGATGATAAAACCTTGTTAGTAACTTGTCTAAGGTATTCAAGGAACTTTCACGGAGTCAAAAGGGTAGCCGGAATTGTCGCCGGAGTTCGCCGAAGTTTGCCGGAGTTTCGCCGGAGCCAAATTGGGGAGGCTAGAACTTCATAAGCGTCATTAAGGTGAGAAGACGGCTTTATGCTTTATAAATTTTGCGTGAGGCATGAGATTACCTAAATTAATCAAGAATATGTTTTATGGATTGATTAGTGGTATTAAAGTATGTGTTATGCTATGTTAAAGAATATAACATAGTTAGAAAGCATGATTTATAGGTTTGATTATTGAAATTACCATAAATTGATATGTATGATGTTCCAAGGACCCAAACAGGTATTTTTGGATTAAGGACGTCAAAGAGTACTTGCATGTAAAATTTCACGTTAATCAGACTCCGTTTGGGCGGTCAGACGGGCGTTGACCGCCAAGTCAACTGCTATACCCGACCGGGTATTGGCAAATACCCGACCGGGTATTTGCTGAAAATTTGCCCCAAGGGCTACTGTCTTCTATACCTGATCGAGTATGGGTAGGTACTCGATCGAGTATACACCCAAAATTGGCCTTACAGGCTACTGTCTCCTGTACTCGACCGAGTATAGGTGGGTACTCGATCGAGTATTGGGTTATGCTCAAAACGGACAGTTTTGAGTAAGTTAACGTGGTCCATTCAGGTGGGACCTGCCCACATTGGTTACTAAGGATTGTTATATGACTATAGGGCTAGGTATTGTCCATAGTTAAAGGAATGAAAGGTTAGCCATATCCAGGTTAGGGTTTGGTAAGGAATAAGTTTGGGGTTGAGTATCCCCGGGACGGTAAATGATCCTGAAACTCGGTTGGGGTTAAGTATCCCCAGGATGGTAAATGATCCTGAAACTCGGTTGGGGTTGAGTATCCCCAAGACGGTAAATGATCCTGAAACTCGGTTGGGGTTGAGTATCCCCGAGACGGTAAATGATCCTGAAACTCGGTTGGGGTTGAGTATCCCCGGGATGCTAAATACTTCCAAAACTCGGTAGGATATTATGAATGAAGAATGTAGCTTGTGAGCTAGGCATTCGGGAAAGGAGTGAGAAAAGTCATGTAAGAACTTTACCACTAAAATTCTTTTAAGGAAACGGACCCACGGGTTGAGTATTTTTCAAATATATATATAGTATGTATCATCAGGCGGATGAGTGACAGTTACATATATGTATCACCCTATTTCTGGGTCTCGTGTCTGAAAGATTAGTTATTCTTCATATAGCCTGCTTGTCACTAGTACTTCTATGGAGTACTGACCCCTTCGGAGGCCCTCACATTTTTCAGATTAAGGCTAGAGTCCTACTACCTGCACCTTTGCCTAGGGTGATTGATCAAGAAGGAAGACGTGGTTCGTGCTTCCATTCTTATTTCAAATTTATAAACTGCTCATGGATTTTCGAACAATGTTTTCTTTAAAACAGTTGGGGGCCTGTGTGCCCGTGTTTGCCACGTGTGGCTAAGTATCAAACATATTATTCTTTCCGCATTTGTTTGATTATGATATTGATGTTGATTGTATGTGTTTACTAATCGGTTTGGCAATAGAATCAATCGGACGCCTTGTACAATTCAATAGGGATGAACTGTTGTTGTTCTTATCGGGTTGTACGGCGGCTGTCTACGTGGCCTGGATGCGGTCTGGGGCGTGACAACCGATCCCTCCAGACTTTATGTGACGAAGACACGTCGGATAAGAGCCTCCATTGGGGAACATGTTGGAGGTTGGCAAACCCCTCGGCGTTCGTGTGACCCCCCCCCCCCCCCCCCCCCCCCCCCGCAGAGGTTGAAGCTTTGGAAGAACAAGTCGAGGGTAAGGGTTATCCCTCGAGACCGGCAGAGGTGCAGAAAGCCGGCGATATAGGAGTGGCTATTTGGGGTTAGTTGGCAGAGGACTAACCCAATGTACCGAAGGTACTCACGGAGCAAGGGGTGCAGCGGGAACCGAAGGCCCATGGAAACTGAGAGAGCATGCACCGCGAAACACCCCTCGGGAGCCCGGGAGAGCACATCATAAGGGCCCCGCTCCACAACAGTCGTCGAAGGCCCAACGTGCAACTGTGTGACATAGCACTCTGCCCTATCTGCCCTCGACTTCAAATCCAAGGCATTAGTATTCAAAAAAGAGCAACCCTCCGGTATGCCGATGGGTTTCCCAGAATCGGCAGCACTCCCCTTCTGCTTGGGGGCCTTCATCTTCTTCTTGATCCACTTCCCGGGGGCCACCCTGAGAGGCTCCGGGTTGAGTGGTCGAGAGCTGCTGGCCTCCCCAGAGTTACGAGGGGGAAGGATAGCGACGGTAATCCTATGCCTTTCTTTCTCCTCTTCTTCCTCGGCAGTTTGGACCGCAATGGCCATCTCCTCATCCTCTATCACTTCCTCGAACTCCTCGGCTTAAGCCTCGGCCACGATCTGGTTCTGGACTTCGACGTGACGGCAACTTCCGAATCATTTCTAACCGAGGACTTCTCGCTCGAAGACTCCACATCGGAGATGCTTTCAACCTCAGCCAAAGGCTCCCTCGAGATATCTTGGGAATCGCTTTGCGACGACATTTTGAAAGACTAGTAGTAGAGGGGTTGAAGCAGAAGAGGATCCCTAAGAAATTCTAAGGCTCTAACACTGAATCTAAGGCTTGGGAAGCAAAATATGCAAGAAAGTATCAAGAACGAATACAAACTGACCTCAGGGGCTGGGGTTTGATCGAAAGGAAGTTTCTGTGTCTAGAAAATTTTCGCCAGAGCTTTGCTACAACAAGAATGCGTAAAGGAGAATGAGGTCAGGCCTTGGGTATTTATAGCTGTCCCATCTCGGGCCTGGGCCGAGAATTGGGCCCCTGTTCCAAAAATCATCATTACAAACCGCCGCCTCAGCCAACCGGTGCCACCCGCCCAACACAGGCCAACCAACACGCGCCACGAGGACGCCTTCTCCAACGGTCATATCCCAATGGCTATTTTTCGAAACACAGAGGTGCCCTCAGCAGACACCCTCCAGGGGAACAACAAGCAAGCCCTCGGGACAACACATTCAAACCCCTTCACCGAGGATTAGCCCCCAGCAGGAAGATCAGGGATAACCCCTCGGGAGCCCTCAGCCCTCAATGACTGAGGGACTGCCCTCAGCATCTCCAGAATATCCACAGGCGGCCTTCGGCCAATCAGTGAGAAAGCCCTCAGATCATGGACAACTCTCGGCCTTAACATTATACTCATACCAAGGGTCCACCTTTTCAATTCATCATTGGGGGAACCCGGTGCACTCTTTTTTCCTCATTAGGATTTTTCCCACAGGGTTTTTCCTAATGAGGCTTTTAACGAGACATCCCCCCAAAATGAAGCGAAAAGCGTCATCCCTCGGCCCCTATGCCGAAAACAAGCATTGCTCTACTCCTTTTCTCACCACGTTACATGTGCCTCAAGGAGTGGGGGACTGGAGAACCCCTTCGGGAAAATCACAAAATGTTATAATCTTATCAACATGATCATTCAGTCCCAAAGTGTGGGGGACTGAGGGACTGCCCTCGGTAAATCACGCAACACAAACCTCTCACTACTTTGCAAACTACAACGGAGCAAACGCCAACACCAGAGGACAAACGCAAATTACTCCTTTTCCCTCAAAGTACCTTTCGGCAAAAGGAGTGAGGGACTCCTGATGGAGTATATGGACCACGGACCCCTGGTCCACAAACTTCTACTACTCTAACACAGGCCCAACAGGCCCAAGAAGCACAGGAGGCCCAAAGATCAGCGACTCAAATATCAAGAAGCCTGCGGTGCACATACGGGTGCCTTCAGCCCCATGGTCGAAGGCCCCAAAAACTCTCAGGACAGCTAAATTTACGCATACAAACCGATTGGGAGAAAATGGCAGAAGTCAGGAGCCTTCGGCTCATGCATGCCTTCGGCTACCCAGAGCCCCCGGTCACAGGGGAGCGTTCGACTACAACACAAACACCGAAGATTCCCTTCGGAGATAAGCAACAGGCGCATTTAATGCGGCATCACATCCACCCACCGCATTTAATGCGGTGCGCATGCGTATGTCGGTGCCATCCCGATTGAGGTGACCCCTCGACCATTAGATTATTGACATGTGTACTCTCATCACATTTATTACTGCTATAAATCGCAGCCCATTCTCCATTGTAAAGCATAACAAGTTCACATATTCGAATACACTTTCGCTCTCTTACTTATTGCTATGACTTTTCTCTAAGTTATTCCTGTAATAACCTCTCGGATAAGCTACCCCCGGGGTACACTATCCATCAATATGTTTTATTAATAAAATAAAGAAAAAATTATATGACAAAATAGCTAAAATGATCATCTACAATAAACTCAGCCAATACATCTAGAAAAGTAACTTCTACCTTACTTTTTCTTATTATTACACAATTCAGCATGTAAAATCAAAAGTTACGTGTTTGGTGAAAAAGTTGACTAATAAGCTGAAAAACATGTTCACCAAACAGGCTCCAAGGTGAGACCCAAAGGTCCATATATGGACCTCATGTTGGACCTTGTCTCTCTTTTTTACATTGGAAACTATAGCGGGTGTATTGAATATGGATTGTGGTGGCCTTTTTTTAATCCATGGACTTTTAAAAAAGTCAATGGACTTTTAAATCCATAGACTTTTTTATGAATGAATTGTATTGACTTTTAAATCCATAGACTTGTAAATCCATAGACTTGTAAATCTAGACCGCCACTGTTGGGTCGTCGGAATTTTCAACCAGATCGCTGCTACCGATTTGCCTGTCCGCCTCTGTCACCGGAGTTTGCCATCATCGTCATCGGTCTGATCCGTCACAAGTAAAATGATTTTGGTTATGCAAGGAAATTAGTGGCAATTAATTATGTTAAGTTATTAACTAATTAAATTATGGGTAGAAATGTAATATTTAATCCTATTTGAGGAAAATCAAACATATGATCATGATTTGAGTAAAATGCTATGTTTTAGTACTATCGTCAGTTCTAGCAACACGAATTTATATTTGTTAAAAAGAAAACTCAATGTTTCGAGAATGTTCAACAATCTCGATCTCTTTATGATCAATTGCTATATTACACAATTCAATAAGTAAGAACATTAATCGTTACACAAGTGTTACACTCATTGGTGCATGTGGTGCACACATAGGTGCAATCGAACTTTTCTTCTTAATAATCATTTTCCTTTCATTTTTAGTTTGTTAAAATTTGTATACTTATTTACGATTACATGTTTATTATTCTGAAATTATATTTTTATGTGTTAGCGGTTTAATGATGAAACACAATAATAGTTAAAATATTTTGTTATTAATGATTAACTGATAACGTCAGGGCCGGTCCTGAGGAAATGAAGGCCCTGTGCAACAAAAATAATTGGGCCTTATTTTCAAAGTTTCAACACAAGTTAAAAAAACCGAACCGAAACCGCACCGACTCAAACGGGACCCGAAAGTCGGGACTCGAACATAAATCGGTTTAATGAAGGTTTTTTGAGTTATAAAATCGGTTCAAACCGAACCAAAATGAATTTTATTAAGAGGTATTTTTAATTATTTATTTTGTAGAACAAATAGGTAATATAAAGCTTGTACGTCCTTATTTCAACAATGAGTTGATTCGGTCCAGTGGGTTAATGTTTAGAGATCAACGTGCATGATTTTATTTTCACCTGGGTTCGAATCCCGCATGCCTCGCTTCTTATATTTTTAGTTTCTAAAGCTTAAGATTTAGTAATTAATTCCGCATGCCTCGTTTCTTATAATTAATTTCATTTTTAATAATTAAAATTTATATATTCAAAAACTATATTAATATCTCTTCAAAGTTTTAAATTCCAAATTAGAATATTATTAAAAATTGACATCCTAATTAAGCAAATAAAATGGTATTGTTTGACTAAGAAAAATCAAATTTGCAAATCAATTTGGGACGAAGGTAGTAGTATATTACTACAAAAAAATTGGGCCCTTCCAATTTTTTGGGCCCTGTGCAGTTGGACACCCTACACACCCTCAGGGCCGGCCCTGGACAACGTATCATAATTGCACCGATGTAATACTATTGATTCTTATATCGGTTCTTCAAAAAACTTCTAGAACCGAATCGATATGCGATTAACGGTTCTTCAAATGGTTCCTGATTTTCTTTCAAGATCTGAACCGATCTCACCCCTACATTTTCTTTGTAAGACGACATATAAAATATCATTTTTTAAGTTTATCTCATGTATCAGTATTAATGTAGAATCTCCTTGTTCAACTTATTTATGATAAATAAATAAAAAATTAATGTTCAAATTTTGCATATTGAGACCATCCCGGTACTAGTTTAGGACTTGTTGGCCGGGTTATGATCCCGGGTAAATAATTAGTCAAATCTGCAACCAGATCTAGGTGTACTTGTGACGAGTAGAAGACAATAGAAAAATCTACGAAAATCTTTGGTAAAGAGAAGATACAATTGAAGAGAATTATTGAACTAAGAATAAATTAAAATACCATGAGGATCCATGATTTTAGAAATCAATAAGAATGAACGGAAGTTTGAATACGTCTAGATATTTAAATATTTTTAAAAGTCTACATTAAATACATCTAGGCTTTTGTAGACTTTTAAAAGTCTAGATTAAAAACACCTAAACTTTTAAAATTCATTAACTTTTTAAATTTTGACACTAATTCCTAGTACAATAGACGTCCCTATATTTATAAACAAAGAGTGAAGTTCTACAAATAATTGTGCTGCATATTTTGTCATCCAAGCGGACCAAGCCTATCAATTGGTTCGCCAACCCGCTCTCCACTGCTCGTCCCCCTCATACGGATCTGCCGCCGCTCATCTGCCACAGCCGCTCGCCGCTCATCCGCCGCAGCTGCTCGCCCCTCGCCGCTCATCAGGTTTCTTAGCTTCACGTACCAGTTTGCTTGGAGGACATACGGCTGTTCGGCTTATGATAGCAAGTTGCTCACAGTGAGTCGATCCAACTTATCCCGAGCTGTGTCATTAAATTCCGATCCAACTTATCCCGAGCTGTGTCATTAAATTCCGATCCAACCGGAGCTTTTCAGGTATTTTATCATAATATCTCCGAGAGTATGTATATGCTTTTAATTTTTAGTATTTGCATCAATTTCTTTGAGGCAGAAGGTTATTTCTCATATTTTCAAAATAAAGGAAACCTGAAACGCATGTATCTCATAGGGTCCGGGCAACTCATAATTGACTTGGTTTGATTTATCTGTTTGAACTTATGCTCAGTATGTTTTGTCCAACTGCATCAATTTTTTTAATATGAAATGATATCCAGACCTCCAAGTAACAACTAAATTATTAAACTTGGGAAGGGACAATAAATTCCACTTTAGGATGGGGCTAGTTAGGAGGTTTAATAAATTGTATTTAGAGACCCAAAGGTAACTTCATAATCTCCATTTTCAAGCCAAAATTTAGATCGTGTTATATATTGTTACATTTAAAACAGTAATCAACTTTTTCATTTCTGTTTGCCTATTCATTCTGTGTAATTTTAAATTCTTCCATCTGAATTTATTACAATTTCTTTCCTAGAAAACATTTTTCTATAGTTTTACATTTTTGGTGCTTAATTGCTTTCTTAAATGTATCTTAACCACTCGTGCTTAATGCTTGTGACCTACTCCGTATAACATAAAATGTGGTATTAGTAGATAAGTATGGTAGATGACAGGATCATATATAGGGAACTTAATTAAGCGCCCAATATGACAAATTAGTTACAACAGCAACAACATCCATGCCTTAATCCCAATATGACAAATTAGTTCCTCAATAAATAAATGTTTAAGTAAGTAAATGTTTGTACACATGCAACAAAACCAAATCATTTAAGTTAATTGT
This sequence comes from Cuscuta europaea, assembly GCA_945859875.1. Lineage (NCBI taxonomy): Eukaryota > Viridiplantae > Streptophyta > Magnoliopsida > Solanales > Convolvulaceae > Cuscuta > Cuscuta europaea. The sequence goes on from CAMAPE010000005.1 coordinate 45,511,818, forward strand.
CATTAGAAGCGGACCTAGTCCCGATTTCAGAACCTGCCAATTATCTGCCTTGAGCCTGAATCAGAAACGATGGTTCTAGTTGAACTCCTTTCTAATTCCTCCTAAATAGCCAGTTCTAGTGGTCATTTTTTTGTTTAACAAATAGGCTAAGAAATCTGTCAAAATCGACAGGTTCGGAATTGGACCAGGTTCACCTTTAGTTGTAAGTATCCAATTTGGAGTACATAAGTTCATAATAAGCAAACATATTAAATGCAAGAATCGACACCACCAAGACGGCACTTGTACATCATACTATGAAACTAACAAAAGGCACACGTATCCTATAACTTTTATACAATTAATAAATAATTAATAAAACATATGCTTCAAAAGATATAAAATGTGTTATTGTGAAAATTGACATCAATTTGTTAGAAACACAAATATTTGCACTACCATGGTTCTCTTCTTAATATAAGATCGATTCGCTCTCGATCGGGGAAATTTTATACTTTCAATAGACCATATAAATCTTATCTCATGAATAAAACGTATTACTTCTATTAATGTACTTTGTATTTGTTTTACTCCTATTTGGAGCATTTTCTTTTATGTACATGATCTGAAAAACAAAATCGCAGACCAGGACCCATATGAATTTTTTCATTTTGAAATTAGGGCTACATTATTTTTTGCAATGGAGCCAAAGATTCATTATTTCCATCATTTGCAATGGAGCCAAAGATTCATTATTTTTTGGCTTGAGATTATGATGGAATAAAGCAAAATGGCTCACTAAACTGTCTGCGCTTCTTTGTAATGAAGCAGCAGTCAGTCCATGCAATTTTGGACGCGATTTTCACTATGGGTCATCCGGAAACAGTCTCTCTGTGCTTTAGTATAGGGGTAAGACTGCGTACATCCGACCCCTCCTTACCCCACCGTAGGTGGGAGCCTTTGCGGCACTGGGGTAAATGAAAATGATGATGATGATGATGAAATTAGGGCTACAATATTGGTCTTATATATACTCATCTTAAAGTATACAAGTAAAAACTCATTCCACTTCTTATTTTCCCTTATTGTACATTGTCATTGTTATTATTCAGGCAGTGTTTTTTTTTTACATGTGAATCATTAAAGTTAGGATAGTATAGTTCTTGAAATTATATGGTGTTATATTGTTACTTTGCAAGTTACAATTTACAATTTTGTTTTTATTATTTTGTTAACTCGTGCAACACACGAGTAGAAGACTACTAGAAAGATAGTTAAAAGGTGTAGGGAGTGTCTACATTTTTTGTGTACCAAGAATACTACCTTCCTTCTCGTCGCGTCTCCCATTCTTCTAACTCGTCTATTTCTTCCAATCCAACAGTTAGGCTGTGAAGCCGCCTATGGTATCCCCCATCTTCCCTGGACGTATCTCGGCTGCCTCCAAAGCCATTGACATTGTATGCGCCCAACCACATGCCATCCATGTAGAGTCTGTGAGCTGTGTGCAGGGCACGTCCTACTCAGGTCTAACATAAGATTTCTCCCCAGATTTTTTCGTGTAAGCGTTTCATGGAGATTTTCTTAAAAAATTTAATACTTTATATATGCGGCTTTGCAATAATCTTTTTGATTTTGCACTTGGGACAGGTGATTCCGGAATTAGTTTGGTTTCATTTATATTTTATTTATTCATTTAATTGTATACGTTTTCCATCATTTCCAATGGAGCCAAAGACTCACTATTTTTTAGTTTGGGAATATGATGGAATAAAGTAAAATGGCTCATTGAACTATTTGCACTTCTTTGTTATGAAGCAGTACTCAGTCCATGCAATTTGTGATGCGATTTTCATCATTAGTCTCTCTGTGCATTAGTACAAGGGTAAGGTTGCGTACATCCGACCTCCCTACCCACCCGTAGGTGGGGACCCTTTGCGGCACAAGGGCAATGTTGTTGTTGTTTAATTGTATAAGTTGAATTTTGCAATGCTATTTAGTGCACTGGGGTGTACATTACTGTGTGAACCAGGATGTAAACAGGTTTAGGATTTTGGTGCTTTTTTTCTGATGTTATGAATGTGGGTTCTGTTATTCACAAACTCATTTTTCATGAGAAATCATTTGGTCGTTATTTTTTTGTAGGATCTCTGGAAAGTGTATGAAAGTAGATTTGGTAGGTTATTATGGGTTCCTTTTTTGAAATCCTTCAACGACCCATGATTGGTTGGAACTCATCATTGCTCCACTGCAGTAATAAGAACCCTTCCTGCAGCGGGTTTGATAATAAAGTTAATGAGTTGGGAGTTTTGTACTTCAAATCTATGCAACCTAAATCTGTACATAGCCAAAGCTCCTTGCTATCTGATTCTTTAAGGTACAAATCATATGCCCTTTCTTTCTTATATATTAATAGTATAATTTATGAAAATAATAAATGTTATCCTACTCTTATTCAGTGGTGACAGGGATGGCTGGTATGTATATTTTTTAATTATTTTCAAATTAGGTTGACTAAGAAGTGTTTAGCTAAAAATGGCAGTAGAGTCAGATCAAATACTTCAACGATTTATATGGGTGGCCTGTTTGGTATAAAACAGGAATGATGCTCAATAAATTTATTTTATTTTACCTCAAAGTAAAGCCTGTTATATCTTGTGTTGAAGGTATTAGAAGGAAACATAACTACATATTCTAGTTTTTCATGGAAGTAGCTTAAGGGGAAATGTCTTTAACTCTAATTTTAAAAAGACAAATTTCAATCCTTTCATCTTTACTTCGACTTAAGTGGGGCGAGAATATTATATGATGGAGATAGCTCTGTGGCTTTGTGTGTGTTTGTGGTTACAGATAGTTCCTTAAAGTTTATACTAGAAGGTATAAGGAAGGATCAAGCTGTTTTTTCTTGATCTAACTCCTCAGTCTATGTGTTGAACTTGAGCATTTAACCTCAGTTTTAATTTGTGAATAATTCTCATAATTCAATCTTTCCATTCATTTTTCATATAAAGTCAATCTCAAGATGGAAATGAGCCTACACCAGAAAGATTATCCATTGTTGCAGGTTTGTTCAAGATCTCTCACGTTCAATTATACTTTATTGTCATTATGTTTTTAGCAGTATAGTCATCATTAAACTAATCCAATGAAAAAAACACATCTATATATTTCTGGTTTTCTGTTCCCATCAATATTCTATAATGGGTGTGTGTAATAAAGATTTGTTTTAAATTTGGTCAAGTGCGTGGTTTTTTTGTATGGTTTTCTGTATTACATATATACCACATTTACTTGCAAATGGGACTAACTTATATATACACCAACATTGTTGCTTTAATAGGCGGGGTTGTGGCTTTGGGTAAGTTTGATGCACTTCACATTGGTCACAGAGAACTTGCAATTCAAGCAGCAAAAATAGGAGCTCCATTTCTACTCTCATTTATTGGAATGGCCGAGGTACTTGGTTGGGAATCTAGGTAACGTGTGACTCTATGTTGTCATGTGATTTAATGGAACCTTTCATGTCTAAGTGGTAAATAGGTTGATAGTAAAGAACAACTCTCTTTCTGACTTCATCCAGTGTTTTTTCCCGAAGATGGCGATTTTTTCATTAATTTTACGTTTTGGTTTGTAAGTTTTAGGTTTGGGAGTATGACAAAAGGTGAAGGCATTTTGTATACCCAATATCTTTCATCCTTGAAAGTGTGTTTGACGTATTAAAAAACCTCTCGAAATCGATAAATATATAATAATGTACTAGTCTAGTAAAACAAGAGGTCTTGTTTTGCTTAGGTACATCTTTTTAATTGTTAGCAATGTACACTTAGATTTGGGCATGGACAACTGTTAAAACTTAAAAGTCATGAAATCCTATTATAATTTTTTTTCACCCCAGGGCAGGTCAGGGGGAGGGGGGCTGGGGGAGCCTAGGGTAAACAGGGACTGGTGAAACTCCCTCCATAGAGTTTCGAACCTGAGACATCCTGTATTGGAGAGTTAGTCAGCGACCACTTAAGCTGGACCACTTCCTCAAATCCTATTATATATTGATAATTTGTGTGGTTGTTTTACTAAATTTATGTTTTTTGGGGTGTAGAGTTGAGAATTTTAGATCTACCATACAGTAGGTTGACAGTTGTTCTGTAATTCTGCACATTTCTCAAATGCTAAACAGGATATTGTGTAAATGTGTATTTACAGGGCTCCTATTGTTGCCAAATGTGACCGCAAAAGAGTTCTCTCGTCTTGGGCTCCTTATTGTGGTCAAATGATTCCCAGAGAATTTCAAATTGAATTTTCAAAAGTTAGGAACTTCACTCCCCGCCACTTTGTTAAGAAGTTGTCAAAAGACCTTGGTGTGCATGGTGTGGTGGCAGGTACATTATAGGCAGTTGTCGCACTTATGTAAGATTTACTCCCTCCATCCCAAATAAACTTCACTTAGTTTCATGGTCTTCGATGTTCATCTTTGGCCATTATCATTTATATACTATAGAATAGTAGAATACATAGTAATAAATAACATAATGGATTAATATTTCAAAAACATGTGTATATTTAAGCAATTTGATCAGGAGTACCTTCACCCAGAGTTTTATACAATACTATTATTTACACAAAAATGAATTGGTATCATATGTCAATTCACGTTAACTGGCCCCAAACTCTTTGGGGAGTAAGACCTGAATGTTGTTGATACAAAATTAATGGCCAAAGTTTATGGATTTTGGCTTGAAAAGACAAAGTGTGAAAGGAAAATAAAAGACAAAGTGTGAAAGTTTAGTTGGGAACCACTGGAGGGATGTTTTAGTTTTGACCCCAAAAAACAAACTAAAGTCTTGCTTTTTTTACTTATTAAATATTTTTTAGCTAATGGACAAACACACATTTTTAGGGTATATTGGTAATTTTACTATTATGCACTTCTACTTTATTGGATGACTTAATGAACATTTATTTGCGAGCACAATGGATTTAGTTACTTTCTGCCCTAAACTCAATGGTAGTCTTTTCCAGTCATATTCATCTAGCATGGAGTAGTAGTCCTGTCATTATTTCTTTTAGTTAATCGACCACTATTTGAAAATGGATGAATATACTTTCAGCTTCCAAGAAAAAGAGACGTTGAATGAGGCTAATATGGTCATTTAGTTTCACGCTTTAATTTATGCGCCAAATCTTCAAAATGCACTGTGAATGAAAGGAGGGAACTATTGGAGTTTAATGTGAATTGTGATCTGATATAGGAGAAAACTACCGGTTTGGATACAAGGCTTCTGGCAATGCATCAGACCTTGTAAGGCTGTGTGATGAATATGGTGTGAAATCTTGTATAATTAGTTCAGTTATGGACAAGAATCAAGATCCAAAGCACTTAAATTTCTATGACCCGAATGACGTGGGACAGGTCTCTTCCACTCGTGTCCGTTATGCTCTTTCTAAAGGAGACATGAATTACGTGTCAGAGCTCTTGGGTCGCCACCATCGGCTTTTCTTGGATGTCGGAGACCAAGAAAGGTTTTTTGTAACCAGTGATGCTAAGAAGTGTAGGTTATCTGCCCCAAAGTCGCACTTGTTGAATCTTCCGCCAATGGAAGGCATTTATGAAAATTGTTCCATTGTTATTTTTGACAAGAATGTTGTGTCATGCAGAGTCGTCATAAGCTCCACGGATATTCTCTTGGAATGGGAAAATCCTCCAAGTTGTTTTAATTGTGAGGAGTTAAACGTAATTGGTATTGACATTCGTGGGTCTAGAATGTGATTGAAGTAAAGTATGTAAGCCATTTTTGTGTTGTTTCAAAAGTGATTTGATGGTTTCTTTAACTTAACCGAGTTATGGAAACCACGTCTATGTATGTTGTTATAATAATATCGTAATTTGTTGCGGAGTGTATTTGAATGAGTTCAAGTTGGGCCTCAATAAGGCTGTTAACGAACCGAGTTGAGCCCAAACACCACAGGGCAGTAGGGCACAGGCTCGAGCCCGGTTCGATACTCAATAGTGTTTTGATAGTGCTTGAATTTGTGCTCAAAGCTCGACGAGCTCTATTTATTAGGCTCGAGTTCGGTTCGATTTGTGTTCGAAGCTCGGTTCGGATACTCGATAGGCTCGAAAAAAGTTGGAATAAAAAAGTTCGATTAGAGCTCAAGTTCGAAAAAGTTCTTCATAAGTGATACTCCGTAATAAATAAATAAGTATTTGAATTAGTAGATAAGAAAGTAAAGTGGACATATGGGTAAAATATTATTTATTTATACAAGTGTTCAATAGGCTCGGTAACGTGTCGAATCGAATACCATCATGTTCGAGCTCGGTTCGTTTTTTTTTCGAACTGTAATTGGAGCTCGTATTCAGATTCGAAGTTCGTTAAGCTCGGAAATGAACACGAGCTCGAAGTGCTCGATAAATGTTCGGTTTGATAACATCCATAGTCTCAATGTGTTCAAGTCTTGAAGGGTTGCTAAGTAAGAGATGAAATAACTATTATTATCTGTGTTGGTCTGTTTAATATTCACAAAATAAACTTAAAAACATATACTATCTCCGTCCTAGAATTATCTCTTTATTTGACTGGGTACGGATTTTAAGATAGTGAGAAATGTGTGGTGGAGAGTTGTGCAGAGGAAAGAGAAATGTGTAAGAATGGTTGTGAATAACAAATTCTTTGCCAAAAAAAGAAAGAAGAGATAAATTTGGGACGGATCGAAAAGGAAAGAATGAAGATAATTCCGGGACGGAGAGAGTATTAAGCAATTGGGTAAAGTCATGCATTTCAATATAATATTCCCATTAATAAACTATACTCCGTAATAAACATCTAATTTTATTCACATGACCCACGTTCCATTATTGGGCTCGTCAAAGTCATTATAATAAACAAGTATTATCTTTGTCGCATTCTTACTTTTCGGTTGGTCTCACTAAAATTGTCTCATATTACTTCTGTCTCACTCAACTTTGTTATCTTCATATTGAATGTGGAATTAAAATAAAAATAAAAATTATGTGATTAAAATTTGTGTAGATGAAAGTAGTAAAGTTTTTGAAACTAACAAAAAAGGAAAGTTGATAAAGTCCAATAAGACGGAAGAAGTATTAAATTTGGTAATATTTGTACGGTTTTAAATCATTCTTACTTTATTCTCATTTTATCAATTCAAATATTTAATATCAATCACATATAAACTCACTTTTCTTGTAACCGCACCACCTCCTCATGACCAATGTTAGTGAACGGAGATAGTAATAATCTCGAGTAAAGAGATCAAAAGATATCAATAAACATATTCACTCTTTGTGGATTTCAATATTTGTTTAATATGTTTCCTGTCTTCTTAGATTTATGTTGTTTATAGAAGATAACATAAAAAAATAATGAACAAATATGTTCACGAACATAACGAATGAAGAAGTTGAGGAGCGGAAAGATGAATTTGCTTGTGAATTACTCCCTCCGTCCCTTATAACTTTGCCAACTTTCCTTTTTTGGTTGTCCCAAAAACTTTGCCACTTTCCCTATTAGTCAATCAATTTGTGGTTTCTGTTATTTCTCTCTCCTCTACACAAATCTCTACCACACAGTTTTTACTTTATTATTCTACGTGCCGGTCAAACTTGGCAATCCTTTTAGGGACGGAGGGAGTAGAAATTAGTCGAATTCCTGAAATGGGACTAAATCATTCCTGAAATTCCTAAACAGAACTATCTATATTTTTATTCCCCAAGTAGGACTAGATTACCTATTTACCCCTGCCTCTTAAACTTCCTTGCGCGCAAACTTTCTTTCCCCCCGTGCACACTTCCTCCCCTACGGTTCTCTCCTTCCCCTTCACCATGAACAACGGCTTCAATTCTCTCCTCCCCCTGCAGCGGCCATCGCGAAGTCCACGTTGCCATCTCGAAGTCTGCACTGCCATCGCGAAGTCCGCGCTGCCATCGCGAAGTCCTCCCCTGCGGTTCTCTCCTTCCCCTGCAGCCGTCATCGCGAAGTCCGCCGCTGCCAACACGAAATCCGCCATCGCCGCTGTCGGAGATGGTATTCTTCTTCCCCATGCTCCCTTTCTTCTTTGATTGTTACAAAATGCCAAGTTAAACTCTACAAATGCCATCAAAATGGCATTTGCCAAGTTTTTTTTTGAAAGAATTTGGCTTAAATTGAAATCCCAACATTCAGATAATGGGTAATCCGACAAATAGAATCCTGACAACCGCTGTCCCGCGAACCAGACTCAGAGTTAATCACCTCATCCAAAGAAATATAACTCGTTGATCCATTAATGGGGACAAATGAGCCAAAAACGGTTACCCCAATTCCGTTGTCACCCACATCCAAAATCAACGTCTTACAAACTGGAATAATAAAGAAAAGGCAAATAACAAAACATGCATAACAATTACTGGAAAAATAAACAAAACAAATAAGATAAGACTTCTTCCAAACCCTAGATTTACTTGCTCTCCATGGCGGCGGCTCAGGAGGGGGACGTGCTCGCCGCTTATCCGCCACAATCTCAACATCAGCTTCATCTAGATCAAGTTCTTCTTCCTCTGCCCCAATCGTCATCTTCTTGTATTTTTTCACGAAGTTGTCCATATAAACCTGTTGCTTTAACCTTTTGCGAGAACCTTGCCAAAATCCTCCTTGTGATCCCCTCCTTCTTCCAATAATAACAACCTTCTCGGCGCCGTACTCGCCTGAGCGAACACCGCCGGACAAAACAAGCTAGGCGTTGCCTGAGACGGCAACCCTAGAGAGAGAAAGTGAGGAAGCCGCCTGCCTGCTTGACATGGCATTTGCCAAGTTAAATCTGAAAATTCCATCAAAATGGCATTTTTAGTCTTAAAATTTTTTGTATTTTTATTTGAAAATGCCTTTAAGATGGCATTATGATAAAAATTTTGGCATTTACGTCAGAAACGGGTAGATCTGCAACTGTGGAGGTCTGCTTTGTAACGGCGGATGCCGGAGTAGTTGCAAAGGTGGCTGGATCTGAAGGGACAGCGGCCGACGGCCAGCGGAGGCTAAATCTGGCTAGATCTCCGGCGGCGGCCGCCAGATCTGCAACGGCGGCTGGCAGATCTACAACGACGGCCAATTATATTTTTGAGGTTTTCGACGATGTCCAGCGACCGGAGGCAACCGGCAGCGACCGGCGGTGAATGGCAGCGACCGGCGAATAGTTGTGGTCCAGTGTTGTGGTCTGCGGGAGTATGACTTCCAAGCTTGGGGTTAATTTTGTCTAATTGCAAATAATAAGTCTTATTTGGGGAATTTGTAAACTTTGGTTCTATTTTGGCAATTAAAGACTGATTTAGTCCTATTTAGGTAAATACCTCTCTATAATTACTAAATGAGTGCAAGTTCCCCCTTAAAAACACTAAAAACCAATATGAAATGGGAGATTTACCTAAATAGGGGTAAATAAAAGGATAATTGCAATAATAGGAGTTTAAAGTTTAAATTCCCAAAATATGACTAACTCTTCCTATTCTACCTTTTCCTTTGTCCTTGCTAATATGATTTTTAAACAATCATTATAAAATATTAAAAAAAAACAAAAAAAAAAAATACAAAACGTAAAAAATAATTAAAAAATATATAGACCCCAACCACCACCTCAGCCACCTTCCAAAACCGCCACCTCCGGTCACCGGAAAAGATTGCCAAGTTAGGGAAAAAATGTCATCATGATGGCAATTTTGAAGAGAAAGCAAGAGAAAGCTGGATATTTTCAAAGAGATGGCATTTTCAGAGAAATTAGCATTTTTTACACAAGATGACATTTTTTTCCGGCGACCGGAGTCGGTGGTGCTGGGAGATAGAGGACGCGTTGGCAGTGACCTACATATTTTTTAAATATTTTAGGTATTTTATTTTATTTTTGGACTTTTTTAAAAATTTTAAATAATTTTTTTATTTTTAATTTTTTGTTTATTTTATTTTTTCACGTTTTCATTATTATTTTATAAATATTTTATTATTTTTTATATTTTGTTATAAATAAAACTATGATTTTCTTATTAATAAAATAAATCTATTGGAAATGATAGGAAGGGGGTAGAATGGGAAGAAGATACATATATTAGTCCTATTTTGGGAATAAAAGGATAGTACTCCTATTGTTGAATTTTGGGTTTATTTTACTCCTACTAAGGGCTAATACCCGATATGAAATTCAAAATATGAGTACTTTTTTCATCAAAAAATATATGGCTCAGGAACCCCCGGCCCATAGACTCCTACTATTCTGACGGAGGCCCAATAGGCTCAGGGAGCACAGCAGGCCCGAAACACAGCGCCCCAAGTACCGAACAACCCATGTAGCACACTGGGAGTGCCTTCGGCCTCCTGGCCGAAGGCTCCAAATTCTCACAGAATGGCCAACTCAAGCGAACAAAATTACTGGGAGAAAACGGCGAAAATCAGTAGCCCTCAGCACCTAGAGCCCTCGGCACTAAGGAGGTCCCCGGTACTCAGAGCCCTCGGCTAATCACCTGCAGCCGAAGGCACCTTTCTCGACATAATATCCTCTCCACATGCGCCTAGATCACCGTACCAAGTACGACGTCACATCCAACAGCCGCATTAAATGCGGCCACATGCGATTGCCAACGCCAACCAGTTGATGTGACCCCTCGGCCACTGGATGCTTGACACGTGTCCTTATCTGGCATTTATTACTACTAAAAATAGCGCCCCTTTTCCTCATTTGTAACCCAAGCGAAATACGCTCACTACTTTCTCAGCAATACACTCTCTCTCTCTTACTTATACCCTGACTTCTCTCTAGTTATTCCCCGCAATAACCCCTCGGAAACATACCCCCGGGTAGACTATCTATCAATGAGTACTTTGAAAATTGTAGTAGTGTGAAAATTCTAAACTCTAATCTAATCTCTTACTCGTTTTATTGTCTCTAACTCTCCAGCTAGAGTTACAATTAGGGTTTCCACACCTATGGTTTCTGTCGGGTATCAGGCACAAAAACGCAACGGAAAAAAGAAAAAAAAATCTCTGCCCAAAAGTAAACAATCGGATATGAGGTTCTTACTATAAACGAAATTACAAGACATAAGAGGGACTTACATAGCAATATTAAAGCAAAGATGTCAGACAGGCCAAGTAAACGATTCTGAGCTCTACCGGCATCCACACGCACGTGACTGGATCAGAGAACGTGCTAGCGTTCTCTTCTTTCTCTCTCTCTCTCTCTAGGTTTTAGATGTGAATTTTAACTCTGATATTCGTGGCTCTACTTAGCTCTATTTATAAGCGGAGGAAAGAAGGAGTTTTATAGCTAATAAAACTCTCCTGGAGGCCCTAAGCCCAATACCATTCGAAAACCTTTTTCGAATTAGGCTAATCGGGCTATTTTAATGTTATTAACAAACATTAATGATCCATATCACTCAGGTGTGAGACCCTGTAGGTTTATATATCATTGACAGTGGGCTCGAAAATTAATTTGAGCCTCACAAGTCATAAGCGGTCTCTAGCAAGGCACTATGACTATCCAAGATATATAAATGTCAATTAAATCTGACATAACCTTTTAATGGTTAATTTGTGCAAATAATTCTCTTTTGTCAAACGATACCTTAATTGAGACAAGGTTATGTCGTGTCATCCTTGTTATTCTCAATTAATATTTCTTGATTACCAAGTAAGATTAATATTGAACAAATGACACTTCATTTGAGCATAACCATGCTGATTAATCTTACTTGTCATGGCTATATGAGAGTGACAAAAACTCTCCTGATAATTCACATATCAATACATGGTTCATAATATGTACAATCACCACCTTTATAATTATGCAATTAAAGATAACATTTAATGGTGTTAATACATATTAATTCTCATGTAAGTAACCATGATCATCTCAAGTATAAGAATATAGCATCTCATCATTACTCAGGACAACATTGATGACATATAACCTAACAGTGTTGTCCTCAAGTTGGGTCTGTCCAATGAACTTGTTCACTAACAAGCATCTGTGTTATTAATTTGATGTTTCTATAATCATGACTAGTGGAATATAGTCATTAGTTAATCCACATACTGGTCTATTAATTATTAATGTCCCAAATTAATAATATTAGACCAGGGACAATTAGAATATTATGCTTAATTATTAGAAAGTGTAGCATTTCACAATTAAGTCACATACTTAATTAGCTACTAATTAAACATAATATTCAGAGACTAAATATTAATAAAGAAAACTTACAATAATAATTATCATAAAATGAGGGGAAATTTACAATATTCATCCCATAACTTTGGGATGTTATCATTATTAGTCCCGTAACTTTAGTCACTTGCAAATTTGGTCCTCTAAGTAATTAATATTTGCGATTTAAGGACTTTTCCCCTGAAAAGTACACTTTCCGGCAATAGCATACCGGAAAAGATGTCGTCGGCGTCAAACTTTTCCGCCGGAAAGTGTACTTTCTGGTGGGAAAGTCCTTAAATTACAAAGATTTATTAGTTACAAGACCAAATTTGCTAGTGTTTAAAGTTACAGGACCAAAAACGGTAACAACCGAAAGTTACAGGACTAAAATTGCAAATCTCCTAAAATGAGTTTATGACTTTATTAATTAATGAGCATTAAATATCCATTAATAAATCATAAACTATGATTGTCCTAGGGCATATATTTTCAATAGTTTTCACTTTAGTTTTAACCCAACTAGTATAGTCCCTGTGCGATGCACGGTGTGTGAGTATTTTTTTTAAAAAATTGAGTGGTTGTTATAAGAAATCTAAGGTAATATGAGATTGTTAATTAACTTCAAAGTGTGAAATAAACATAATAGTTCGACAGTACAACGCGGGTTAATGTTGTGACCTGGGTTATTTAATCGGCGAGTACTCGGCGAGTACTCCCTACTCGGCCTATGACCTTGCAGAGTAGCACATAACTCGGTCCGAGTTAATTTCCCGAGTTACTCGCTGAGTACTCGGCGAGTTAGGCAACTCTGTCAGTGGGTCAAATAGGCGATTTACTCGGTAGTACTCGGCATTTAAAAAAAATTACATCCGCTTCTAAACCTAAACAAAACTGCTCATACAAAAAGCTGCGATTCTTCTCCCTGGAGCTGCGATTCTTCTCCCTCGAGCTGCGACTGGTACTACTACGACCTGCGAGGCTGGGGGACTGCTGCTGGGGAGGACCTGCGACGCTAGAACTGCAACTGCGGAGGACCTGCGAGGCTGCGACTGCTACTGCGGAAGACCTGCGACGCTGGGACTGCAACGGCAAGGACCTGCAGGTTAGTTCTTTCCCTCGTTCTTCCCTCTTGTTAAAGAATTAAATTGAGATTATTCCCCTCCCCTGTGACCCTGTCAAGCCCCCTACCCTACTTTTTTCCCCTCGTTTCTTATTCTGCCCAGTCCCCTACTGTCCTTCGTGATAGATACACACTCACACTTTTGTTTTTCATTTACAGTCATGAACTCTGCTCAGTCTGGCCAGGCCTCTAATGGTGTTGAATCTACTGCTACTGCACATAAGAGAAAATCTGATGATATAGGATGGACATGGGGAGAGAACAGAGATCCTACTAACAAATCTTTAGTGTGGTGTTTGTTTTGTGATAAGAAAATGTCTGGAGGGATTCACCGTCTTAAAGAACACCTTGCCCAAGTTAAGGGAAATGTTTCTTCTTGTAACAAGGTAACCAATGAAGTGATGAAGATAGTTGCAAAATCATTGCTTGAAAAAAAAAATTGACAAAGCAAAAAAAGCTAGAGTTGATTGTATCATTGAGAGGGAAAATGCTTTCCTGGATGGGGATGATGAAAGTGAGCTTGGTGATGATGGTGATGACCAAACTGAACGTGGACACACAGTTTCAACCTTTACAACTGGGCAAGGCAGCGGCACAAATTCTTCTAAGACGAGAATTAAACAATCTAATGTTAGAGGATCACTGGATACCTTACTAAAGCCCGATCATGAGAAGACGAAACAATCAACGTTGGATAAAAATAATCCAACTAAACTGAAATTAAAGGAGATAGCTTGGGATAAATTTGCAGAGTGGGGATATGAGGTCGGGTTAGCTTTTAATGCCGTTAGAACACCAAGCTTTCAGGCCTTTATTCATGCCGTTGGAGATTACGGAAGAGGTAAATAGTTCTGTAATACCCTTACTTTTTCGGCCAATAAACTGAAATTTTATTCTTCATTTCTTTTCATTTCTTTTCAAGGTATGCCAGCACCCACTTATCATCAATATCGCCATACTCTGTTAAACAAGCAACTAGTCAAAACAAAAGAATTTGTTGAATCATTCAGAGCACACTGGAAGACATACGGATGCTCTATTATGTCTGATTTCTGGACAGATGGTAAAGGAAGGGCATTGATCAACTTTTTGGTAAACCGTCCAAAAGGAACAATTTTTTTGAAGTCTGTAGACGCATCTGAGCATGTCAAAGATGCAAATCTTATTGTGGGGCTGATTAATGAGATTATTGAACATGTGGGAGAGGAATATATAGTTCAGGTCATCTTTTTTAAATTCTAAATTTATTGTGTATAGATTAACTTATATTCATTTATTAATGAATACTAATTTCAGTTTTTTCTCATGTTAAATCTTAATAGTTCATCACTGATAATGGATCTAACTTCAAGGCAGCGGGAAGGATTTTAGAAGAACAACATCCTAAGATGTTCTGGACCCCTTGTGCTGCACATTGTGTGAACTTAATGTTGCAAGATCTTGGTGATAAGTTGCCCAAGATAAAAAGTGCTTTACGTGAAGGTAAAGCAATGGTTGTTTATATATATAACCATGGGAGGATATTGAGCCTAATGTGAAAGTTAACAAGCGGGAGGGAGTTGCATAGATCATGTGTAACCAGGTTTGCTACTGCGTTTTACACTCTTAAGAGTATTTGGGAGAATAGGTGTCATTTGCAAGTTTTATTTGTTTCTGAAAAATGGACCAAAAGTGAGTTTGCACAGAAGGCTGGTGGAAAAAAAATTGCAAGAATAGTGGCGAGGCAGGGCTTTTGGGATAATGTTTATTTTACTTGTCAAGTCTTGGCTCCACTGGTTGATGTGATAAGATTGGTGGATACAGAAGAGAAACCTAGTATGGGTTATATTTATGAATCTATGGATAGATCAAAAGACCAAATTGAAAAGAATCTTGGAAATGACCAATTCACCTGTGCAAAAGTATGGCAGTCAATTGATAATAGATGGAATAATAAATTCCATCACGCTTTGCACGCAGGTACAAACTGTTTTTCATTTTTTTCTTACCGTAATCTTCTCTTTGTTGTTTCATAGTTTAATAAAATTCTTTATTATGAATGTTCTTTTCATTGTTTAATATTTTTACAATCTGTATAATTTAAAGTATATGTAGTTTACTTTAATATGATTTATGAGTCCTGTCACTTGTGCAGCCGGTTATTACCTAAATCCAAGCATTTTTTATAAGCATGATTTGACGAAGATGGAGTCAAACAAAGAGAGAAAAGCCGGGCTCTTAGAAGCAATACAAAAGCTCGTAGATGAAGATGCACTTGACAGTATTAGCAGTGAGTTGGTACTTTACAGATCTGCAAGTGGGTCTCTAGGATCAACTATGGCTGTGAGAGCTAGGGAAAAAGTCCCACCCAGTAAGTTTCCATCTCCACTATTACACTATACTACTTATAATATTGTGTAAATTAGTTATAATTTAATTAATTCAATAATTTGTAGATGAATGGTGGCTTTCATATGGGTCTGATGTGCCAAATCTCCAAATGTTTGCACTCAAGGTTTTGAGTCAAACTTGTAGCGCCTCACCATGTGAGCGTAATTGGAGTGCCTTTGATCATGTGAGTCATTTAGTATAGTAGTATTGATTATTGAATATACTTGACTTATTTCATTCAAGGCATATTATACTTGATCATGTGACTTTTCCAACATGTATTTCATTGCATTTTTTCAATGTTAGACTTACACTTACTGAGTAACCCCTCCTGCATTTAATTCATCTGTTAGACATACAGTGCACAAGTATTAACTTATGCATCTAGTTATCAACATGAGCCAGTAAGGTATTATGTTTAATGTGTTGTTTCATGTGTAACATTTTAGATACATTCAAAGAAGAGAAACCGTTTGCTGCAATCAAAGTTAAATGATCTTGTCTACATCCAGTACAACAAAAAGCTGCAGCAACGGTTCTTTGAGAGAAAGCACAATGTTGACAGTAAGAGTTATGATCCTATATTCTTAAGTGAAATTGTTGAAAATAGCTTGATTTGAATGTAAATTTGTTTCTTTATGTGTGCCTTTTTCAATGTAATTTGTTTATGTCCTCAACCACAGAATCAATAAATTAATTAATTGGATTCAACAATTTAACTCCAGTTTAAACTTCAATTAGTTTATGTTCACATTATTGTCAACATATGACTTCACATGGTAATCTTTTGAAATCAACAAACTTGTTGTATTTTCAAGGTATAGAGTGGAATACCTTCTTCTGTAATTAATTTACGACAATTCCTTCCATTTCCAGTGTCTATAATTAGTTATAATCTATGAAACTAATTAGTTATAATTTATGAAACTAATAAAATACAGCAGAAAAACAATTTATTATTATTTTTATTCAATTGTACTATTAGTGTGAAAAAAGTGAGTTTAGGATATAAGCCTTATGTTTGGCTTTTGCATGAGCTAAAAGATATCATTATGTATGACCGTGGAGAGACCCGTTGCTGCTTAGAAGCTCGCTTCTTTGTAAAATCAAAGAACTTACAGTAGATCTACACCTTTTCTTCTTTGACTTATACTTGTAAATGCATAATATGAATGCTATACTTTAAAGACAAATGTTAACTATACATGTACAACTAATACAACCAAAGAAACACAACTTATAATATAGATCTCAATGGGTGTGGATTTAGTTGTAGTTTAAACACATCTTAGTATTCAATCAACAATATTTCTTTATCCTTGACTTGAAACATCTACATATCAATCATTAAATTAAGACTAAGTAGTACACCATTTGTTTTTGTATCCTAATACTAAGAGTAAATAATAGATTTACATATCTCTCACATGTAGTTGCATTTATACCTTTTGTTGCTCTTAACATCTCATGTTTATTTTTCACATGATCAAAAGAAAAGATAAATAATGCATTAAACCGATGTATGTTAGATAGTTAAACAATTTTCAAACAAACAATCAATATTCATTTAAAGCAAAATATTGTACTTTAGATTTCTCATTAAGAGAACTACTTGGAATGATACTCTTTCTTATTGCAAGTTGATAATGAAGAGAGAAAGAGAAGAGGTTGAAGCTGAATTGAATGGTACTCATTTGGAAAGACCAAAAGAGTAGTATTTATAGGGAAGTGGATGATCTTCCCAAAAAGAAAATGCCCCCAAGAACAGGCTGGCTAGGTAGAAGGTTTGAGTAGTGTTGTTTTGCAATGAGGTTTGTAGTATTTATAGGAAAAAATGAACAATCCTAACTGAAGAAGATTCACGTGTCCCAAGGGATAGGATGGCTGAATTGTGAACTGATATTTGTTTTCTATTTTTCAGATTTAGTACTCCTTATTTTTGTGGAGATGTGTGTATGCATGCCTCAAGATAGGCCAGCGGGGTTAGACACTTCAGGCAGGCTGGCTGAAATGTTGAAGATGCCTTAAGTTCCATCACTATTTCCCTTTTTACTGTTCAAGTCTACTATTTATGATGTATACTATTCAAATTTCTATTGTAGATCATGCATAACTTTTACTTTTTGGCAGTGGTTAACTGTGAATTACGGCTCAACTGTTCATAGTGTAATCATAAATTCATGTTTTGCAATTTTACCCTTCACAGGGCTATTTATGTAATTTCCATTCATGGACTATCATCTTAGCAGTTTGGGCGGGAACACTGTTGAAAAAACAGTGCTAAAAATATTTTGCTTTTATATAATGATAGATGTCTTACTGGTTTTATTGGTCACCATTAACTTATATATAACTCTTTGGTCTTATTTTTTGTGCAACTAATTATATACTATCGTATATTTTAAAACGTGCACTTTAATACAATAAATTTGATTAAGATGTACTTATTTCCATACATATGTTTAAAGATGTACATGTTGAAGATATGTTGGGACGATATTATAATACATTAGTGAAGCATTGATGTATTTATATTCTTGTTAACTTTAAATTACTCATATTATATATTGAATAATGATGTTGTATGGGAGTACGAGTGATTATTATCTATAATGTGCTACAATGAGTGAACATGTGAAACTTTGAGGTAATATGTTTCGTCATTTTTGGGATCCCCAGAATAAGGAGGACAACAATTCAGATGGTAGGACGAGAGGAGGATTAAAGTAATCTACTTCAGGTACGGCAAATAGCTCAACTAAAGATGCAGATTTAGGTAACAAAGAGGAGGTGTCTGGAGAGCAGAAACGCAGGCACATCTGAGAGGCTCAGGAAACAGAGAATCAAGTAGACGATATTATGGCTTTGGATGGGGCAAAAAACGGGAGGAGACGGACAGGCTTCGAGGTGTAAGTCCGCCAAAGTTGCTAATACAGTGGCCAACGCTTGGATCATGGAAGATGCTGGTGATCAGGAAGCTGAGACATGATTTTTATTTTTTTCACATTTATTTATTTTGATTGTCTGAAATTTATTGTTTACCTTCCGTTTTTTATGTTATTCTGTTGTAAGACGCTGGATTTGGACGTGGGTGATGGAAGGACTGCGTTAACCGTCTTTGACTCATTTGCGCCCCGTAATGGATCAACGAGTTATATTGCTTCTTTCGAGGTGATAAACTCTGAGTCTGGTTCGAGAGTCCGCGACTGTGAGGAGTCTTTTTGTCGTTTTACCTACTATCTGAATGATGTGTTATCAATTTAAGCCTATTTCTTCCACAAAAAAAGTATAAGCCCGGTAAACAATATCATCCAAAGGCCCAGAATTGGGCGGGACCTGCCCTGAAAATACAGTTATCTTTGCCGTCTTTGCTCATCTTTTCTCAATGAATTTTATGTCTTAAATATTTACATATCATGTGTATTTTTTGCGATTTTATTTTTGCGACTTATTTCTCTTATAAATTTCACACATTTTATGTATGACTCCCTTTCAGATTTTTACACATTTATGACTCATTGACTCATCTGGAAAAGAAAAATACATTTTGTACATGTTCTTATATACATCAGTACACCTCCGTGTCTGTGAGAGATTTTTTTGTCTGTGAATCTCAATCAACATACAAAAACTGACTTGTTTTGTCTGTATAATTTTCCACAGACAAAACAAGCTAGTTTTGTCTGCACAGACAAAAAAATCTTTCACAAACACGGATGTGTACGGGTATGTAGAATTTGTACAATAAGAATTTTTGGAAAAGAAAAGCATACTCCGTAGTAAAAAAACGCATGTGTGAATGCAAAGTTGTTTGATCATTTATTGATGCTGGTTTATTACAGAGCCGGCGTCCTGTTTTTTTCTCATCATCGTACTTTTTGACTTTGAATTTTGTTTGTCTCCCACACACGACAAATACTGTATATTTTGACAAGATTGCTTATTAATTCAACACGATGAATTTCTTTTTTTTTTTTGTAAATTTGTACTACGTATTACGTAATATTTATTGATGATGTTTTGGTTTTCTTCTTCGAAATTTCGTGTGTTTTGATCTTTTTGTTTTGTTCACAAATATTTTATGAGAATTTGATCCGATTATGACAGCTTTTGAAAGCAAATGTCTAGCTCCGTTACATTTTGTCTCTGTTCTCATGTTATTTTATAAATAATTAAATACATTTTTAATCCCTCCAAATAAAACACATTATCTTTTAGACTACTGCAATTTTTTTGAATTGATTTTATTTGTGGTCTTATGAATTTTATGTCACCAATACATTTAATCCACGTCTTTCACTTTGTCAACTTTTGATATGTGACTAATGTTTTTTGACAATTTGTGGGTCTTTTCCTGCAATTTTAAACACCAAAAACATTGATAGGAAGAGCATATATGGGTGGGAACATAATAATCATGTATCAAGAATGATAAAAAATTTAGACTAATTGTGGAATTGGTGTGATACTCATAAAATCAAAATTGATTTTTTGTAAACGTATTGAACGTGTAACCAACAAATACGATAAAATTTACAACTTTGCTATAGATACCCCATAGTTACCCCATTTCCTACCCCATATAAATACCCTCCCAAAAATTTACCCTCACTCCCTCATCTTCCTTCCCCCTCATCTCCCTTTCATCTCTCTCTTTTCCAGCCAGCCCTTCTCCCTTTCATCTCCCTTTCATTTCCCTCAGTTAAGCCCCCCTGCTTGGTTCCGGCGAACACCCAAGCAGGTCCGGTGGCAAGCCGGTCATCTTCTCCGGCGACACCTGACTGCCGTCCCAGTAATTTCAGTACCGACCAGATTTAAAAACCTTCCACACCTTCTGCACCAACTTGTAATTTCAGTTCAAAACCTTCAAATTCCAGCGAACATAACTTCGAAACATACATGTGATGGTTCAGATCTGTTAGTTTTGGTTCATATCTGTTAGCTTCAAAATCTAGTGAAAAGAGGGGAGCGAGCGGCGACTGGACGGAAAGAGGAGCTAGCGGCAGGAGCAGCTGAGCCCTCGCACGCCATGGTCTTTTTTCTCATTTTTTGGTATTATTTTGTCCAACTCCACATGAAAAACAGTTGTCTGTCTGACAGTCAAATTTGAATTGCAGCGTCTGTCTAGCTGAGCATAGTTTCACAATTGGTGGAATCTTACATAAGATGTCTGTCTGGAAAGAGCTGCTGCACATGTGAAGAAACAAGGCAGCCTCATTTGCCCCATTTGCTGCTCAACTTGGAAAGAGTTGCCTGTGTTTGAAGATTCTCGAAGTTGAATGCTCTCATAGTTTTTTTGTTGTATTTTTGTTTGTTGAAAATTGGTTTGTAGTTGTATGTGAAGTGAAAAGAGTTGTCTGGCATTCCATTTGATTTGTCTGTAATGTGAAGATAGTTGTCTTTTTGGTGAAATTGTGAAGTAGTTGTGTATATTTAGATTGCTCTGTGATGATATTGAGATGTCTGGCAAGGCATATTAGTTGTCTGGCACGTTAAATCCAATTGTTTAAAATTGGTTTGTAGTTGTCTGTCATGTGAAAGTAGTTGTCTGACATTCCATTTGAGTTGTCCGTCAATTTATTGCAACAAATTATTTGTTGTGAATAGATAAACAATACATATATCTAGACAGACATTAGAGATAATCATACATACATTATTTTCACGTAGAAAGACAATAACTTTACACATACAGACAATACCATAGATACCCAGACATAGAGTACTTAATTGGCCCAGACTACTAATGTCTGGCCCAGACAAAATTTGTCTGGCTATACGACAAAGAGTACTTAATTGACCCAGACTACTAATGTCTGGCCAAGACAAAATTTGTCTGGCTGTAGGACAGAGAGTAGTTAATTGTCCCAGATTATTAATGTATGGCCAAGACAAAATTTGTCTGACCGTAAGATAGAGAGTATTCTTTATTCTAACAGGAAACCTTACTCTTCTCCTTGTAGAGATTACATATGTAATTCATTCACCACATGTGTCTTCACATTACCAATACAACCATGTTTCAAAAAAAAGACACACACATTTATATAAAAACTACATTACCAATACAACCATGTTTCCAAACAAAATCACATACATTTAAAGTTGTCTGGCCACACACACATTTTATGTATGACTCTAACAACTATAAAATCACGTCAACTTTAAACAACTATGAAACC
Organism: Cuscuta europaea; assembly: GCA_945859875.1. Lineage (NCBI taxonomy): Eukaryota > Viridiplantae > Streptophyta > Magnoliopsida > Solanales > Convolvulaceae > Cuscuta > Cuscuta europaea. Next base: position 45,533,652 of record CAMAPE010000005.1, read on the forward strand.
ATGTTCACTTTATGCTAGACAGACACTGCAGTTCCAAATTGTCTGTTCGCCAAACAAAATACAAATAAATGACGAAAAACAACATATTCTTCTCCTAGACTAACAAATACAGACACTGCACTTACAAGTTGTCTGTTAGACAGACAACCCTTTTTTTCTAAAACGCACCAAAAAATCAAGAAAAAAATCAAGAAAAGTAGATCTGCTCCAAGTCATTCAAAGTTTCTTGGTTTGTACTTTCGTCGTTGTCTCCCCACGTCACCAAGCTCTCCTTTTCGTTCGATTACTGTAGCTCTTCCATTTGAAACGAAAAAAATAAGCCGACGAGGAGAGAAGCAGGAGAAGAAGCTTGGAGGGAGAAAAGATTGAAAAAATGAGAGAACTTGATGGGGAGAGATCTTGAAATGGAGAAGAAATCAAGTTTTGGAGAAAATAGAAAGAAAGGGGAGGGGAGGGGCGTGAAAAGAGAAGATGGAGGAGAGAGGGAGTGAAGAAGAAGAAAAGTGGGGGAGGGGGAAGGGTTTTTGGAAAAGGGGTAAAAGGAATGGTAAAAAAGGAGGTATTTATATGAGGTAGGGAATGGGGTAAAGTTGGGGTACCTATAGCAAAATTGTAAAATTTATGCTATAACTAAGAGTTGAAAAAACAAATGCATTAACCATTATTAGACTATTTGGTAATACTAAAATTGGCTAAATTAATTGAACTGTTAAAATTGATGACATTTTGAATAAACTATTTGAATTGGCCCGGTCTTCTAAATTATGGAAATATTATATTTAAAATATATACTCCCTTCATTCTTAAATATGAGTCCTCTTAGGCTTTGACACAGGTTTTAAGAGGAAAATAATATGGGTAGTGTAAAAGGTGTAGTGGGTTGTGTGTAAATGAAAAATAGGAAAGAGAAAGGGGTAATGGTAATAAAAGTGGGGTATAAAGGTATTTTGATTGAAAAAACTTACCAAAGATGGAAAACGGAACAAATAATTAAAAGCGTCCCAAAAAAATACGAGACAGTTAATAAATAACGGAGGGAGTATTATTTTATTTATAAAATAAATGAAAACAAGTGTATAAAAAAACTCAAATGACCTCTATAATACTTTTACTCAATTATATCAGAAAGTAAATTCAACTAACCCTTGTTATTTTAATTAATATACGCTTCAATGTGTGAAAACAAAAGTCGTGTGTCTGTTAAAAATGATTAATAAGTTTGAGAAACTGAAAATTAACCACATAATTGATAATTGGATTGGAATTACTGAAATTAATTCCCCATAAAAAGAAAAGGCATTTAGAGGAAATTTAGACTGCAATTTTCTCGAAACGATTTTAGGGTCGAAAGAGTTCATTTTTTGTGAATGTTTGTACTATCTATATGTCTACGAAAAGTTTTTGATTTTATAATTGACTTTTACTATTCTAGATTTAAAAAGTTTGCAATTAAAGTTTTGAAAAGTTTTTTATACTTTTAAAACTAAATCATATTTAAACCTAAGTTCCCAGTTTAAGTTTTAAAAAATACGTAGTACTTTTTGTACCAATTTTATGAATATAATTTTTATGCTTTATGAATAAAAAAATACACTTTTCCTAAAGGGACATGTTTTTGACTTTTTTCAACAATTTTTATTTTAATCATATAGTGTCACGGGCACTAATCTCGCTATTTTTATTTTTGTAAATTTTTTCTAATCACACATTTTATGTAATATATTTTTATATTCACATTTTTTCTTTAATATACGGAGTATATTTTATCACTTTTATATGTGTTTAGACATTTTTTAAGACATTGAGTTTGTATATTTTATAAATTATATCTTCTTATTCGCGATTTACATATTTTTAAACGTGAGTTATATCTTCTTATGCATTTGCTACAAACATCTTATTCGCGAGTTACATCTTCTTATGCGTGATTTACATATTTATTTGCACGAGTTATATCTTCTCATTCATGAGTTACATCTCTTTTATGCACGAGTTACATCTTTTCATACGCGTGTTACATTTGGAATTTCCGCAACACGTTAAATTTTGCATACATGTAAGTAAAATTTTCTATCAACGCGAGTTACATCACAAAATAAACTCATGCTATTGATGAAACAAAAACAATGTGATAGAGTAAATCTAGAGAGAAGTGAGAGCTAGAGAGAGGAGTTGTGTGATTGCTCTGTATTAATGAATTCTCAGAACCCATACAACTACTCCCAAAAGGAGTATTTATAGGAACAATTAGGGCTGGGCTCCCAAGTCTTGGATTTGAGAGACCCGTTTACAACTGGACCGCTATTGGGTCGGGTACAAAATAAATGATAGAGTATACAAATGATTAAGTACAGAATCCTTTTCTGGGAGTCCTTCATGGCCGACGAGGGTCACGGCCGACGAGGACATGGCCGACGAAGACCCGGCCGATGAGGTCACCCGGTTCTTCTGGCTTCCGGATCATATTCTGGGTTGACTTTGTTTCAGCCGACAAGGGTCCACTAGGTGGTCGTTGTGTCTTCTGTCCTCTTGAGTATGTGGGTCCTGGGGTCGAGGCCCATATACTCCATCACAATGATTTTTTTAAAATCGTTTATAATGGACCTAGTATTAAAAATAAAACATATTCACTATATACGTAAAATAATTGAGTAATTAGACTTTTTCAGATCATTGTTTACATTGAAATCAATTTTTATTTGTTATACTCTACATTGGACAAATTACATTTCGACTGACTTGCAGTTACATCACCCTGCTACAGAAACAAAATAACAAGGTTGTTGTTCATGTGTGTTTTAACTGTGAGAGTATCATGTTCACCGTGGACTGCTCTAACGGCAAACTAACTGAATATACATAATATATACTACGTACGTAGTATATTTACATGAGGAAACTTGAAGGATCCTAAATAAATGTGCACCAAAATAAAATTCTATTATTTTGGGAGTATCATATCGATACGTTTACTTTAAAAAAACTGATCAATTTGGTCATTTATTTAATTTTTGAATTGTAATAGCAATTTTTTATTTTAAAAACTCCAAAAATATATTAAAATATGAAGAAATGTGAATAAAAACTGTGAAAAAAATCAAAATGTCAAATTCAAAATTTTGAAATTTCGAAAGTATTTGTACATTCTCATCTATTTAAGAGGTTTTTACATTTTCTTTTTTAATTTTTTACATTTTCACTTTCTTTTTTAAGTTTCTGATTTTTTTTTACTTTTTAAAATTATTTATCTATCTTTACATTTATGCTATTTTTATATTATTATTAGATTATGGGGTAATTTGAGTTTGCACCTCATATTATTGTCTAAATTAGACTTTGCACCCCATTTTTAAAAATTTTTGTTTTTGCACCTCAACCTCATATAAAAAGACAAAAATGCCCTCAATCAAGAATATGTTGAAGGTCAACATAATTGTTAATGGAGAGGCATTTTAGTCTTTTCATATGAGGTTGGGTGCAAAAAAAATCTTTAAAAACGAGGTGCAAAGTCCAATTTAGACAATAATATGAGGTGCAAACTCAAATTACCCCTTACATTATTTTTCAAATTTAAACATTTTTACAAGAGTTTTGATAGCCTAAAGCCCCAAATTTATCTTTTTTAGTAAAAGAACTGAAGTAGTAGTAAAAAGCTCTGTTTGATCCTTTTTCCTATTTTTTCCCTCCCAACCAAGCTCCAACAGAAAATGAGAAAACTGTAGAAAACTGACCACGCATCGTTTTTTACTGTGCTTTTTCATCAGCCCTTTCTCCTCCTCCATTTGCATTTTGAACATGGCCCCTGAACTTTTACCATTTTTTCAAATACATACAAAAAAACAAATGCCATCTCTCTTTCTACATACCCAAAGCTTTTTTACTGTACAACTAAAACAAAATTTCTTCTTCACCATCTATTATCCAGAAACACCATTGTGTTGGGAATAAACACACTCACCTTCCCCATGCCTCAATATAGCATACTATTTAAATAAACAAATGATGTTTTAACAAATTTGCCTCAACACCCCCCTCCCCCAATCAAATGAGCTGTTTGTCTTCCCATCCAACCATCCGACCACCGTGCTTTTCCGTAAAGCTAAGCGCCATTCAATAGATCTTCGTGCTTGTGTTTTTGTTCTGATGACAGCATCAGTTGCTTTATTCTTCATCTCCTTAATTTCCATTCCTGTTTATGATGACTTATCATCCTCTTCATCCTCTGAAAAGATGCTACTGATGAAATAACGGAATCTTTTGGAGTAGAGCTTTGGGTCAACAGCGGAGATGGAGGTGGAATCTACTTGGAACGACTTGTATGCGTGTTCGAGCTTCTTGCTGATGTCATAGTCTTGAAGAATGTCTATTATGCCCAAGTAAAGGATCACATTTGATGTTTCCTTACTACCCTGTTGTCCAAATGTTTTGCTGCCCGGATCATGATCCATTCGAGGCATGTGTACTGCCTTTGCTGGAAGATTTGCACCTAAACCAGTGTGTGGTGTCTGTCTGAGAAAGTGTCAAGACAATTGTTGAAGTTAACGGAAGTATTTATCAGATTTAGGCTCCGTTTGGTAGCCATGCCTTATTATGCTTACCAGCTCAATAAGTTAGCTTTGGACTTGATTAGTGGCTTAAATGGGTATTACCAAACCCTTTTCCTAAAAAATCAGCAAATTCAGCCAAATAGCCATGACCAAACAGGGCCTTAGACTATGAGTAACTGGCTTACTTCTGGTACTTCAAATCAATCATGTTTTACTGTTATAGAAAAGCAGACCAAACATGCAACAGTTGTTTAAGAAAACAAGATTTGTGTTATTCCTTGTCAGCCACAGACTATGGCTCAAGTAGAGACACAATGACATTACTGCTGCACCAATAATGGATGGGTTCAATCAGGGGTGGACATTTAAGTCCAGATTGACCAAATGGAATTCACCCTAACCAAAACCAAACAATATGTAACTCAGCTTTAGGTTGATGATGTTTCTCCATATCATATTAAACCGAACTAATATGAACAGGAAAAACCTATAGAAGTCCAATACCATTAAAAAAACTCCAAATAGAACAAAATTGAACCAAAGTAAGTTTCTCAAACCCGTTTTATACAAAACTAAACCAGAAAGTCAAAAACTCAAACAGGAATGTCCACCCCTAGGTTGAACCCATCAAGTCTGAGAACGAAACCATAAGTTAACCCTTGGATAGACCTTTACAGGCCAAGGCCAAATGCAGCTCTCATTCTGGGACACAATTATTATAAGGGGGTTTTCCTTAAATATTACTCCCTCCAGTCCCAAAACAAATTCACACTTACTATTCATTAGTCAACTTAAATCACTCTTAATGTTTTATTTTATATATCAAATTTAAATTTTCTTGATCAGACTTTGTAGCGGTTTTAATGTAGTTTCTAAATATGTAAATTTTATTTGCTAAAAATAATCCGAGCGTGAACAGGGATCGAGTTGCTTTATCGTCGTAAACCGTGAGTGAATTTCTTTTGGGACCGGAGGGAGTACTATATTAGTAATAAAAATCATAAACATAAATATTACTTGGTAACTATTAGTGACTATAATTGTGTTCAAATTTATGTCGTAGTAAGTTACTACGGTGTAACTTTGAACACAACTATAGTCACTAATAGTTATCGAGTAATATTTTTGTCCACCACATTTTAAAGAGTAATATTAATGGATTTTTTTCTTATAATAACGCTTTTTATAACAATTGGACAATCATGTTACCAACTATTATTGTTTGTATGAATACTACGTAGTATTTTTCATTATTTTTATAAAGAGGGCTTCATGCAACAAATGAAGCGCCTTACTTGCTCACTAATGCACTACTCTAACAGCCAGGAACAAAAATAATGGTATAGCTAGACAGACCAACCCGGGGCCCAACCCATGCATGTTTTGCCACTTTTTTCAAGTAAAAAAATAGTATGAAATTTACTTCGTATATAAATGAATATTTTTCTAGCCCACTCCAAATTCAAGCTTCGGCCTTCGGGTAGCACGGAATTTGCACATGAATAAAAATGAATAATAATAATATAATACTAGTAACAAATAACAAATTAACAATAAAGTAATGATAAAAACAACAACATTAATAGTAATCTGCTATTAACTTCAATTTCCTACTTATCAGTTATCACGATGAGATTCTAAAGGTTTTTGCATAGATCTGGCCTGTTAAAATCCAACAATAATAATTGACTGAATAACGGGTATTAATCAAACTATAATAACTAATGTTCCATTGCTAAGTGTTCTTTAACTAATTTTGCTTTTACCGTCTACCAGTAAAAACTTCATTAGATATAGGAATCAAATGATGCATCTCTTCGAGCAAGAGTTCATATGGATTATGGACTAGATGTCAACAAATTAAAAAAGGATAAAAGGAAAAGAAGAGAGAAGCAACATACTCTGAGTCCATTATCAGCTCCTCCTCTTGTAGCATCATTGAGTCACACACTGAATACTCTCGAGCTCCTCTCTTCTCTGTATATATCCACAGAAAACCATTTTCTTATTATACATTTAGGTAATTCTGATAAACAATTTAATACTGGATAGCAGGGAATTTAACAAAAACAAAAAATGAACCTACCAAAATTATCATCAGGAGACAATCCACCATTTGTATCATTACGGTTGAAGTTACTGCAAAAATGAACACCGATCAAGAGGCTGTAATCCATTATGTTCTCAGCTTCCAAGAATTGGCAATCTTTGTTGACTTGCCTGTGTAGGAAAACTAGACAATTAATAGATTATAAAAACAATCAAAACAAACAGAAACGTTTGTTGTTACTAATGACGAGCATTTATTCAGTTTACCTAATAAGCTTTTCAAACCGGGATCTTTGAAGGTGAAAGACAAGATTGAGATCAAGGTCCTTCAAAGTGGTTGTCTCATCAACCTGCCCTTCAGGCTTATCGGTTGACCGTCCATAGGAGGACCCCTTTACATCAAATCGTCTATGGATACCATACTTTGAGTAGAACATATTCCCCATTACAATGAAACGGGTCTGACATTCCATTTTCAATATGTTAAAACTGTAAGGAGTAAGTTCACAGAAAAAACTAGTCTGAATGCAAGAATAACACCCACACCTAACCCAAACACCATATTAATGAATTATAATTAATAGTTTAATACCAATTCGAAAAGCATACCTTTTGACCTCCAACCGGTTTAACACAGTGGGCACCAAAGAACCTAGTGACCAATGAGTTTTTGTACTGGCAAACATGTCTGTTGTAACTTGCTAACATTCTAATCAGCACCTGTAACAACAAAGAATTACATGTCTGGCATTCATGGTTCATCCAAACAGATTAAGAAACTCAATTAATAAGTATAGTATGCATATATAATGACAAGAAATGCAGATTAAGAACTCAATTAAAAGAAGTGCAAAACTGGAAGAAAATATTCAATTCTTCTGGAAAACAAAAATGACAGATACTCTAAAAAATGCCTCATCAAGAAATCAGGTTTTACTAACCTTGACTTCCGATTTCTTCACGGTCTTAATGATGAACTGATCATCCTGAGTTAGATAGAAGACACTCCCACTCTTTCCAGGGGAAGAGAGTTCTCTAAGTGCGTCATTTGAACAAAGAGCTGTCACATATTCAGCTGAATTGATTCCAAAGAGATCCCTAAGCCGTCTAAGAACAACAATAGCAAAAAAGAGTACATCATGGCCTACTTACATAAACGCCACATAACCAGATATTATGAAACAGGACAAGGCATAAAATTCCTAAAAAACGTACTTGAAAACAACTGGGCAGTAATCCTTCCATTTGAAATCGGGAGCATGATGGGCAGGAGTGCATTTGGATCCCTCCGGTGGAAACCTGGTCCAGAACTTCTCATATGGATCAAAATCTGCACTCCTTAATTCTCGCATGACGGAACCATGCCTTTCTACTGAAAACCTGTTTGTTTCAATTCATTGCAGACATAAATAACCTTTGGTTGACTGCTCATAACAAGGCATTGAGTATTTATCTATATTATTTTACCTTATACCAAGCTGAAGACTGACAACCAAATCATAATTCTTATGCCCCTTCGATATTGGTTGCCCTGGTTTCTTCATTTCCACACCCTCTGATCGACAGGGGCTCTTTTGTAAATCAAGGCTGAAATCTCCTTCTGAGCTTTCACTGCTCCCTTCATCCTCATTCCTTTGAAGATACATGGACGAGGCCTCCACCGTGTCCACGATATCACAAGTGATATCCCCAGCTTCACCCTCGGATTCCCATATGCAAATCCTAGGAACGTTCAGATTCCGGTCACTGACATTAGTCCCACTCGCAGAGGACCCTCTCCGGTTGTGGGCCCCATTGCAGCTGGTGAAATCTTGAGAGGAGGAGTTGTTATCCCCACTGGCGTAAGAGATCCTCCCGTCCGGCCAAGTGAAAACGCCGTTTCCTTTGGGGATTCCGTTCTCCCAATCCCCTTCATACCTTTTCCCGTTCGCCCAAATCAAAACCCCTTTGCCGGACATAACCCCGTTCTTCCACTCCCCAACGTACTCATTCCCGTTGCTCCAAACGTACCTTCCTTCACCGTCCTGGAAATTACACTTCCACGACCCCACATACAAGTCGCCGTTCGCGTACCGCTTCTCCCCGAAGCCGTGTTTCCGATCCGCCAACCACCAGCCGCGGTAGGTGTCGCCGTCGGCTCCGATGAAAGTCCCCTGACCTTCCATACTCCCAGCCCGAAACTCCCCTTCATAGGTAGCTCCGGACGGCCACGAGAACTTCCCCTTCCCACTTGCCGTTCCTCTCCTCCACTGGCCTTCATACATACACCCGTCAGACCAGAGATACTTCCCGCTGCCATGCGGCCGGTTTCCCAAGAATGTACCAGTGTACAGATCTCCGTTGGGCAAAACCTGCTCGGCAGTAGTAGTTGCGGCGGCGGATTCCCCAGTCACCGCCATAAACGGCGGGAGGATTACCACATCGCCTCCTTCTCCTCCCTGAGCTACGAAATCACCGGGTTTAGTCTTCTTGGCGACACCGCCGGCGCAAAAACTGGCATCGGTTTCGCGCATGATGGGCAGGTGAAACGCAAAACCCAGAAAAGTGTGCTACCGGTGTGGGAGACGAGAGGCCGGAGCAGAGAAAGCCGACAACATTACCGGCGAGTTGGCAACAGTTGTCACCTGTCAGAGTAGCTTTTGCTTTTCTTTTTTGTGGGTTGAAAGAGAGTCGCAGTAGTGTGGTAGTGGAGGGAGCAGTAAAGGAAATGATTTTTGGGATTTACGTCTGTATGTCTGTCTGGTTCGAGGCGCGTTTGTTTGCCTGATTTGCGTATGAGGCTAGAAATTTGCCCAGGAAAAAATGAAAGAAAGATAGCAATAGAAATAAACGAAAATGGATGGGGAAGCTGCAGAAAAATTCAAAAGATTGGAAGAGGAGGGGGAGGGGGTGGGGAAGCGGACAGCGGTGGCTTTTCTTGCCTCGTCAGGCGAGTCAGTGACGCTGACGTGCTACCATTTCATTTTCTTCTCTTTCCTTATACTCCCTCCCTTTTTCTATACTCCCACCGTTTTCTATTAATGGTCTCAATATGTTTTTCTCTCATTCAAAGAAATTCATGAGATACAAATTTAAAAATAATGTGAAATTACAAAATACTTTTGGAAAATGGACATCTTCTATACAATTTGATCTCAACCCTTCATTTAAATTGATCTGGACCTCTCATTTTTCTGATTCTCTTTCCTAGGTGATTCTCTTTCCTTCAATGATCGCAACTCTTTTCCTCCGGTCTATTGCTTCTGTCTCTGCAACTCATTCTTTTTTTCCTTCAATTTCATGCTAATTTCTCTCAATCCATTCGAATTTCTTTTACCTCCATCTCAGTTCACGAGATTTCTTTCGCTCCTGCTCTCCATTAACTCAGGTAGGGTTGTGACGTCATCACACCACTCATGGAGTCATATCATGGTAATATCTTCCCATTCCTATTTCATTTTCTCCATTTCTGATGTAGATTCCCGTTTTTTTTGTGTTTTTCCTACTCAATCTTATCAAATTTATTTGAACTTAGGGGACCTCGAACTGAATCTATCCCTTTCACTGTATTTCTTCCATCGCTGCTCGGGTTTTTCTCACATTTTGGCTGGAGTGCATTTTTTCACCAAATTTGGATTTGAGTTGAGAAGGTAAAACATTTTACAGTGAAAGATAAGGGTTTTATTCCTCCATTTCAATTTCAAATATGCTAATTTTTTCATTTAACTACAATCTTCATTCCATCTCATCTCATATCAGTTCCAAATTTGGATTTAACTTACGGGAATTTGCAATGTTACACATGGAAGAGAATGTTTAATTTTATTCCGTTTTCATTATTATATCTTTCTTCTATGGCCTCCATGTAAAGTCATTGGCTCAATCTAGTGAAGTTGCAGAATTTGTTAGGGTTAGTTTTCCATTTTTACAGAAGTATTGGGCTTTTTAAATTGTTTAATTGAACCTTCGAGTTGTTGTATAGTCAGTATGTGGTCCATGGTAATCTATTTGATAGTATATCTCAAATAATTCTTAAAAGTTATACGAACTCTACATGTTCTTTAACTAAAGTTATACAACTCTTCTCTCAAAAAAAAGTTATACTAATCATGCATTCTCAATATCTCAATTCGATGCTAAAAAAAGTAAAAAGTAATTCATAGATGATTATTAACAAATCTGGAATCAATTGTAGTATAGCTGAAATAATTCTTAAAAGTTATACTAACTCCACATTTTCTTTAAATAAAGTTATACTAACTCTGCAGTCTGCATCCTCAATATCTCAATTGGATGCTAAAAAATAGTAAAAAGTAATTCATAGATGATTATTAACAAATCTGGAATCAATGATGTAGACTGAAGTATTATTCAGCATATCTGCATATATGTTCGATTTGTTAGTAGCTAAATCAGTGAATTGTCACAAGATCGGTAGTCTTATACCAAATGAAGGACAACGTCCAAAATTCTTACAGATGTATTTGACTGGTCCAGAAGAAGATGTTGCATCTAGAATCTCATCTGTGAGATTAGTTAATCATTATAATTTTTTTAGAAAGTTAACTCTATTTTTTTTTTAATTTAAACTAAAACTATACTACCTTCAATATATGAATTCTTTTCTATATTAAAATTTCAATTTCAATATTAACAATTTTGACTATATGCATTTTAGGACCTCTGGTGGAACTGCATTACATGATACATTAGTATCCGATTTGCAAGATATGTTGGATGCGTACAATGTTCACGCACAATCATTTAGGATGGCACGTGATAGGTTTAATGAGACTAACTCTATCTCTTTGAAGATGAAGCTTACTGGTAAAAGGAATTTAGATGGACGGACTAACAATACCCCTACCGCTCGTGAGGTAGCCGCACTTATAGAGGGGGACTTTAGTTTGAATCGAAAAGAGAGAGATGTTGTTCTTCAGAAGAAATCCGGAAAGTTTCAAATTATATCTGAATGGAATCCTTCTTTTCTAGGATTACAATATTTGTTACTTTTCCCCTATGGTCAAGATTGTTTTAAAGAGGATGTTAACCTCACACGTGCATCTCAAGCTACCACAAGAGGAAGAAAACATGTTACAATGAAAGAGTTCTTCTCATACATGTTGCAAGAAAGGAAGAGCGAGTCCCCTTACATATTGAGATCGAAGAGATTATTCCGGAAATTTATTGTTGATGGATATACCATGATTGAGTCATGTCGTGTGACATATATTAGACTACATCAAAAGGACTTGCGAAGTGAACTATATACGGGATTGGCTGATGCTGTCGGTCATGGTGAAACTGACGGATCCAGGTTGGGACAACTCATTGTACTTCCTAACTCATTCACGGGAAGTGCACGTTACATGATTCAAAACTATCAGGACGCGATGAGCATCTGCAGGTGGACATGATACCCACAACTCTTCATCACGTTTACATGTAACCCAAAGTGGCCTGATATTTTTCGCTACATCGAGTGTAGAGGACTTGCTCCGGATGATCGTCCAAATATCATTTGTAGAATCTTAAGATAAAACTTGAAATGCTCATAAAAGACTTGAAAGAAAATAGACTATTCAGTGAAGTTAAAGCAGGTATGAGCTGATTCTATTAATTAGTTAGTGAAGTTTTATGTAATTACATTACTATTAATACTCTTCTCCAACATAAACAACTATAATTTCATGTGATGACAAAATAACACATAAATAATTATATCCTATGTAGTTGTATACACTGTGGAGTTTCAGAAACGTGGATTGCCACATGCTCATATTATGTTATGGTTGACGCGAAAGGACACAACTATATTGGCATCAGACATTGACAACATTATCTCAACTGAGATTCTGGATGAGAAACATGAGCATGATTATTATGTTGTTGTCAAAGAGTTAATGGTGCACGGGCCTTGTGGTGTTCTGAACAAATCTTCGCCGTGTATGGAGAATGGTCGCTGCACGAAAAACTTCCCGAAGAAATTTGTGAGACGTACTACAATTGATGGAAGTGGATTTCCCATTTACAGACTAAGAGAAAATGGAAGGAGTGTAATAAAGAATGAGACTCCTCTTGACAATAGATTTGCCATCCCTCATAACCGTACATTATTGCTCAAGTGTGGGGCTCACATTAACATTGAGTGGTGTAATCAAACTCGTGCAGTGAAATACCTCTTCAAGTACATTAATAAGGGTAATGATCGGATCACGGTAGCATTCTCTGAGGCATCCAACAATTGTAAGCCAGAAAAGGTCGATGAGATCAAAATGTATTATGATTGTACATATATCTCTGCATGTGAAGCAGCTGGGAGAATCTTTGGATTCCACATTCATTATAGGGACGTCGCAGTTGAACGTCTAAGCTTTCATCTCCCTGGGCAACATAGTGTGTACTATAATCCTAAAGAGTCTGCCAGTTATGTTCTTAGACGTCCTACTATCCACACTACTAAGTTTCTAGCTTGGATGCATGCAAACAGTGTGTATCCTCAAGCTAGGAGCTTGACTTATGCTGAATTTCCTACCAAGTTCACGTGGAAAACGAAAACGAGAGAGTGAGTACCAAGACAAAGAAGTACCGCAATTGGAAGACTATACTTCATGCGACCTGGAGCCGGAGAGAAATACTTCCTCCGTTCTTAAATAAGTGCAACAGTCAACATTTCACACTTGCCGAGACACAACTTTGACCATTAATATATATAATTCTCTATTGGTAAAAAATTTAAAAAAATTAGTATTTGAAAATTTACAATGAGACAAATTTAATAATATATTTTTCAAAAAAATATATTAATACATCAATAAATAAAATGTAGTCAAAGTAGAACATGTGAATAGTGTAAAATTTCACATGTTGCACTTATTTAAGAACGGAGGTAGTATTATTTAAGGATGCTCCTTGGTGTCATGAAGGGGTTCAGGAGTTTTGAAGAACTCAGAACAGTTGACGATAAAGACTATATAGATGGACTTATATAACAAAGTCATTGGGCAACAACGCATGAACTTCGCGTCACATTTGTTCATCTTTTACTACAAGAGTCATTATCTATGCCCGATATGTTTATTATTTAATGACATTCCTTAAATTTAGATAAACTTAATAAATGCCAATATATTAAGAGTGATGTAGATTTACAATAAGCAAGATGTTTTGTAATTAAAAAATATTGTTTCATATATATTATAGTTAAAGATCATTATTCACTATTATCAAACAGTTGAGAATTTTTATTGTAATAAATTGCATATTGATCTGAGGGTAAAATTTACTCTTATGTCGTAGATAGTTTTTAAATATGAAGTACTTCTCTTAAAAAGTGTTCAAAAATAGTTCAATATAATCAATTTAATCAACGATCTTTTTAGATAGTAGTTGGTTTAATAACTTGTTTCCACATCATCATATTTACAGATGAAAGTCAAATTGTTTATGATACACACAAATTCAATTATTTAAGCATATAGAAATTTAAAATACATCTTAAATTTATTAATATTAAAATTGCACTAACCGTTATGTTTTTTACAGAACTGCAGCTCGATGAGAAGCAAATAAAGAATTATTGTTTGTTGGAAGTTGAAAAACTTCTACAACATCGTGGAAAGTCTCTATTCTACTATGACGGAATGCCTCGAGTGACAGATCTTGACATTCCCTCTCTTGATGATGTTTTGATACACGAGGAATTGAGATATGACAGACTTGCTTTGGCGGAGGAACATGCTAAATTAATCTCCGCCTTGACGGACGATCAAAAGCGTGTTTACGAGACAATAGTGAGTTCTGTAGAGGTCAACCGTGACGGTGTGTTCTTCTTATACGGGCACGACGGTACAGGGAAAACATATCCGTGGAAGACCTTATCAGCATATATAAGACATCAAGGAAATATTGTGTTGAACGTAGCTTCAAGTGCGATTGCATCATTGCTGCATCCAGGTGGAAGAACGGCACATTCCAGGTCGGGTTTTTTAGTTTTTAAAACTTATAATTCCAAATAAATACTAAGACAATGAATCGTAACTTTCAGGTTTAAAATCCCACTCACATCAGCGGAAGATTCAACTTGCAATATAAAACCAGGAAGTGCGCTTGCGAAGCTGATTCAAATGACAAAATTGATAATTTGGGATGAGGCACTCGTGACTAATAAGTTTTGCTATGAAGCTCTTGATAGGACTATGCGGGATATTCTTCGACATTCATATGGTTGTGATGGAATGAAACCTTTTGGTGGAAACACAATTGTCTTTGGCGGAGACTTTAGACAGATTTTACCAGTAATTCCAAAGGGTAGCAGGCAAGATATTGTGCAGGCGACTTTAAACTCATCCTTCATTTGGCCGTTTTGCAAGATACTGAAGCTAACGAAGAACATGAGAGTGCGAAGTGGATCAAACGATCTTAATTCTGCATACATACAGAGATTCATTGATTGGATTTTAAAGATAGGGAACGAGGTTCTAGGTGACAATGAGGATGGAGAATCATATATTGACATACCCGAAGAATTCCTCGTGCCTTGGATTTCTGATCCAGTTACTTCTATTGTCCAGAGTACATATCCCGATTTCTTGGCACACTTCACATCCCCTTCATAATTAATGTCAAGAGCAATACTTGCGCCAACAATAGACGGGGTAGACACGATTAATGATTACATGCTCGCACAACTACCATCAGAGATGAAAACATATTTCAGCTCTGATTCTGCATCATTATCTGATTCTGATAGTTGTTTGTTGCAAGAGATCCATTCTCCAGAATTCCTTAATGGAATCAAATGTTCCGGAGTGCCTAGCCATGAGTTAAAATTAAAAGTGGGTGCCCCTGTGATGCTTATGAGGAATCTTGATCAATCATTGGGATTGTGTAAATGGCACTTGACTTTTAGTGACCAGACTTGGAAAGCATGTTATTGAGGCCCAAATGTTGTCAAGGCCAACTGCCGGCCAAAAACATTTCATTCACTGTCTTACCTTGACTCCTTCTGATGTCAGTCTGCCATTCACCTTCCAGCGTAGGCAATTCCCTCTGATGGTTAGGTATGCTATGACTATAAATAAGAGTCAGGGCCAGTCATTGGAAAATGTGGGAATATTCTTAGAGCGACCGGTTTTCACCCATGGGCAGCTTTATGTTGCTGTATCAAGAGTCACGAGTCCAGCTGGTTTGAAGTTTTTGATATGTGACGACAATGGTAGACCGACAAACTCCACATTAAATGTTATATACAAAGAGGTCTTTACCAGTTCTTAATATTACATTTTGTCTTGAATAAAATTGAAAGCTTTTTATTTCAAATCAAAAGACAAATATTATTCATTCATTTAAGAAAATAATTAAATTACTATAAAATAATATAAAATAATGTTTTAGCCCATGATGGGGGGAAATATATTAAAGCCAACATATGATCCCCTTTTCTGCCCCAAGAATAGCTCGCCCCCCGCTCTGCCGCCTACTGAGTTTGCCTGAAAAACGTCGTCCCGGGTCTCCCCAAAAACCTTGACTCCATAGATTCCACCAAAAGCACCTCATCTTTTTCGTTCATCTCCATCCAACTGTAAGCTTGAGACAAGACAACTATCTCCTCCTGCCTCCAAGTTGTGCGATTGTTCTCCTTGTGTACACTCCTTTGTACTGTTGTCGTCGACCAACGATGATGGAATCGTTAAAAAGTTGTCACAAGAACAAAGCCTGAAAAATCATTTCTCCAAACTTACGTATATTGTAGCCTCTGTGTATGCTATCTTTCTCTTGTAAATCGCTGCCTCCACCCGAGTTGCTGAAGACCAAAGCTGATTGTGAATTCGTCCAAGAAAACTTGCGAGCAACGCTAGTAGCCGCAACTGTAACCCTAGGCCAAAGAGCCTCCCGTCCGCTAGCACAGTTTTTAGTTAAATCATTACTTTTTATTACTGTACATCAATTTTTACATAGTGCTCTCCAGATTTAGAATTTGTTATTATCTTTACTCCCGTTTTGAGAATTTTTTGAATAAGACATGACATCGTATGAAATTTAATTTCACCCGGCTAGTATGTTTCTTTATCCAATGTGATGTGCAAGGTGAGAAACATAAATGGAACTGCACCATTTTATGACGATAGAGTGGTGATGATCTCCCATTGAAGCCTGAATGAGGATGGTTGCAATGGTGAACGTGATTGTCATAATAGAAATAGATGAGGTTGTATACACCAAAGAGAAAATAATTATACCTCACTTTTATATATGTATGATTTGAGAAGTTTTATCTTTTTTTGTTAATTTTGCACATTAAACAACCAAAAGTACTATTTCGTGTCAAATAGTATGTATTAAAGTAAACAATGTTATGCAAAATCTAATGAATGATATTCAAAATTAAAAAACACTAATTATAAAATACTTGAGGATAACAAGTTAGTGAAAAAAGATCTAAATGTAAGTATGAAAAGAACATATTGTACTTTTGGTCCCACTTCTATTGAGTGATAGATACTTTTCATCCATAAAATTTATTTTTACGCTTTTGATATGTGACTGTAGTTTTGGACAATTATGATAAATTTTGGCTAATTATTTGACGAAAATTAATTAATTATTGTTTACAGAAACTAACATAACGAACAATTGGAGTAATCCCAAGATTCATGTATATTCATCGCTACTTAGAGCACCTCCAATAGAGATGTGGATTGTGGAGCTTTAAATGTGGACACATCACCACTTAGACAGACTATTAAGAAGATATGAGGCTTACATGGCTAAATAGATGATTAAACTAAAATTCACTCCAATGCACATGCAAGTTTTTATAATAAACTTCTCTAGTTTGGCTGTCGGAAAACCAAAATTACCTTGCTTTCCTTCGTATTCCAATTTCCAATCCCAGCACAAAGAGTCAAAGATCTGATAAAAACGTAACTTCAACAAGATCAATAACTGGCCACCACAACAAGCTTAAAAAATCCTATGATTCCTCTTCTCTCCCAACTGCTCTTCTTGATATCACCACTATGTCATTGTCAATTTCCATGGCAGCAGCGGCGAGCCGGCGACGGCCTTTAGCTCAGAGTACGGTGCGACGACCATGACTATGATTTGTGAAGATCTGCCATGCATACACTTCCCTCATGTGCGATCTCTCTAAACTACCGTGTGTGTATACGTCAATACGAAGGATTACGACATGGGTTGAAGCTGACGACTATTGGAGAAGTAGGCTATAAAATCTCGCATGAGAGGAGATGGGTTTTCTGGAAACACTATTTTTCTATTTAGGATTAATTGTATTGCTGCCGAATAAAATACTTCGTAGAGTTGAAATAAAATTGGATTGAGATAATAAGTTGTTGAGTCACGATGTGTGACACGCTTTCTAGAATCAGGAGTGCAAACTCAGAGCATCTTTAAGAGCATCTCTAATAGAGATGTGGATTTATGAAAAATGAATTGCCATCTAGATAAAATAGACATTTGATAAAAGTATTCTCTCCAATGGAACTATCTATTAATCACGAGTTGCTGAGTTGTACCGCACACTGTGAAACTCTCCGTCCACTTTGAGAAGGCCTGTTTCACAGCCAAGTCAACACAAAAAATACACACATTATATTAATGTCTACGGAAGTATTTCGCGACAACACTTTCTTTTTCTCTTTTTCTGCCCAAATTGTACGTTGATAAATTCCAAAGAACATTCCAAAGAACATCTTCATCAAAAGTGATCCAGACAGGCCAAATAGAAGTTTATCATCTCCCTCAGGCTCAAAGTTCAGAGTATTATTTAACTTACTTTTTAATTTGATAAACTACAAAAAAATACTACAAGCTAGGTATAAACCAAAATCATCGACCTCAACCCTAAGAATAATTTACAACCTATTCGATTTAGACGAAGCTTTTTCGATGTATTGATTTCAAATTCATTTTTTCTATAATTAGTGTTGCCTCTAATTTTGTTCTGCCTTAATCAAAGCGTTGATTCCTTTTTTATCTATAATTGGCTAGATATTTAATTTGTATTTAGTTTTCCTCCTGAGTTTTTTTTTGTTTTCACGCTAGTTCAGAAAAAAGATGGCAGACATGCGTTTCAGATATGCCTTTGGAGAAGAAAGGTATGAGAAGAGTTATGGGTAACCTGCGGCCGTTTGAAACAAATGGTAACATGCGAGTGTTTCTCATAGACTCATTCTTTTAACCGCATTGGAGAGAAAATACTTTGTGGATCCAAGTCAGCATCACAGCCCGTGTAGATGGTTGAGTGACCATTTTTTAGGGTAGATTCTATGGTACTCATAAGGTACCATACCTTTGTCCACATGGATCAATGAGAATGTTGCAGTTGAATTATTTAATTCTAAATTAAAAATGATATAATGATGTGGACCAATCAAGTGACAACTCCGTTATCCATTTAAAACGCGAGGTACCGTACCTGTCATTCACTTGATTGCTCCACATTATTATATCATTTTAATTTAGATTTAAATAATTCAACTGCAACATTCTCATGGGTCCATGTGGACAAATGTATGATACCTTAAGTGTACCATAGCTACCTTTTATAGAGTGCAATTCACGTCCCTATTGGAGATGCTCTCACAATGTGAGTATTTTAATGTGCCAACTCAGCACCACTTTTAATATGGACATCCGCGTTGGGGAGGATATTTAAGGGGTTTTGAAATGAATATTACTGATGGATAGTGTACCCGGGGGGTAGCTTATCCGGGGGATTATTGCGGGGAATAACAAGAGAGAAGTCAGAGCAAGTAAGTATAGAGAGAGAAAGTGTATTTAGAAAGTATGCAGCGTTTATGACTTGGTTACAAATGGGGAAATGGGGTGCTATTTATAGTAGCAATAAATGCCGGACAGGGACACGTGTCAAGCGTCCATTGGCCGAGAGGTCACCTCAACTGGTTGGCGCTGGCAACCGCATGTGGCCGCATTTAATGCGGCTGTTGGATGGGACGTTGTACAGGGTACGATGATCTGTACGCATGTGGCGCGGATATCATGTCGGGGAGGGTGCCCTCGGCTGCAGAGGACTAGTCGAGGGCTCTGAGTACCGGGGACCCCCTTGGTGCCGAGGGCTCCAGGTGCCGAGGGCTACTGTTTTTCACCGTTTTCCCCAGTAACTTTGTTTTGCTGTCTTGGCCCTCCTGTGAGAGTTAGAGCCTTCGGCCAGGGGGCCGAAGGCACCCCTGGTGCGTATTTGTGGGCTGCTTGGTATCTTGGGCGCCGTGATTTGGGCCTGTTGTGCTCTCTGGGCCTGTTGGGCCTTTATTGGAGTAGTAGGAGTCTGTGGGCCGGGGGTTCCCGGGCCATATACTCCATCAGGAGTCCCTCACTCCTTTTGTCGAAAGGTACTTGAGGGAAAAGGGGTAATAGTGTTTGTCCTCTGCCGTTGTTCCGTTTGTAGTTTGTAGAGTTGTGGGTAGTTTGCTGTTTGTTTATTCTGCCGAGGGCAGTACCTCAGTTACCCACATGTCGGGACTTGAGGGGTCATGTTTGTGATTTTTGTGATTTTTCCCAAGGGGGTCCTCCAGTCCCCCACTCCTTGAGGCACTTGCAAAGTGGTGAAAAGGAGTAGAGTAGTTGCGTTGCTGTTGCGGGCCGAAGGCTGACGCTTTTTGTTTCATTTTGGGGTGATGCCTCGTTAAAAACCTCATTAGGAAAAACCCTGTGGGAAAAAAATCCTAATGAGGGAAAAAGAGTGCACCGAATTCCCCCAACGATGAATCGAAAATGTGAAACCTTGGTTCAAAATGGAGAATATGATGATGCCGAAGGCTCTCCTTGTTCTGAGGGTTCATGTGTTGATTGGCCGGAGGCTTGTTGTTGATGTCCTGGGAGGTACCGAAGGGGGGTCCCTCAATCTGGGGATCGAGGGCTTAATGAATGCGGTTAGTAGGTGAATTGTTACCGGGGTGTCCCCTGTTTGTTGACTAGTTGGTGATGAAAATATCTGAGGGCTCCCATTACCTGTGTGTCGTAGGCTATCCGTCAATGAGGCATACTCCCCGGGGGCTACCCGGCCCTCACAGTGCTGAGGGGGGATCCCCGAGGGGTGGCCTGATATGAAGCCTTGGGCTTCTGAAGGAGTGATCCCGAAGGCATCTGTTATGTACTGTGAGGGGCACAACCCGGGAGTGTCTCTGGGTAAGTGTACCCGGAGGCTTTCCTTGGTGAAGTGGAGTGAAGTAAAAAAAACCTGGGGGCTCCTAGAATATAGCCGTTGGAAATATAGCCGTTGGAATATGTAACGTCAGGATATAGCCGTTGGGGGGGTTGTCACGTGGTGCGTTATCGTTGGCTGCCCGTGGGCGGGCGTCACCGATTGGGTGAAACCTCGGTTGGTAATGATGGCAGTCCAACCGGAGGCCCGGTTTCCAGGCCCAAGCCCGGATCCCAGCGCCTATAAATACCCCATGGCCGGTTTCCTTCCCCTTGTGCGAAATCATTATAGCAAAGCTCTGCCAAAATTTCTAGAGAGAGAAACAGCAGCCCTCGATCAATCCCTGCCTTAAGGTCAGTTCCCCCTGCTCTTCTCGTTGTAGTTAGCTGTGCCTTGTGACCTTAGACTAGGAGATAGAACTTTTAGAGAACTCTAGTATTTCCGAGCCCTCGAACCAGTGCGAAGATGTCTTCCCAAAGTGATTCCCAAGACATCTCGGGGGCGCCCTCGGTGGCGGATGAAGTCTTTTCGGACGTGGAGTCCTCAAGCGAACAGTCCTCGGTGGGACAGGATGCCGTCGTCGCCCTGGAGCTGCAGAAAGCCCTCGTTGTTGAGGCGGAAGCCGAGGGCTTCGAACAGGAGTGTGAAGATGAAGAGCTGGCCCTCGCCTGGCAAGCAGCTGAAGAAGAGGCGCAAAAAGAAGGCGCGAGGGTCACTGTTGCTGTTCTCCCCCCTCGGGGTACCGGCGAGGCCATCACCTCTCGACCGCTGAACGCGGTTCCCATCCGGGTGGCCCCCGGAAAGAAGAAGGCGAAAGTGGCTGCCCCCAAGAAGAAAGGCAGTGTTGCAGACCAAGGGAAGCCCCTCGATATGCCCGAGGGGTATTCCTACCTAAATACCGCCGCCTTAGAAATAAGGTCGAAGGCTGATGCGGCGGATCTATACGTCACTCAACTACATGTGGGCCCTTCGGCCATTGTGGTGACACCGGGTCCCGATGACGTCCTCTCCCGGGCTCCCGAGGGCTGCATCGCGGTGCATGTCGTGTCTGTTTCGATGGGGCTCCGGTTCCCCCTACACCCCTTCCTCCGGGAGTACCTCCGATTCGTAGGTTTGGTCCCCTGTCAGCTGACCCCGAACAACCATTCCTACATAACGGGCTTCCTCCAGCTCTGCAAGTCCCGGGGGGGTAACACCTAGCCTGGACCTCTTCTTCCAGAGCTTCAACCTGTGCGGGGGGGGGGGGGGGCATGCGAATGCCGAGGGCTTCTCAAACTTGCAGCAGGTGGCCCTGTTCAAGCTTTTTACTGAGGCGCCCTCCTCGAATAAAGGGTGGAAAGACCGGTGGTGCTATGTGAAGTTGACCGAGAGCCCCTTCCCGAGGGAATTGCGTGACCGGTTCAGGAGGCACGAGAAGAGGAGGAGCGCCGCCCTCGAGAAAGACGGCAGGATCCTGGCCAAGATCCCGGAGGGCTGGGACAAAAACATAACCATTAAGGAGTGCACCAAAGAGGAGGATCTCTACACCCTCGGGTTCCGGCGGTATCGCTTCCTGGGGGAAACAGATGAGAAGTTCCCGGTGTTTGAGGGAGCCTCCGGAGGTAGTGGCTGAGGGCACCCTCACTTTTGTATCTTAGCAGATAGTTTATCTGTTTGTTAGTTTCTTTTTTGTGCCATCTGTTAGTAACCCCTCGGTTTTAACCCCACAATGTTTTGCAGGTATCCCAGTCAACATGATGAACGTCAGGGGGCTCGCTGATTTGAAGAAGAAAAAGCCCTCCAAGGCCCCGAGGGGAACGGATGCTGGTGTCCCGAAACCCGCCGGTGACTTCTTCAAGAAGCCGGAGGGGCCATCTGCGGCCCCAAATACTGATGCAGCTGCCGCTGCCAAGAGGAAAGGCACGGGCAAGGCTCCCGAGAGCAAAAAGCCCAAGACCAGGGATGCCGGGAAGAAAAGCCCCCCCGGTGGTCATTGTTGACGATTGCCCCGCCTCCGGGGTGCACGAGGAGATGCCGGTGGTGAAAGTGCCAGGGGGTGTCCGGGAGCCATCTTCCGAGGTCCTGACGGTCTCCCTCCCGGTTGGTACGGCCGTGATGAATGGCACGGCTGACTCGAGGGCGCTTTTGAGAGGTATAACCCTCGAGATTGACAGAGCAGCCCTCGGGGCTGATGATGACCAAGCCCTTGAGGACAGGATCCTCCGGTCTTCCCTCACGGTAAGTTTTTTTCGACAGTTTACCGTTTTTTGTTTGAGCTAGGAAATAATGTACGACCTTCCTAACTTCTTTTCTTTTTTGTAGACTTGCATTGCCCTCGGAGAGCAAGCCCGGCGGCTAGAGGAGTGGCGTCTTCGCAAGGCCGAGCATGGTGCTAAGATGCGAGAGCTCATCCCCCAAAATTCCGATGTCGTCCGGCAGATGGCTACGCTGGAGGAAAGCCTTCGGCAGATGACCCTGCGGGCGGAGGCCGCAGACCGGGGCAAGGCCGAGGCTGAAAGGTCCGCAGCTGAGGCCCTTGAGAGAGCTGCTAGGGAGGCCGAGGCCGCCAAGGTGGAGGCCGAGACCGCTAAGGTGGAGGCCGTCGAGAGAGCGCGAGGGGACGCCATCTCTGGGTTCTTGGCAGGGGGTGGCGAGCTGAGGAGCACAAGCAATGGTTGTCCTCGGTCGTCGAGTCCTCGGTCGACGAGTGGTGCGACGGGCCTGGAGTGGAGTGGGTTTCCCGAAAGGGTAAACAGTATTATGATGGGGGCGAGTTTTTCACCCAAGCCCTCATCTACCGGAGGATGGCCCGCCACCTGAAGATTGAGCCAAAGGATTTCGACCCGGCGGCATACGGGCTTCCCCCTGCAGCCAG
The DNA here is from genome assembly GCA_945859875.1 of Cuscuta europaea. Taxonomy (NCBI): domain Eukaryota; kingdom Viridiplantae; phylum Streptophyta; class Magnoliopsida; order Solanales; family Convolvulaceae; genus Cuscuta; species Cuscuta europaea. The sequence continues at coordinate 45,557,269 of CAMAPE010000005.1, forward strand.
ACGTCCGAGTTCCTCTCCCCTCCGATGTCGAGAGGCCAGACCTGGAGGACACCGAGCTCATGAAGGAAGCCGAGGGTGACGAACCTGAGGTCGATGCAGAGGTTACTTCGAAGCCATCGGAGGAGACGGCCCCCGGGAATGTTAACTTGTAATTTTTTTTGATTTAACATGTTTTGAACAATCCTTTTGTAACGAATGCTTGTGTGCCCTCGGCCTTCGGCCCTCTGTAACTTTGAATTTATTTTCTTTGGTGAATGAATACTCGCCCCCGGGCTTTTGGTATATAATGTGTTTCTCTTTAATTCTATTCTTCTCGGATGTATGCCATCGTTTTCTTTTGAATGTATGCCTTCGCCCTTCTTTGAATGTATGCCTTCGCTTGTCTGAATGTATGTTTAGGACTTAGGATATATTCTTCCGGGTGTAGTGCTTCTTGTAGCCCTCGGCTACCAGTAATCCTTAGTCAGTTGATCCTTTTACCGAGGGCACAATGCTCAGGACTTACAAAATATTTCTAAGTGTTTGTTCATCTGTTGGCCCCCGGCTGATCCTTCCCTCCGGTTCTATGTAGCCTTTTTGAGATGACCGGAGGTGAGGTGCTTAGGACTTAGAAAATTCTTCTAAGTGTTTGAACACAGTTTTAACCTTCGGTAGTTGGGCACCCTTCGCTGGATGTATGGCCGAGGGTCGATTCCTGGGTAAAATACACCATGACCTGCCTCCCCTTGGGGGATGGCGCGGAAAGCGCCTCATTTTTTAAAGTCGTCCCCTCGGCGCTAGACATAGTCTGTGGCCTGCCACACCGTTGGGGGGTGGTGGCGCGGGGAGCGTTTCGGTTTGGAAGTCGAATCCTGGGCATTTCTCGTGCCTGTCATACCCTTGGGGTGATGACGCGGAAAGCGTTCCGTTTTGAAAGTCGAATCCTGGGCATTTCTCATGCCTGTCATACCCTTGGGGTGATGACGCAGAAAGCGTTTCAGGGAAGGGTTTTCATTTGCACACTAGTTGCAAATGGACGGGTGCACTACGTGCTGCCGGCACCGAGAGGTGGCGCCTTCGGTATAGGCGTCCTCGAGGGGTACGACTTAGAAACAACACTTGGTGTTTGTTCCGATTTACGGCCCCCGGTACTTGGTACCGAGGGGTCTTCTGTGGAAACACTTGGTGTTTCTCCCCGATTGTTGAAGAGGATTGTGTTATCTACCCGCGGTACTTGGTACCGAAGGGTCTTCTGTGGAAACACTTGGTGTTTTCTCTCATTTGTTGAAAGCTGCTAGTGACATGTCCCCCCGGCACCAGGTGCCGAGGGTTTTCCTGGTGGGGACAGGTGGTGCTTTGCTGTAGGTGATAATATCCTCTGCCCTCGGCACTTGGTGCCGAGGGTTCTTCTATTGTGGTGAGGCCTTGGGCCTGGGGGTGGTACGAGGGCTTGGCCCTTGTGATAATCTTGTTCCGTGTTCTCGGTGTCTTCAAAATGCCTTCATTCTTCAAAATTCTTTAGGCCTTGGGCCGTAAAATAATACATTCACTAGTTATGAGGGCTTGGCCGCTCTGATGTTATTGATAAAATTTAACTAAGTGATGTACATTCCAGTGCCTAGGGACTTCGGTCCCGTTAGGGCGTTTTAGCTTGTAAGTTCCTGGTTTGATGATGGCTGCCACGATGTAGGGGCCTTCGAATTTTGGTGCCATCTTTCCGCCCTCGGTTGGTTGGCTAGCTTCCCTTCTTCGGAGGACATAGTCCCCCATTTGGAATTCCCTGGAGCGAACCTTGGCGTCAATGTAACTTTTCACCTGCCTTCGGTAGTTCTCTGCGCGTATGAAGGCTTGCTCCCGGCGTTCCGAAATAAGGTGGAGATCGAGGGCCATATTGGCGTCGTTGGCCTCCGGATCATACTGTGTGACCCTTCGGGTTGGGAGAGTTACCTCAGTGGGGGCTTTGGCTTCAAATCCGTAGCAAAGGGAGAAGGGTGTCTCACCAGTTGCCCGCCGAGGGGTTGTACGGTAGGCCCATAAGATGTTGTGGAGCTCTTCTACCCAACCACCCCCTTCGGCCTCCAGCTTCTTCTTTAGGCCCTCGAGTAATGTTCTGTTGGCGTTCTCCACCTGTCCGTTGCCCTGAGGGTAGGCAACGGATTAGAAGGTGTGTTTGATGCCTCATGCCTCTAGGAGGGCACAGAAGGGGCTGCCTCAAACTGAGTCCCATTGTCGGAGATGATTTGCTGAGGGACGCCAAACCTGGTGAGGATGTTCTTGAGAGCAAAGTGATGGCACCTGGCCTCAGTGATGCTGGCGAGGGGCTCCGCTTCCACCCATTTGGTGAAGTAATTGATGGAGACAATGATGTACCTGTTGTTGGAGGTACCCCTCGGCAGAGGGCCCACAAGGTCTATGCCCCATCGAGCGAAGGGTATGGATGTGCTGATGGGGGCATAGTTGACCGCTGGCTTGCCGGGGGCTTTCTGGAAGTGTTGGCACGCGGGACACCTCCGGGCAAGGTCCGCACAATCCCGGGCCATTGTAGGCCAGAAGTAGCCCTGGATTATCAGCCTTCAGGACATGGAGAAGGGTCCCTGGTGAGCCGAGCAAGTCCCACTGTGCACTTCCTCCATTGCTACTTCGGCTTCATCTTGATGAAGGCACCGAAGTAACGTCCCATTGTAGGATCTTTTGTAAAGCCTTCCGTCCTCGATAGTGTAGCTGGGAGCCCTCATCTTTGCCAGCTTGGCGCGGGCCTCATCCTCGGGACAGTTGCCCTGTGGTGATGAAGGCAACAATGTCTGAGATCCAGTCCTCCTGTCTTTGTTGTATGTTCATGACGGGGCTAGCATGTATGCTGGAGAGGCTGAGTTCTTCTATTTTGGCGATCTTGGAGATGTGCTCAGGGGATTCTGCCGAGAGCTTTGATAAAATGTCGGCCTCGGAGTTTTGAGCCCTCGGTATTTGAGTAAGAGAGTGAGCCTCAAATACCTTAAGCAACTCCTTGGCCGCCTCCTTGTATTGCTTCATTCTCCCTTCCTTGGCCTCGTACTCCCTGGAGATTTGGCGGACGACCAACTTGGAGTCGCACTTGATGTGGATTTGTCGGGCCTTCATGTTAGCTGCCAGCCGAAGGCCACAGAGGAGAGCCTCGTATTCGGCTTCATTGTTGGAGACTTTGAAGGAGAAACGGACTGCATAATAGGCCCGGAAGCCCTCGGGTGAGATGAGAACCACCCCTCTTCCGCATGCCTTGATGGCGGAGGAGCCGTCGGTGTAGAGGATCCACCAGTCATCTGAAGGGGCCGAGGGCTCCTCATCTGTGGCTGCCCTCGCCGTACACTCCGTCATGAAGTCCGCTAGGGCTTGGCCCTTGATGGCGGGCCTAGGACGGATGTCGATGTTGTATTGGCTCAAGAAGACAGCCCATTTTACCAATCGGGAGGAGCTAGTGGGGCTCCTCATCAAGGCGCCGAGGGGTTGGTGAGTGAGGACCTGGACCGGGTGAGCCTGGAAGTAATGGCCCAACTTCTTGACGGTCCACACGATAGCCAACACTGTCTTTTCCACGGGGGAGTACCGGAGCTCCGCTTCCCTGAGGGTCTTGCTAACATAGAAGATGGCATGTTGGATGCCATCCTCTTCCCGGATGAGTACAGAGCTGATGGCAGCCGGGCTAACACCCAAGTAGAGGTACATGATTTCCCCTACCTTGGGTTTAGAGAGCACAGGGGGCGAAGATAAGTATCGTTTCAGCTCCTCGAATGCCCCCTGACATTCTGAAGTCCACTGGAAACCGGCGGTTTTCCTCATGATCTGGAAGAAGGGTAAGGACTTCTCCGCCGATTTTGATAAGAAGCGGTTGAGGGCTGCCAGGCGGCCCGTCAACCGTTGGACCTCCTTCACGTTGCGTGGGGGCTCCATGTTGATGATGGCCTGGATTTTCTCGGGGTTGGCCTCAATACCCCTTCGGCTAACCATGTAGCCCAGGAATTTTTCCCCCTGGACGCCGAAGGTACACTTCTTCGGGTTCAGCCGAAGGCTAAACTTGTGCATGATGGCGAAGATCTCCCTCAGGTCGTCAGCATGGTTTGCTGACTGCTTGCTTTTGACGATCATATCGTCAACATATGCCTCCATGGTGCGCCCTAGGACAACTTGAAATACCCTGCCCACCATCCGAGTGTAGGTGGCACCTGAGTTCTTTAGGCCGAAGGCCATGACAAGGTAGCAGAAAATGCCCTCGGGAGTCATGAAGGCTGTTTTTTCAGCGTCCTCCTCATGCATGTATATTTGATGATATCCGCGGAATGCGTCGATGAATGACATGATTTCACACCCCGCGGTTTCATCCACCAGTTGATCAATATTTGGCAGAGGAAAGGGGTCCATGGGACATGCCTTGTTGAGATCCGTGTAGTCCACGCACATGCGGAATGAGGGCGGTTTTTGTGCGAGGACAACGTTTGCCAACCATGAGGGGTATTTCACCTCCTTGATGTGCTTGATAGAAAGAAGCATGGCGACCTCCTTCTTCACAAATTCCCTTCTCTCGGCCGAGAGGGGTCTCCTCCGCTGTTGTACTGGTTTGGCCGAAGGGTCCACCGAGAGGCGGTGGGTGATGACCCTTCGGCTGATCCCCGGCATGTCCTCCGGCCCCCATGCAAAAACAATGGAGTAGGCGCGGAGGGCGCTAATGATGCCGGTCTTCAAACCTTCGGGGAGCTTGGCTCCAATCTTCACGACTCTCTCAGGCTTGACCGGATCGAGCGCGAAGTCTTCTACCTCCTCGGCTGGTTCAGCCCTCGGCCTTCTTTCTTCTGCTTCCACAGTTCCGGTGATGGTGTCAACGCGGAACTCCGTCTTGCTAACCTTCTTTGTAACTTGAAGGTAGCAAGCGCGGGCAAGCTTTTGGTTCCCCCTTGAGTAACCGATTCCCCCCTCGGCTGGGAACTTGAGGCAGAGGTGCCTCATGGAGATGACGGCTTCGAGGTCCTCGAGGGCTGGCCGGCCGAGGATGATGTTGTGGGCGCAGTCGATGTTGACGACGACGAACTCTACTTCGAGCTTGGCTCTATGGAGGCCGTCGCCGAAGATTACCGGGAGGGTTATGACCCCCTCGGAATCAATGGTGTCGTCGGTGAAGCCGGCAAGAAGGGTCTTGATGGGTTGAAGGGATCCCCTCTCCAGATGCAGCTCTCTGAAGGTGCTGAGGTACATTACATTGACGGAGCTGCCCGTGTCAATGTAAGTTCTGTGAATAATGGTGTCATTGATCTCTGTGCGGATGACGAGGGCATCCCTGTGGGGGGAGGACACTGGGGGGAGATCAGCGTTGATGAAGATAATGGGTTCCTCCCTCAACCGCTTTACTGGGGGCATATGAGTGACTTCCCCCACGTAATGTGATTGAGCCCACTTCTTTCGTTGACTTGTAGAGTCACCCCCGGTATTTCCCCTCGTAATCATGAGGATGTGGCGTTTCTTTTCTTGGTACCGGGGGTACTCCTCCTCCTCTTCCTCCAGATTTCCAATCTCCCTCTTCTTGCCGAGGGGGATGGTGTTGGGGTTGACCCATGCATTCCCTCTCGCAGTTTGCCCTCGGGGTGGCCCCTGATGAGGGGGGGCCTGTTGCTGATGGCCCTGGACAAACTGGGACAGATGGCCCGCCTGTATCAATTTCTCGATGGCCGTCTTCAGCTGATGGCAATCATCGGTCCTGTGCCCCTGGTGTCGATGGAAACGACAGTAGGGGTAGTTTGGATTGATGGCAAATACTTCCGAGGGCGCGCGTGAATCTCGCTCCACGAGGCCCCTTTCTTTAGCAAAATCAAGAATAACGCTGACGGGATGCGTTAATGGTGTCCGAGGGTGCTCCAGGAGGACAGGTTGTGCCCAAGCCCTCGGGTTCCCCTTGAAACCTCCCCCGGGCTTGGCTTGGCCGTGCCGGGGGCGATCACCGGAGGGGGCAGGATCCCTGGGATGATTGCGGGGAGCCCCCGGCCCTCGGTTACCTTTGTCTTCTGGCCGAGGGCGTTGCTGGTCTGGGACATGGTGGCATTTCTCCACCTCCTCGGCCTCGGCGTACCGGTCCCCCCGTTGTAAGGCCCTTATATAATCGCGGGGGGTTCGATGATGAGGCTTCTGGAGAAGTTCCCGGGGCGGAGTACTATTTGGAGGAGGGTCAGGAGGGTCCCGTCGTCAGTGCCATCAACTTTATCAGCCCCCGTCCTCCAGCGTTCCAGGAAGTCCCGAAGGGTCTCCTCCTTCTTCTGCCTCACTGTTAGTAGGTGGAAGAAGTGTTTCCTTGTGCGGCACCTCCCCGCAAATTGCGTCAAGAATCGTTGGGCGGGTTCTTGCCATGAGTCAATATAGCCCTCGGGCAATCGGTTGAACCATTCGTAAGCTGGCCCCTCTAGGGTGGAGAGGAACCAGCGGCACAAATATTCATCCGATGCCCCCACCATCATCATGCTGTTTTGATACCTGATGTAGTGCTCCTGGGGGTCAGTCTTTCCGTCATAGGGCTTGATGAGCTGCCCCCGGTATTTCTCCGGGATCCGGGCCACCAATACCCTTGGGGTAAATGGTGTCCGGGTCCGGAGCTGTATGGTGGGTTCCCCGGATCCCTCGGCTATCTTCTTCTGCATTTCTTCCATCTTCGCCATCATCGCCTCATACTTGAGGTCCGTATGAGTGGCGGAAGTGGTGGCGTGGGCTTTGGTGGCCTCCATCTCGTCAAGCCGGCGCTGGAGGGCCGCAATGATTTCGTCCCGGGGGTCCTTCTGGAGGGCCTCCGCCCGCTGCGAATGGACCCGGGCCGAGTGGGCTTGATTGATTTGATGGCGTGCGTCGTCGGCATGGAGAGGTGCCTTGCCCTTGTCCTGAGGGGGACGTCTCTCATTGGCCCTGGAAACGGACCCGCCACTTTCATGAGGCCTTTGGAACGCCCTCCCACCGAGGCGGTCTTGGACCCCTCGGCGGTCTTGCGCCCCTCCGAGCCTCTCGAGGGCGGAGGTCCGGGGGTGCTCCTTGTTCACGTCGTGGCGGTCCCGGGACTGGACTTCCTGGGAGGCCGTATCTTGGGCCACGACCCCCTCGGAGTTCCCCATCTGGAGGACCGGGTTACCGAGGGGTCGTGGATGAGGGGGAGGCAGAATATTCTCCCCAACCTGAGGCTGGTAGGGAACCAAAGTGCCGAAGGCACCCGGGTTCTGAGTGAGCGTCTGGATGAAGGCGGAGAGCGCCGATTGAACGTCGATGGTGATGACCGGGGGGCTAATTTGATTTTTGCTCCGGACCTTTTTCTTGGCCTCGATGCCGAGGCGGGAATCGAGGGCATTTTGCTGAATCTGCTGGCGTAGGTCGACAGCCGTCTGGTCCATCCCGGCGATGACGCCACCCCCGGGAGCCCTGTTGGAGGCTTTGGGGACGTCGACCTCGCCGAGGGCCAGGTTCATGTCCTCTACATTCTTGGACTTGGCACGAGTTGTTCTCACCATTTTAGATGGGTGCTTTTGTGTTTGGTCGAGGGGGAGGGTTTCTTACTTGATTGTTCGACCTCTCAACGAGAGCACCAAATGATGGATAGTGTACCCGGGGGGTAGCTTATCCGGGGGATTATTGCGGGGAATAACAAGAGAGAAGTCAGAGCAAGTAAGTATAGAGAGAGAAAGTGTATTTAGAAAGTATGCAGCGTTTATGACTTGGTTACAAATGGGGAAATGGGGTGCTATTTATAGTAGAAATAAATGCCGGACAGGGACACGTGTCAAGCGTCCATTGGCCGAGAGGTCACCTCAACTGGTTGGCACTGGCAACCGCATGTGGCCGCATTTAATGCGGTTGTTGGATGGGACGTTGTACAGGGTACGGTGATCTGTACGCATGTGGCGCGGATATCATGTCGGGGAGGGTGCCCTCGGCTGCAGAGGACTAGCCGAGGGCTCTGAGTACCGGGGACCCCCTTGGTGCCGAGGGCTCCAGGTGCCGAGGGCTACTGTTTTTCACCGTTTTCCCCAGTAACTTTGTTTTGCTGTCTTGGCCCTCCTATGAGAGTTAGAGCCTTCGGCCAGGGGGCCGAAGGCACCCCTGGTGCGTATTTGTGGGCTGCTTGGTATCTTGGGCGCCGTGATCTGGGCCTGTTGTGCTCTCTGGGCCTTTATTGGAGTAGTAGGAGTCCGTGGGCCGGGGGTTCCCGGGCCATATACTCCATCAATTACTAAAAAGTAGATAATGGATAAAAAGGAGACCTTTTTCTTAGTTTCCTAAAATGTGACTAATAAACAACTACTTTCCTAAATTACCCCTCGTAAGAGTTAAACACTGCATACAGATAATTTTACGTCAAGTTGCACTATGTCAGGCAGTCTCTAAACGATTAATGCTTTGTTTTGGTTTTAATACTCCGTATGATTACTAACGTATTTCTCAATATATGTATCTCGTCTTGAAAACATAGGGTTCTTAAATATTTAAACAATTACACTGAATTTTTTGTGGAAATTGTTCCGGTCATCGTCGCTCCAGTCACTACAATCCCAATTACTAACGCCTCAGTAACTATCATTCCAGTTACTACCGCCCCAATTACCACTGTCTCAGTTATTGCCGTTCCAGTTACCATTGTCTCATTTATTATTGTTCTAGTCACCACCGTCCCAATTACTACCGCTCCAGTGACCACCGTTCCAATTACTACCGGCCCAGCGACCACTGTCCCAGTTACTAATGCTCCAGTGACAACCGTCTCGGTTACTACCGCTCCATTGAACTATTATTTCCCGATGGCCTACCGCTCCAGTGACCACCATCCCAATTACTACCGCTCCAGTGACCACCGTCCCAATTACTACCGCTCCAGTGACCACCTTCCCAGTTACTAACGCTCAAGTGACAACCGTCTCAGTTACTACCGCTCCATTGAACTATTATTTCCCGATGGCCTACCGCTCTAGTGACCACCATCCCAGTTACCACCGCTCCAGTGACAACTGTCTGAGTTACTATAGCTCCATTGAGCACTTTCATAGTTATTAGCGTCGCTGATTTGTGATCTACCGCTTTAGTGATAACCCAGACAATGACCAACACCTTCATCGCCCCTAGTGACCTTATTGACTAGTGACCTCAGCCCAGTGAGTGATACTCTACAGTGACCTATTTTCCTCAATAAACTCCCGCCCTAGTGACCCGTTATAGTGGGTCACAATGACCACACCGGTCACAGTGACCAAAATCTTTACCCAGGAGACACCGCAACCCGCACGTCAAGTTTTACTAAAATGTATGCGGCGGAAAAATAAATTATACGGAGTATTTTTTACTCCCTCAGTCCCAATTTGTAAGATACATTTACTATTCTTTTGGTCAACATAAATCACTCTTAATCTTTTACTTTATATTTCAAAATTTTTAAAAACTTGAATTATTTTTTGCAGGTTTTGTAGCGGTTTTAATGTAGTTTCTGAATATGTAAATTTTATTTTTTTAAACTAATTTGTGTGTTGACAGGGATCAATTTGCTTTAAAACGTAAAGTATCTTACAAATTGGGACGGATGGAGTAATAACCATGCAAGTTGATTGAAAAATGAATTTCTTTGTTGGTAAGTAAAGATGTTAAAAATACCTTTTTTTTATTTTGTTACACCAAAGTGTGGTATCTCTTGGTCCAAATTCCAAAAGGTGGAATCTCCCACCCCAGGAGCCCCCACCCCGACCCGACAGGATGGTGGGAGAGTTAATCACGGACTCACGGTGACTCAGTCAGCAAAGCGGCAATAGGCCTTATACACATGCGCACCAGAGGTTCAGCCTTATTTCAGGTTCTGTAACCTCCACACGGCCACTGCGAGTTTCGAAGCTTGGTCACTTGGTCTAATTTTCCCACCACTCGACCAACTGAGCTACTCGTACGGGTAAGTGTGATATCTCTAAAATTATCTTAATGCGTAACAATGTTTCATAAATTAATAAATGATTTTAATTTCATAAATTATGTTTTATTATTTATGTGTAAATAAAATATGCAAAGTATTTAATATTGACTCTTGTTGCAATATATATATATATATATATATATATATATATATATATATATATATATATATATATATAAAATGATTACCAAAATGAACACATTATTTTCATATTCAAAGAGTGGATATTTGTATTTATCTATGGTATAGCACTGTAGGGACATTGTAATTTTGATACATGTATTTTGTTACTTTTGAATGTTTTTAATATATATTTATCTTTCATAAAACAAAAGCAGTGTAGCAGTACATACATCTTGATCCTGTTTCTGCTGTTTTTAAAAACATAAGTAGAATTAGAATTAGAATTAGAATCTGACCTCCCCAACTTTAAAAAAATGCTTCTAGGTGTAATTTGGAGCACCTTGAACTATTTCTACACTTTCATCTAAAAACTTTAATATTTGTTTCTGCTCACTGAAAGAGCAAAACGAATTTTAAAAAGTAGACTCGAACACCCCTTTGTTATACTTCATATATTGGAGAGATTTAAAAGTGAAAATTAAGATTGAAAATCGAAAAGTGAAATATTTCCATAAAAAATAATGTCTCTTTGAATGTTTTTACTTAGATTGTTTTCAATTTCAGACCAGACCAGACCGGACTTAAACGGATCAGATCAGACTTCTATAGTTATAAAATACACAGAGACCAAACGTTTACCATACCAGATTAGACTTAAGTAGACTAGATCATACCAGCAAATTTCAGTCCAAGTAAAAACATCCTTAATGATCACATTTCACTCATTTAAATATTAAAAATTGTTCTATTAATACTCTCAAATTTTCCTGTTTAAAAAGTTGAACCGGAAAGCGACCTGGCCACATGACCGGGTCATGGGTCAATCTGGATCCGATGGGTCAACTTGGTCAACGTTGGAAAGTCAGTCAACAATTGCACGACCATGTAATAATAATAAACATATAATTATGTGCAAAATTATAATAAAATGTACCAGTAGTTATTAATCACAATAATCAACTAATGTAGTCACGGACTTAGTCACAGATGTGTCCGTGACTACATTTTTTGTACGAATTGTCGGTGCACTTTAAATTTGGAACGTTGAAAATTCAATTTTGCACTTGTCACGGAATTAGTCACGGACGTGTCCGTGACTAATTTCAAATTTTAAAAAATCCCGCGGGAGGCGAAAATGGGTTGGCCGGAACACTTTAGTCACGGACTAGGTCCGTCACTACCTATAGTCACGGACAAATCCGTGACTACTTTTTTTTTAACGGTTCCGTGACTAAACCGTGATTAGAATCGTGACTAACTAGTCACGGTACTAGTCACGGACTTGTCCGTGACTAATTTCAAATTTTAAAAAATCCCGCCGGAGGCGAAAATGGGTTGGCCGGAACACTTTAGTCACGGACTAGGTCCGTCACTACCTATAGTCACGGACGTAGTCACGGACAAATCCGTGACTACTTTTTTTTTAACGGTTCCGTGACTAAACCGTGATTAGAATCGTGACTAACTAGTCACGGACCAAATCCGTGACTACGGTCCGTGACTACAAGCGAATTTTTTTGTAGTGTTTATTACTTAGTGTATTATATACTTAGGCTATAATAAAAGTATATATTATCTCTACTATAATATATTGCGGCTAATTCGATAATAATAGAACGATAATCAATGTGGTGTAATCTAAAAAATATTTGTAAATGCATTGTAATTACCAAATCGTTGTGATATATTAAATAATACTAATATCATGCATAATTAGGCTAATTAATTTCTCTATAATTTAATATCTTTATAATAATATTACGCATATCTAATTAATTATATGTGATTTATATATTACTTATATTAATTATATATTTACGATATTGATTTAGACGGAGATAATATCACGTCGTTAAAAAAGCTATATATAGATCTCTAACTTATAATTTGACTTAATTAATTTTTTTAGGAGTGTAGAAGTAGTAGATTTAGTAATTTGTAATTTTTTTAATTTAGATTGTTAAATTTGAATTTTAGAGTTAAATTTAGCTATAAAATACTTGAAAGTTAGAAAGAGTGTTAAATTTAGAATTTGCCTTAAATTTTGATTTTAGGAGTGTAGAAGTAGTTAATTTAGTAATTTGTAAATTTTTTAATTTAAATTGTTAAATTGGAATTTTAGAGTTAAATTTGGCTATAAAGTACTTGAAAGTTAGAAAGTGTGTTAAATTTAGATTTTGCCTTAACTTTTGGTTTTAGGAGTATAGAAGTAGTTAATTTAGTAATTTGTAATTTATTTAATTTTGATTCGTGAAATTAGAATTTTAATTTAGTGTATATTATTCTTAATATATCTTTGTAATTCAGATACAAATATTATCGAATTTTAATATGTCGAATTTTATTCAAATTTTATTTAGATTTTAAATGTAAATTAAAAATGAATTTTAATGTGTCGAATTAAAATGAAAAAAAAGGGGAAAAAAAATCCTCCCGTCGGAAAGCCCAATTCCGACTTGGGGGTGTTTTTTAGGAATATTCTGTTTTATTTTAAGAAATTATATAAATTAAATTTTATAAATTACATTGTTATTTTATTTTGTTTAAACTATAACTTTAGAAGTATTTATTTTAGTAATTTTTAACTCATTCAATTAGATAAACTCGCATTTTATAATATAACGTGTTTAAACAAAATTTGACCCATTAAGTCATATATCAATTCAAAAATAAATTAAGTTATAACATATTCAAAGTACATTTTATAACATTCAAATAAAATGTTATTTATTTTTTGTAGTAGATAATAATATTGAAATTTAAGAATGTATCTACTTTGTACAATCATAAACTCAGGTGAAGAGTCGGATGACCCTGACTATGAACAAGGTTTTAGTAGTGATGCCTATTCATCCACAAGCGATGATGGTGACAAGGAAGTAGACACCACCTTAGCCAATGTGGAGCTACAAGAATCATATGTTGAACCGGTGGATTCTGAGCCTCAAAGGATCGAAGTCGACGCAGTTTACTCTTCATATGATGTAGTGAAAGAAGCGGTGGCGAGAGAAAACATTCGTCAATTTCGTCAATTCAGAACGGATGACCAAAGGTCACGGTCCTAGAAAGCGGTTTGCATAGACCCGACCCTTTGCACTTGGCATATCCAAGCAAGAGAAGGTATGACGTCAAAAAAATGGAAAGTAAAAAAATATCAACCCCATCACAGTTGTAGGGAGGATCCTAGAACGGCTCGGGATGACAGGATCCTAACAGCCAAGATCATAGCCAGTGAAATCGCTCCAAAAGTCAAAGTTGACGCTGACTACAACATTAAACTGATAATGCCAGACATATATAAAACATTTAATATCCGTGTTTCATATAAAAAAGCTTGGAATGGACGTTTGATCGCTCTGGAGCGTAAATTCAGCAATTGGGAGGCGTCATATAATGAACTTCCTAAGTTGTCTGAAGCTATAAAGTTTTTAAATCCGGGGACTGTTGTTCATTTGCAATCACAACAGACCGACACTCCTCATACGCCCGAATTCCTTGTTCTGGTCATTCAAAGTTTCTATAGACGGTTTCAGATTTTGCTTACCTGTAGTCTCGGTTGATGGCACTCACTTATATGGCAAATACAAGGGGGTTCTTCTAGTTGCGGTAGCCATGAACGCCAACCGTGAGATATTTCCTCTTGCATATGCCGTTGTTGAGAGTGAGAATGCCGACAGTTGGTCGTGGTTCTTTGCAAGGGTTATGCGTGACGTGGTTGGAAGTCATCGTACTGTGTGCATTATCTTCGATCATCATGCAGGAATTGAAAGTGCATTTAGAGCCTTGCCAGAGTTGAGATCGCCACAAGTTTCAAAGCGTTATTGCCTTCGTCACATACGGAGTAATTTCATGACCAAGTTTAGGAACGCGGAACTGAAAAAATTATGTTGACAAGCTGGCAGCACTCCCACAAAACAGGAATTTCACGACTGTATGGAACAAATACAAGGCATAAATGAGAGTGCCTTTCTATATTTGAATGAGATTCCTATTAAGATGTGGGCCCTGAGCTATGACAACGGCAAAAGATATGGCATTTTGATGACAAACCTTTCTTAAAGTTTTAACAATGTCTTAACGGGATGCCACACATTGCCTATCACAACACTAGTAAAGGCCACATTCGATAAAGTCGTCCAACTATTTGCCGATCGACGAAATGCGGGAATAATGTGGTACCAAGCTGGATTCTTGTATCCACAGAACATATGGAAGGATGTTCTTGAGCGGTCACATCGTTGGTATTGTTGGAAAATGTGTTAAAAATTGCATTAAATGGTCATTTTGGGGCAATTATTTGAATGGGGTCCACTTCCGATTTGGGTCGGGTCAAAGTGGTTTCGGATTGTTCTTGTTAAAGGCTACAATTCGATATATGGTACGCTCAAAACGGATAACGGGTGAATGAGAAATTGATTCTCAAAGTTCACTCGTTGAAATGGAAAAACTAGGAAAATGATGGGTTTCTAGTGTATTTTATACCACACCGGAAAACTCAAGGGATTTTCACCCCCTTATAAAGGGAAATCTCTTTTAAGGAGTTAAGATTCCTAAAGTTAAAGGTTCTCTCTCGTGCGCATGGGGGGGGGGGGGGTGCCGATCAAATCCCGAAAACGGAGTTGATATGTGGGGTGAAGCAGTCTTGTCAAGCAATTATCTTGCAAAAGTGCTTGTACCAACACCTAAGAAAATAAAAATAGGTCCAAAAACGATGGATTGTATTTTTATTGGATATGCACAAAATAGTAGTGCTTGTCGGTTTTTAGTGTACGATTCGAATAATCCGGATGTACATAAAAACACAATTATTGAATCAAAGAATGTTTCATTCTTTGAAGACGTATTTCCATGCAAGCCCAATGAAAGACCGAGCACGTCAAAACGAACATTTGACGTAGCTATGGAAAATACTAGCGAGGGGTCCGGAGAAGAACCCGAACCCAGATGTAGCAAACATGCTAGAGTTGAAAAAACCTTCAAATCGGATTTTCTCACCTACTTGGGAGAATTTGACTCGGATATTCTAACATGTATGGTAGAAAATGAACCGGATTTTCTAACATGTTTGGTAGAAAATGAACCACGGACTTATACGGAAGCCATGACGTCTACCGAAGGTCCTATGTGGAAAGAAGCCATCAAAAGCGAGGTGGACTCTATTCTTAAAAGTCACACATGGGAATTGTTTGATCTTCCTCCGGAAAATAAACCTTTGGGATCCAAGTGGATTTTTAAACGGAAAATGAAATATGACGGTTCCATCGACAAGTACAAGGCCAGACTTGTAATCAAAGGATACAAGCAATGTGAGAGCCATGATTAATTTGACACGTATTCTTCTGTGACGAGAATAAATTCCATTAGGATGATACTTGCAACTGCCGCATTGCGGAAATCGGAAGTTCATCAAATGGATGTAAAAACTGCTTTTCTAAATGGCGATATAGACGAAGAAATCTATATGGAACAACCCGAGGGCTTTCGTGTTCCAGGCCAAGAAAGGAAAGTGTGTAAATTAATTAAATCATTGTATGGATTGAAACAAGCCCCTAAAAAGTGGCACGAAAAGTTCGATCATGCAATGTTAATTAATGGGTTTAAAATAAACGAAAGTTATAAAAGCGTCTATGTGAAGAGCACGGTGGACGGCTATGTCATTTTATGTTTATACGTGGATGATATACTCATCGTGGGTAGCAATAATCTAATGACTAATTCTACCAAAAACATGTTAAATTCTAAATTTGACATGAAGGATATGGGGCTGGCCGATTTAATCCTTGTGATTAAAATAATTAGGGGACCAGACGGTCTTACGCTAAGCCAATCCCATTATGTTGATGAAAACCTTACAAAATTTAATAAGGATGATTATCAAGATGCAAGGACTCCATTAGATAAAAACGTACAACTTACCAAAAATCATGGAGAGTGTATTTCTCAAGTAGAATACGCTAGGATTATTGGAAGCTTGATGTATCTAATGAGTTGTACCAGACCTGATATTGCCTTTGTGGTTAGTAAGCTAAGTAGATATACTAGCAACCCCGGTGATGAACACTGGAAGGCAATAGTAAGGGTTTTGAGGTATTTACGTAAAACCCAAAACTTTGGACTGCACTATGAAAGATATCCAGCTGTACTTGAAGGGTATAGCGACGCTAGTTGGATATCCGACATTAAGGACTCAAAGTCCACAAATGGATATGTTTTCACTTTGGGAGGTGCAGCCGTGTCATGGAAATCCTCAAAACAAACGTTAATAGCTAGATCCACGATGGAGTCTGAGCTAATAGCCTTGGATAAGTGCACTGAAGAGGCTGAATGGCTACACCATTTTCTCAAGGATATTCCAAGTTAGGAAAAGCCTGTCCCTCCAATATGCATACATTGCGATTGTCAAGCGGCAATTGGAAGGGTACACAACAATATGTACAATGGTAAGTCTAGACACGTCCGTCGTAGACATAACACCATTAAATAACTCCTCACAACGGGTGTTATCACTATTGACTACGTGAACTCAAAGGATAACATAGCGGATCCGCTAACCAAGGCATTGGATAGAGAATTATTGGAGAAGTTGTCACGAGGAATGAGACTAAAGCCCGTGAATTGAAAAGTTCTAAAGTGAATACCCAACCTAGTTGGTCCTAGGTTCAAAAGGGACAACTAAATTATAGAGCGAAAGATGGTCACTGTGGGGGTCCCAGACTCCTACCCACTCCTCGTTAAAACAGTGACTCCCACACGAGGTTAGCAAAAACGTTTGCTTTAATGATTCTAAAATGTTGTTCTGCTTGATAACATTGGACGAGTATGTAGGATACTTGGAAAGAATCACCTATGTGAGAGAGAAGAGGGCCGTTTCAAAGGAGAACTGTAAAGGCTCAGTTCTTTAGAAACTCTTGCAGAACCAGGACGGTGACCCATGGCCAAAACGGGCACACCCATGAGAACGGAACAAAGTTGGAAGGTTCTTGTATAAAGATAAGTCAATGTTTACACGACGACAATATAGTTCAAGGACATCGAGTCTACTAGACAGCCAGTAAATAAACGTGTCTTTACAGCGGAAGGTTCAAAGGATAAAACCTACCTCTCCGTATGCAAGGATCATCCGGTGAACACAACGTGTCCTCCTATCTTCGTGTCTTTTTAAGTCTCGAAAATCAATTTTCATTCATGTGGGGGATTGTTGGAAAAATGTGTTAAAAATTGCATTAAATGGTCATTTTGGGGCAATTATTTGAGTGGGGTCCACTTCCGATTTGGGTGGGGTCAAAGTGGTTTTGGATTTTCCTTATTAACGTCTACAATTCGATATATGATGCGCTCAAAACGGATAACGGGTGAATGAGACATTGATTCTCGAAGTTCATTCGTTGAAATGGAAAACTGGGAAAATGATGGGTTTCTAGTGTTTTATACCACACCGGAAAACTCAAGGGATTTTCACCCCCTTATAAAGGGAAGCCTATTTTAAGGAGTTAAGATTCCTAAATGTAAAGGCTCTCTCTCGCACGCAGGGGGGGGGGGTGTCGATCAAATCTCGAAAACGGAGAAGAAAAACCGCGACTAGTGTGCGCGGGCGACCTGCGAACACGAATGCCGTCCGGAAAATCTATCATTCAAAGATACTACCTCTGTCCCTTAAAACTTTGTCAAAGTTGACTGGCACGTAGAATAA